>JBAGKO010000010.1:25085391-25101888 GCA_037177275.1 Acacia concinna
AGTCTTATATTTATATTTAATATTGAAGGGAGTATATATATATATACGCACACGCGCATATCCATATGTCTTGAAACTGTAATAGAAGTTAAATACATTTCTCTAGCAGAACCGCAGAAGTTAGTCAAATCAATTTATGGCATTAGAATTTTCAGTCTTCTAGGGACGAATGAACAAATCTTCAAATGATAAGTTCAAAATGTTTTAAAAATATATTTTGAAAATCATAAAAATTCGAATATCATAAAAAAAACATATATGCAAATATGATGTCACCGACTCATAAAGGACTGTGTTTTCCACTTACCAGTGACTTCTAAAGAAAAAGTGTTCTGACACGTGGATACTGACATTATGGGCTAGATTCTTTTGCATTTATTATATTTGCAAATTTCAAAAAGCGTTTTACATCCTTGTCTGCCTCCCATGCTAGAAAAATATCGTCAAACAGATCCAAACAGTGAAACTCTGTTATTCACCCCTTAGGTCAATATAATTATTTGATGTGGCTAAAACATTCCATTCTTGATCTAAACAGGGAAACTTTGTCATTCTTATCCTATTACAAAATTTATTGTCACAAAATTAATTGAATTTTGTTTTATAACAGATGTAATCTATCTTGAGTGAGTTTTTTTAACTATGTCCTACTTATCTCTAACTATGAGCAAAACGAAAATATAATAGCACATAAATGGAGATACATTGAATACCACTAAAACAAAGTAGAACATAACTTAAAAAGAGCTATACCTGCTTAAGGACTTCTTACATGCCCTGCTTATCTTTTGTTTCCTTTATTTATTTTTCAGAATATTTTCATATTGAACACTTTAGTTACTCTTACTATTCTGCAAAAATGACTTATAAAATAATACAAAAAATCCTTATAAAAGATGATAGAGGAGGTATAATAATTAAATTAACAGTTCAGAGTATGATGTTTCCAAGATAAGAGACGCCAATTGTAAGTTTCAATTTATGGTTTGTTCTGATTCAAAGCATATCCATTTCAAGTTTATTTCATATTGAACACTTTAGTCACTCTTAATTATGTTTATTTCAAAATAGCACAATCAGTTTTACGAGACATAAAAAAAAACTTACCTTCTTCTGATGCTCCGAGATGGATTCATTCATCAGTTGGTTCTGCGTTAATAAAATTGACTACTCAATCATATTGTACCAACTAGAAAAAAACTAATAATTAGTTATATAATTCTAATTAAATTCATATTCTTGTTTCTCTTGTGTGTATTATTTACCTTTCTTGTTCGAATACGCTTTATAGCTGTATCGATCTGGTTCTCTAAGTTCTGAAGCTCTCTCAAACTCAATATATCAAGATCATGGCCTCCATAGTTTCTACATTAATGAAGATGATATATACATATATATTAGTTATTTCTGGCATTCTCTTAAATAATTTGTGTTTATATTGTATGATTTCTCAAGAAAGGTTGAAGCTAATCTTCTTTTAACTTGGTAGTGGATTTGATCCATTCATAAGAGTTAATCTGTATCATAATTTAATTATGAAGAAAGACTAAAAAATCATTGAGAAAAATGAAAGGTCTAAGTTTAGCAAATCCCGCTCCACCACATAGGTATATCTTGGTGTTTGTAATTTCTTATACATACCTTAACCTTCAATAAACTTATAAACAAAATAATTCGAGAGTAAAATACATTTGAAATAATCATATAATGTTCTATAAAAAAAGTAACAGTGCAGTGACATTATTGCACACTAAGAAATTGAAAAATAGGACTTTATATGGCAATAGAACGATTCATTTTGAGTTAATGTTAGCCGTCCTGTCAGTCTAGATGGTCCATAATTATTTCTTTTATCAATGACAAAAATTATGTACTAAACAAATATAAATCAGTCGCCCAAAATAATAATTGCTTCCCTTTGATATAACAAAAGAGATCTAATTCCTTTTCATTAATAAAGAAGAGTTCATCGCTGAGAGTAAATGGTAACTGAGTACCTTATGTTCTTCTCCAATATTTTAGCCTTAGTGTTAAGTTTGAAGAACTCCAAGGACAAGTTTCCCTATAAACATATTTCAGGAGAGTTAAATATAGTGAAGAACATTCCAATGATCTTCTATTAACAATTATAACATCTAATACTTGCATCTTCAAATGAAATTTGGATGTTAGATTTATGAAATTGCTTTAATTTAGGACATATCTGATGAGCTAATTAACCTTCCTTGGTACATGAAAATAAGTTAAATTGGACGTATAAAATAAATTACCTAAGTAGTATATAGAAAGGATTTGAACTAAATGCGTCATAGTCAATAAACAGGAACATATACCACTTGAAAATCTAAAATTCATACAAATTGACAGCCACAGCCTTAACAACCAAAATTTGTATGAAGGACCAGTGAGAAACAAGTTTTTATTAACACTTTCTCAGCAACTATTCATGTTTTTTTACAGCTGTAATTTGATTGTTTTGACATAACACAAATAATTTTTAATTTATTACTACCTGGACAAAAGAAATATCTTGCTGCACTGACAAAAATGTTATATTTTTTGGAACATATATAGTGATAGTATTAATTTAAAAACTATAATGCTTGCACATTCCTATAATTTTTTTGAGGGACTTTATTTAATTTTTAAGATGTTCTCAATTTCATGAGTTCTTTTTTGTTCATTATTATTAAATTTTTCAATATGTTAAACATAAAAGTCTCACTTAAAGTAAGATATAACATCCTCATGCACATATTTATCATGATGCCATTGATTTTATTAACTTTTGTGAATAAATTGTATACCTAGTAAACAAAATTGCATGATTATATATTATGGACCATACTTGCATCAAATTCATTACATCCATTTCATCAAGTTCTCCAATGATAGTGTGTCTTATTTATTTTATTTGAGTTTATAATTAAATGATAATAATTCAAATATAGAACACATGGTCACATGCGATTGGATAACCTGACGAAATAGATGTAAGTAATTTGACCCAAGTATTTCCTATATAATATTGGCTATGAGGAAGAAATAAGGTTACTGATTTTAATACCTGAGATTCGTTGCTAGCTTCAGCAATTTGTTCAGTGTGCGTCTGTCTCTCATATCGTTCCAGAATGCCATCCAAGCTGCCCCACAAAATAAATTCACAAACTTTAATTATTAACAAATTAATATATGGATATAAAGGGAAAAAAAATTCAAACCCCATTTTGTATCAACAAAAAAAAAATGAACGTAAAACAACATAAAAGGATAAATCAATTGAACCAATAACCCATATGGCTTTTCGGAAGTTCAAACTTCTTCAAAATGATGGCCCCTAGTTTCCCTATTGAGCCAATTACTTATTGACTCAATTCCATACATTAACAAAGATCAAAACTAAAGAGGTGTGAAAATGAAAGCATGTTTACCAAAAGAAAGTTAGAAAAAAAGATTTAAATTTTTTCTAAAAACTGCACTATTGTGTAGGATTTCTATTATTAATGCGTGTAGTTTTGTTTTATAGGAATTGAGCTGACATTTTCAAGACAAAAGAAAAACTATATTAGGTAACACAGAAATTATTAAAGCAAGTTTTTATGAATCTAACATAAATCCGATTCTATACTAAACTGACCTAAGCTTAGGGTTGCACATTTTGTCTCCTTTAATACTACATCTATCCCTTAGTATAAAAGCTAGTTGGAGATATGATTTTATCCTAAACATAAGACGTCAATCAACTTTGTTTTTCAAATTTCTAAGTCTTTATCTAAAGTATCATATTGGTTACACATATTGATTTAATTTCCATCCAATGGAGTTATAATTAAAAAGGGTCCTTTAAGGAAAACAACTCATATTTGTTATAAATACCTAACTAAAATAATTTTCTTAATTTTGCCAAATTAACTTTTATATATATTAAGGACAAGGGGAGGAGGTAGTATATGTGTATATAGTTTAACAACATAATTGACATTGCATAACAAATACAATAATCACAATTCTGATAAGAACTGTTTTAATTTCTTGTCAGAGAAGGATCTATAGTGGAGATGAAATTATAATGCAACGAAGTAAACCCCTGTTACTTGACCAAACAGCATAACTAAACCTAGCTAGCTAGGTACATAAACTAAACATTCTTGCAGCAGGGGGAAAAAACAAGAAAAGAAAGAGTATCTTAGGTAAAGATATGCACTTAACCAAGCCATTGACATCAATATGCTGCATCCGAGATCAGAGAGAAAAGACAGAATCAAGTCACTAAATTAACTCAGAATGCAAGTACTACGCCAACTTATAAACTACAGGTAGTTATTTCCGACTTCCTGTATTACAACCAAGTATTTTACTGTAACTAACCAAACAGCCAACCAGCTCCCATGGAACAACCATATGTTCCACCTTTACTGGTCGGTACTTCTTTTGTGCCATCTTAATAGTACTACGACTTACTCTGAATCTTGTGCAAATGCATAAAACTCAAATTTGTTGCTATGCTTTCACCAAATTAGTACTCCTTTGGTTTTTAATATAAAACATATTTAGAGAATTCATCTCGATCGTAAATATATGGGATATATTTTATATTTGTCAATATTTTTCTAATTTATCTCTATCAATGTTTTCTCAACAATAATTAAGGAGAAAGAGATTACTAGGATATATTAGAAAAATGTATGTCATATTAATTAACTTAACTAATTTCTATAATCTAATTAAATTAGGTACATTTATCTTATATTAAGCACCAAAAAGAAAATATTTTGAGTAATTAAGTAAATTTGACCTGTGAATAAAACAGTGACTTTTTCCCCCTTAAATACCTACTTGATGCTAAAATATAGCATTTAGTAATGCTAATTTATTAAATATGAAATATTCTTGATAATATTACTTTATATACCTATGGACCAAAGTAAAAAAAATCTAATGTCATGGATCTCATATTTCCAAAAATACATAATCTATCTGCGTGTTTCCGCTTCTTTATCTTCTCCTCATATTATACCGAGTTTATATTTGCTATGCTTACTCATTTTTATCATAGTTACTTAGGTTCCTACATATTCTAAATTTGGATTTAAATTCATTTTCAAAGGAGGTAAAGAGGTTGGACACTTTGCAAATAGAGTCTATTAGATGTTTTATCATTTGACATAGAGTAGCTATTAGATGTTTAAATAATATATATATCTGCAGGTAATATATATATATATATATCAGACATGACATGACATGTGATTTAACTTTAGGATCTATTAACAGTTTGAAACTTAGATTTTACTGTACATCTGCAATCATTCTTTGACCTATGAAACATGCCCTAATGTGCCCAATCATTTAGTGCTTCACACCTCAAATTATCTGAACTTTTTTTTTTCCTATAAAAGATACTGATAAAACTTTACTTTTTGTATTTTTAAACATGTAGTGGAAAATACTTTTAACGTGTCAATTAAAATGCGGATTTGGTGCTTAAAGATCATCCAACTAAATTAAGACAATAAACTCTACTGGAGTTACTAATGAACAATTAGAAATTAAAAATGGAGGTCACATATCAATAATGAATAAGAAAAATGAAAGGTGCCTAATCCTAACCAAGTATCTCAAGCACACGATCATACCAAACAACAAAATCAATATGGTATCAGGGAACAAATAAATAAATAAATTATTAATTATTAATTAATTAATAAATAAGGAAATACAATTACTAAAAGATCCAAGACGCATTAGAAAATTGTAGAACGAGATTCATGAATACAGGCTCAGTAGTAAATAAAGAAAAAAAAAATAAAGGATTTAAGTCCATCATTATGACTCAAGGAACGTAAGCCTAAACAAAGAAATAATTAAAACCCAAATCATGATTGGACTTAGGATGAAAAGGAGTTAGCCAAGACTAGTTACATTTGAGGTAAAAAAATTTTTATCAACATTTGAGGTAAATTTCACATCTAATAAATAATAAGAAAATTAAAGGGCATCTAAGTTTGTACACCCTATAGTTCCCACTTCAGGCACATCCAATCACTTGTATTAATTTCTCTCCCATAGCTAATGAATTTGAATAGAGATTATATTGGGAAAAATTAATTAATTTCTTATGAAGTGAACGGCTCAAGATAAGGACTATGCGACCTTTGGTAAATAGAGTAAGTATGAAGTATGACCAATTGACTTTTGGGGGAATACTTGAGTGTTTGAGTTCCTATTTTCGTCTTTTATATACTTAGAGGATATAAATGCATTTCAAAGACCAAGGAAAGCTATACCGCCAATTGTATACTCCCTCAGATCTTGAATATCAAGTACAAATAGCCACCTCACTGCTATTAGTTAATCTTATTTAAATTTCACAAATTAAAATTAATTATCACAATGGCCATGATTTAATGTTTAAAGTTCTACTCTAAATTTAATGATACTCAACAAAGTACATTACTAAAATAACTCTAAATACGAGGGATTAAATCTCAAGAGACTAAAACAACAATTAAACCTTCAATTGCCATTGAATCATATATGCACAAATCGATAAGCCTCCTATTTTAAAACTTACACAGAATGGAAGTGCCTAAATTAAGTGGTCCCAAGCATGTAGCTAGGGCTGTTACCACGCATTAATCCCTTTATGACTTTTCGTCCATTTCTTTCACTTATAAGTGATTAATTATGATTGGTCTATTGGTATAAATTTTTTCATTTTATTATATTTTTATTTAAAAAAAATGCTTAAATTGGGATATAGGGCACTGGTAAAAAAAATTGGGATATAGGGCATCATTAAACCTAGAGGTTTAAACAAGTCATGGTATTTGCAAGTCGAAGTTATTTAATTTGTGAATTGGTTAAGTTTGGCCCGTAATTGAATGAGATATGAACAATAAAAACATGCTTAGGTTGTTTCATTATAATCACCACTCATATAAGCTCCTTGAAGATTACCCCTGAAGCAGCTATTGAACTTAATAGGTTGAGTGAAAATTTTGCATACAAATAATTATATAATATATAAATATTCGTAGACTAATTCCCGTTTGGATCTCTCGCTATAATAGAGTCGTATATATATATGTATATATATAGCCTCTAATCCTTGATATAAGCTAAGAGCTAATTGAAGATTGGATTTGCTCTGAAATATAAGACTCCAATCCACTATATCTCTCAAATTTATAAATTTTTCTGCAGCATACTTATTCACTACACACAATAAGGAGTTTCTACCAAAGAGCAGTCAAAATGAAAGATGATACTTTAGGAAAGCTAATATATATTTGTTACAAATATTTAACTAACATAACTCCTTAGTAAACCCAAATTAATCAACTCACTCTTATTCTAAGGACAAGAGGTAGTATTATATAGAATTATCTTCTCAATTAAATACTCATTAATCTATAATAATTATTGATTTATTTTTTCATAGAATTTTGCTTTCAATTTAATTCCTCAAATAAGAATATTTCTTACTTTGATATTTGTCAGTACAACTATTATCAATAATATATATATATATATATATGAATAGAACTTTTTTATATTTTACGGTTGGTTGTGATCATTATAGACCAAGTAAAATAACCAGTAGTTTCATTAACATTACCAATGAATTAATAAAACACTATTGACAGTAACATATTTGTGAGAATAGAAATGCCTTACTATGAGAAGAATCAAATAGAGATAATAATTCTACCAGGTATAAAATGTAGAAATACCAATGAATTAATAAAACACTATTGATAGTAATGAAGTTTATTAACAAATTGTTTAAATTAATCAAACATAATTTAATGATTTAATTCATTAATTTATTAAAGGAAGAACCACATTGTTTGCAACTTATGAACAATCCAACTCTCTTCTATTATTATTACAAGTTTCACTTCCTAACTCAAGTTGTTCATAACAAAAGTTTTGTAATCTAATCAGTTAGGCTCATAGCATGGAGCTCAAGGAGGAGCCACATTGCTCAAAACTTGTGAATATCAATAATAATTATAATTGATTGATCCAATCAATATACAAGGCTAAGTGAATTGGTTTGAAAGCAAACTAAAGTTCGTTTTTTTTCTTGGGCGTTAAAGTGTGATTTGAAAAGCTGAGAATGAGACAAATGGAAAAGCATGACACTAGAATTGGGAAATGCGTGTTAGCTTGTGTGTCAGTTTGTGTGCGATATATAATGCCTAAATGTGTATTATATATACGAAACACATTAAGTGGCCAGGAAACATGATCATTCTTGATCGAAAGATCTCTTAACTTCATTTATAAATCATTAATTATTTATAAATTTTGGTTCAATGGTAGTGCAGCAATAATACAGACCTTATTTCAAACTATATACTGCAACCAAATAACTCGTTCAACTTTGTGAAACATGGCTCACACTTATCAAGTCCATTAGAATTAAAATATGTTGCTTTCGTACGCCATATTAAGAGAACTGTACTGCCTTTGCATATATTTAAATCTTAAATTTCCTGCCACATTTAACCGTAAAATTATGGTTTTTGGGATTTGAGAAAAATAGTACAAAAAAGAGGGTATTAAGGCAGTCTGTTATCCTGTTTCCATTTTTTTTGAAACAATGAAAGGACACAAGTGGTTGTTTCCTTTATACATGTTAATAAGTATGTAGCCTGAATTGGTTTTACTACAAAGGAACTGACTGCTAGCTAGCTGGTCTTCATTTATTCACCTTCTTGTTATAAATGTGTATTATAACGTAGACTTATGCCAGTAGATAATAAATAATTAGTCAAATAAGAATTTGCTCGTTTTATTTTTAAACTGACATGATTATTTGATAAATTATGAGTAATTATTAATCAATCTTGTCAGAATTGTACGTCTTGGGCAAAATAGGTGTTGCTTGGTGAGATTTTTGTGTCTTATATGTCCAAATTAGAACAACAATGACTAACTTTAAGGATCTCAATAGTAAAGAATGCCATATATTTACTATGAATACATAGTTTTAAATTTCTTTTTTGGCAAACAAAATATTTTTAAATTTTTAAAATATAATTATTATATTATTACAATTTTGTAATATGTCATAATTAACTTCCGGTCAAAATCAATATGCAGTTCTGTGGAGCTTACGTTTTCTGTCAAATCAAAAACCCTAATTATCATGGAACTTTGAGTTTGTTTGTTTGGTCGAAACTGTGAGTTTATATTCACTTCAGAAATCTCATGATTTCCCCTTCTCTATCAACAAATTAAACTTTAAAACTAAAAAATATTTCAAATTAGTGGCCTCCTCTGGATTAGGCATGAAGGAGCAATATTGGATAAATCACCAAATACTAGGTTATTATACCAAGAATAGCTACATGACCCCTATTACGCAATGCTCTATGGTATCTTACTACTATTTAGTTATAATCATACGTCTAGGTGTGTGTATATATAATTTAGAATTTATAAATTAAAAATAGCAAAGTCTACAAAATGCAAACCTATAGCTAAGCATGACACCAGATCTCAGACATAACTTACCTGATTGAAGGTCGTCTACATATACGTGCCTATCAAAGTTGAAATAGGTAATAAAAAATCAAAAGCAATTTAATTTTTAGGACGAAACTAGTAAGCATAGTCTTAACTTAATATACTTGTTTCAGCTAGAAACAAGAGGAAAAGATTATAAAATAATGAAGGCCAAGAAAATACACTAAAAAGACAGATAAAAAGAAAAAAGGATTTCACGGCGCTAGATTGAGATATAAACATGGCAAGTTGATGGTAATGAATATAAACGAAAGAAATAAGATCTAGAACAAGAAACTGCAGAGAGATCTACAAGTTCATATATATATATATATATTGTGTGTGTGGAACATAAAGAAGAATGATCAATTTAACGATATGATCTGAGACAGAGAGAGGAATTAAAACCTGGAATCAGAGGAGAACTCAAAGAGCTTGCCTTTTGTGGAGAAGATTATAAGAGCAACTTGAGCATCACAGAGTACAGAGATTTCTTGAGCTTTCTTGAACAGTCCACTTCGCCTCTTTGAAAAGGTCACTTGACGGCTGATTTTGTTCTCAATACGCCTCAGCTCAACCCTACCCCTTCCCATCTTCTTATTCTTCTCCTCCTCCAGCTTCCCAATTATTGTCACCGAGAGAGAGAGAGAAGAAGGGAAAGTTTTCACAGAACCCAGTACAGAATAAGCAGCAGCAGCAAAAGGAAACCCTAAAGAGAGATGTTAAAGGAAGAAGGAAGAAGGAAGAAGAAAAAGCAACGAAAACGCTTAAAGAGGGAACGAATGGTGTTTATAACATGGGCATCTTTCTATTTTTGTGCTGATAAATTGTGGGGGAAATGGGTAAAACTGTTTGTGTTGGTTTCTGAAAGGGAAAAAGAAATAAGGAAAGAACAAAAGTCTGAAAGAAATAATAGAGTGAGAGAGAGAGAGAGCAAATAGGTTTTTATTATATAGTACATGTGTTGTCATTTCAGGATTGGAAAGTGGAAGCCATGTGTGCTAGAAGGACATTGCGTTGTCGAGATCTGATTGGATGATAGGGAGCACTCTGACTCGTGTCTCAATATTGGAACAGTGTGAGTCGAAACATTCCGTACGAATCGTGGGACCCACAGAAACCAAATTGAGTGACGAGTAAAGGAAAACCAAAGTTTTTCTTGTTGTTGGTCAATGTTTTGTTTTGTTTTGGTTTGTGGTATCAACGTTTTCATTTAATTGGCTTACGATAGCACACATCTTCACACTCACCCTAGCTTATGCTTAGCTATCTTCTTTTAACTTTCTTACATTCAAAATGTATGCTTATTTTTGGTAAATATTACTATTTTTAACCTTTTGGTTTAGATTTAATTAGTAGCTGATTTTTGTTTCGTCACTTTATTTTTACTTTTATTTGAAGTTTGAAGTATCATTATCACCAATCAATCTTTTCTTTCATATGTTTACTTTCTTTCTCATATTTGGAAATTTTCTAAGAAAGTATAAACCTTGCTGCTTTACTTTTGAATTGTAATGCCCCTTTAGAAACTTATCGTTGTTATTGTCCTATCACATGTCCCTATATAATTTTAACTTTATACGGTTCTCTCTGAAAAAGACAAATTAAAATTTAGACTCAGAAGATGTACCGGTTAGATTCAATACTGCTAGATAGGATGTAAAAATAAAAATGTTCTCCAAACTTTTAATTATGTATTATCAATCTGTTGTAATGAATTTTTTTTTTCTTGGAGTCTGGGAATGATAATCTGTTCTATTTTATATTACAACGTTCAAGATGGAATCTTCAATTTTTCATATATTTCATTGCTATTTTATTGGTGTTTATTTTATATGTGTATTTATTTGTGGGATTGATTATTACTTGTGATTAGTAGCCACTAGTTTCTTAGGATTAATTTGTACCTCCTAGATTTAGGATAGACCTACATGAGGTAGCTGTACATGTCTGTGTTAATGAAATTTGTAGTGACAGATAGATTTATAGGATATAGACATGGATCAATAAATAGTAACGCTCAATCTTAACCTAACCGAAATTAGAAATCAACAAGCAGATGAACAAAAGAAGAAATCACATATCAGTGAGGCAAAATTTGAACACAAGATTTTCACATTTTCAAACCTATAAATTGAAACCCAATTGAACGGTCTCAAAACAGTGAGCCAGATCAAGCTACACAGAGAAACCAGCATGGCAAATTGCCACTTAATTAGCTTGTGTTGGTGTGAATTGAGCAACCTAGCGTGACATTATGTGGTGTTTTAGCAAGACTATTCTTATTTCATAGCAGACAAGTACTTAAATATCTCAGCTAATTTGAGAATGCAAATAATATAGAGAATTAGAAATATTCAGAAGCATAATTAAATATGAACAAAGAAATTGACGATCCTCCTAGTTAACTAGCTAACAAGTGGACAGAATCTAGCCTCCTTAGGTTTTTAAATTAATTAATTACATGTGACTAAGTTAATTAACTCTAAATCTAGACTAAAACCAACCAGTTGTTAGTTGAGGTCATAAGTTATCTTGCCCCAATAAAGTGGAGAATACAGGTTCAAACATTAGGAAGCACATATATCAGGAGAGGAAAAAACCATTTGCACTCTAAATTTAAACAGATATTAGTCTCAAGTCCAAAGTGGGGTGAGATACCTTTAATCAAATAAAAACATAAATCTAGACTTAGAAATATCTCATTTAATCATTTAAACATTTAAACATTCAAATAATTAAAATATAAAATATACCTTAATTCTTATATATATATATATATATATTTAGTGAATGACCTTAGGCTTTAGTGGGATTTAATTGAGTATGTTTTGCATAATTATGTGTTAATGTGAGACAAGAGTGCAAGGGTAATTTGGGGATTAAAGTGGCTAAATTATTATATTTTAATTAATATTTGTTATTCCCATTGTTCTTTATTGTGATAATTTTGACAATTAATGTTTTATGGTCAAATAGAAATGCAATGTTGCATCATGGAAAAAAACTGACTCTTGAAATGATCATTCGGGAAGTCATCAAGGGTCTTTAGGCAATAGCAGAATTGGCTTCTTGTAACATCCCTTTTTTTCATCCCCTCTCCCTCCCTTAAAGTGGCCCTTGGAACCACTTAATATGTTCGTATAGTAGAAAACAAAGAGGGGAAATTTTTTGCAAAATGATAAACAATTTTTCATTAATACATAGAGGCATACATACTAGAATCCAAAATATATGTATCAACTGTACTGTATATATACCTGCTATAAATCAGGAATCATAACTATCTAAACTCTTTCCCTTCCTTTGCCCCTTGCAGAGCTTTCACTTGCATTGTGGAGAGGGTGAGGTTTCTTGGGAAACCTTAATAGCAGAATCATAATCAATAACATTATAATGCAACACATGTCATGCTATATGTAATGCTTGTACTACTTCCCTAGTGCCCTCTCTCTCGGCACTTACCGTGTATGGGAAGCATGCATGTGACTCTACCTCTATCACATAGCCAATGCATATAAACAAAGAGTCATATATCTCATACATATCATGCTTGCTCAACCAAAACACAGTAAACAAGCAATCAACACACAGCAGACAAACATAGCATAACAAGTTAAGGGTAGAGATGCTAGCTACCAATATCCTCATATTGTAAAGGTGCGTTGTTCCTCTGTTTCTGCCACTTCTGGGTCATTGGTCCGCTACTCTGTAATGCCTACACAGACCATAGTGTAAGGCATTACTATATGCCTTTATCGGTATACTACAGCTCTTCCCCTCCTATACCCCCTAAGTTCCTGGTTCCCTACTACCTATACACTATCCTTTCCCCTACCGGCACCCCTCTATCGTCCACCCTGTGTAGCCCCAAGGTCCTTATTGCTGGCCGTTCCCATTGCCTTGGTTGGGACAATTAGGCAGCATCTTCCCTTAGATATGCCAACTATACCTCCCAACAGTTGGGTAGTACCTCCCCCTAAGAAATCCTACCTTTGTCCAGGACAGTCAAACAACACCTCCCCTTAAGAAATGCTATCTTAGTCCGGGACCATTGGACAATACCTCCCCCTAATAAATCCTATCTTAGTCTGGGACAATCGAACAACACCTCCCCTAGGAAAGGCTATTCAGTCTAGAAATTACTCAAAACTAAGATGGGTGGAATTCCTTCAATAGGGAGAGGGGAGCACCTTTTTTGATGTGAAGGAAAGGGGAGAAGAGGTCTATTTATAGGTGAGAGGACAGGTCAAAATGCAAATATTTATTGGGCTTTTAGGTGTAATTTTCCTAAAAAGTTTTCACCTTTTTTGACAAGTGTCATCTTCTACATAATTCTTGAATTTCACATGCCAACACTTGCCTCCTTCTCCAAGCCAAGAGTGGGCCACATCCAAGTGGGCCTAGGGAGCCCTCTTGACCCAATTTCATCTGATAATTTCCTCCGAAACGGCCCGAAAATAGGAAAATTCTAAAAACTTTTGCAATCATCCAAAAATTCTAAGAAATTTACAGAAAATCCCTAAAAATATCAAGAGGATACATTAAAATTTTAGAATTTTTAGATGTCTAGAGCTCCCAAAATAAATTTTTCCATAAAACTCCTTTTACTAGTAATTTACCGATTTGCAAGGGTGTTTACTCACATAACTAGTTTTTTTTTCTGATTTTTACTATATAAAAAATTCTCTAAAATAATATACTAATTTTTCCATATCTCAGTCCAAAACATTGAGGTCCCAATATATCTAATAATATAAGTTTTTGGCCAAAAACCTTGTTCAACCAAAATTTATGAAAATATTCAAAAATTGCTAATAAATTCCTTGAACCTCAAAACAACATTCTGACTGCACCATAATGTTATGGACACCCTCTACTATTTTTTGGGATTTTATGGGAATTTTTGGGGCTCTCAAACCTGTCCGCATTTCGTTCAAAATATTTACAAAATTTTTCCTCTTTGCACAGAGGTCCTTCCCCAAATTTCACTTCAATTGTTGTGAGGTATTTCAGTCCTCTACAGACTAAGGCCCTTTGCTCATTCGGAATACCTCATCTAAGCCTCAAAAAATATCATGGTACGACACTCAGTCTACCCAAAAATCACTATTTTGGCCTAAAATACCCTTTTTTGGCCTACAAAAATTCTAAGATGTTACACTTATCAGTTTTCGATGAATAATAAGGTCATCAAGACAATGTCCTTGTCAATTAATCATGTGAATACTATTGTCTTAGCTCAATGGAACATCATTATGCATCATTTTAAGAAAATGAGATGCTACATATGCTACCAAGGTATTCATATGATTTAATTTTTATGGAAGAATATAGGGAATAGGCTCTCTCTTTCATGTTAGATGTTTGAGAGTGGCTCTACTTTGGGTCACTAATGCTTAGCTTCATGAATAATCTAAACATTCGCATTTGGTGTTAACCTGTGTTAACAAGGCATTCTTGTTGTTTCCATTGGTTTGATATTTGGTAAATAGCATCACATAGCAAGAAATATTGGCTCTCACAAAGGATTTTCATATACAGCCTATTGATGTTATTCCACAATCTATCTATTTAACTTATTGTCGTCAATTTGTTTGTAGCATTTGCTTTGGTACTCTATAAACTTCTTTTAAGTAATATCATTTTATTTTTTTATAAAAAATGAAATTACCTTTGTGTATCTCATTTTTAGGTGATGATGACCTGGCTTGATTTGTGCCAATTGGTCAAGTACAAGAGAAGTCATATTTTAGCTTAATTAAAAGTAAAAGGAATTTCACTAAGCGAATAATTTATTTTCTTATTTTTTATTTTAATTAGAGAGGAGATTAAATGAGTAAAGGCCTTGTTTGGAAGCTCGCTTGGGCTTTTACTCTTGGATCATATTCTTTACTTGCCTCATCCAAACACACCCTAACTCACCCCTTAAATCAAATTCACTCTTCCTTTCACACTCAGACCAATGACCACTTTGTACCTCCATTGCAATTTGGACCTTCATCTCAGCTGACTCGTTGTCTCCCGTCCTCTATCTTCAATCTGTCCACCACCTCTCGGTCAACTTTCCATTTCTCAATTTGGATCTTCACCATCTCACAAAACTCTCTTTGACTTCTCTGGTGTAGCTAAGTGACTAAATTTTTATATATCTTATAGTGATTAACCTTAGGCTTTTGTGAGGTTAAATTGAGTATTTTGGGAACAATTAAGGGTCTATTTGGTATGAAGGATTTGTAGGGGAGGGAGCTGAAGGAAATTTTTTGTGAGATGGATTTAAGAAAATTGAAAAAGTGGAGTTAAAACATTTTAATTAATTTTTCTTATACTCATATCTTACATCCTC
Organism: Acacia concinna; assembly: GCA_037177275.1. Classification (NCBI taxonomy): domain Eukaryota; kingdom Viridiplantae; phylum Streptophyta; class Magnoliopsida; order Fabales; family Fabaceae; genus Acacia; species Acacia concinna. The sequence goes on from JBAGKO010000010.1 coordinate 25,101,257, forward strand.
TCTTCATTAAAAATTTACAACTCCTATCGAACTAAGATTAATCACTTTTTCAGTCGTCAGATGATTGCACCAAATATGTAGTATAAGGCACAACCAGTCGTTCTTCTCTCAATGAGCTATTATTTGGAATTCATAAGTAATTTCCTAATTTCTAACTAAACTAATTAGTAGGTTAACTAAATTAAACTAAATAGAACTATTTTTGGTATTTTTAGGTTTAGAAAAGGTTTTGGTTGGATAAGGGTAATAGGATGGGCTAGTCTCTCAATGGTAGTCGCTCGGTTATCCTCGCTCTCAAAAGATAAGTGGAGTATTAAATCTCTAAATTCAATTAGAAAACCCCAAGCGATCGCTTGGGTCCAACAGCTTAATTAATGAAAACTCTCCTAGGATCCTAGATTAATTAACTTCAATTAAAACATTGTTTGGGTTCCTTAGATGCAAAATGAATGAATGAGTCAATCCTCAAATTGTCAATCAACAATCGAGGATTATGCGCAAGAGGAAAATTTAATACAATCATAGCGAACAACCAATCACACATAATAAGTCTTAAAACTTGGATAAATTTATAAATCATAAACTCATACATCAACTTAGCATAAATCCAGATCCTTACGATTACAATCATA
>JBAGKO010000010.1:25101988-25112911 GCA_037177275.1 Acacia concinna
TTCATCCCAAATACCTCATCTAGGCCCCGAACAATATCCGGGTACGACCCTCGTCTTCCCGAAATCCTCTATCTAGGCCTAGAAAAATTATTGGGATGTTACACCAAGAATATGGAGTAACGTTCCAAAGAGACTATTAAAAACATTTTTCTCAATGTGTATAACATCAAGAAAATGTCTAACATTTAGGGAACTCCAATATGACAAATTGAAGAAAATACCTCTTCTTCCACCTACATGTCCCAACATGTCTCCTGAATGGCTTAACAAATTTACATTGTACATATTCTATTTTTGCAAGAACATCCTAACCAGTGAGAGGTATAAGTGCCATCCTCTCTTATCCTTGCCCGTTAAAGTATTTTCTCATACATCAATATGGATGACCCTTTTGCAACCACTGGTGATGTCCCATATATGAATTCTTCATATCATGCTTCAGCCTGATCAACTACATACCTTCTTTACAAATTGAGCATCCAAATTGGCCTTTAATACTATACCTTGACAAATTCTCATATGTTGAAAAGTCATTGATTGTTCTAAACAACATAGCCTTCAAATTGAATGATGCTTTCTCATTAGCATCATATACAATCTCCCCTTTTTCCCATAGCTTCTTTAAGTCTTCAATTAGTGGCATTATGTATACATATATGTCATTGCATGGTTGCCTTAGCTCTGAGATTAGAATAGATAACATGTACTTCTATTTCATCGCAAGCCATGAAGGTAGGTTACAGATAAACAACATCACAGGCCATATACTGGGTACTACTTTGCATCACAAATGGATTCATCTCTTTAATGGCCAATGCTACAAAAAAAGTTTCTTAGTTCTTTAACACATTCGAGATATTGAAGGTCAAACCTCTTCCATTCTGTAGAATTAACAGGATGACAAAGTATGCCATCTTCAATCATTTTGTTGGCATACCAACACAAGTTTTTTTGCAGCAATTGCATTATTGTACATGTGTCTAAATCTAGGTATGATGGGCAAATACCATAACGTGTTCGTTGGACTCTTTCTATTCACTTGGTAGCGTGACGCTAAGTATAAGAGACAATTAGTTAACAATTCATATTCTTTGTAGCATATAATACAATCATTGGGGCAAGCATGTATCTTCTCATAACTCAAGCCGACGCTGTACATAACTTGTTTTGCATTATAAGTCTTTGTTGGCATGTCATTTCTCTGAGGCAACATTCTTCTCAAAAGGGCAAGCCACTTTGTGAAACCTATATTACTCACTACCACAAAATTGTGTATATATGACGCTGCATATATCGTGGTTATAAAACACCCGCCATATATAGAGAGGCGGGATTTGAATCGACACCTCGCCTAGTTATATATGATGGTTTTTTTTCAAAAGAATGCCATAAATGTGAGAAAAATATATGGCATTTTTTAAAACTGCCATATATAAATACACAAAAATTGAAGTGCCATACCTCTGTCACATATATGACAGTTCTATAAAGAAACGCCATATAAATTAAGTAAATATATGGTGGTTTTTTAAACATACCCATATATAATTGAACATATTTTATGGTTTTTTTTGAAACAATCTCCATATAAATGCCTTTAAAATCTTGTTCTCACTACACTTTATTTCATACTCAGCAAGTTTCATTCATTGCATGCTCTTCTCCACCATAGCCTACTTCTAGCATACCTACCTGTATTTCCCTATTGTTCACGCTCTTTTGATGTACGTTTACTATGTCTACCTTTCTACGAATGTGTTAATTGGTAGATCTTATATGTAGTAGATGGCAGACTTTGTTATTTCGCCGTTGCGCGCATTTTATGGAAATCCTGTTATAATTTTAAGAACTTAGCTATTTTTGCAGTGAATCGCATAAATGTGAGAACTTTCTACCTTAAGTGTAGTTATTATCGTTTAGTGCTAAATTATTTATGAATATCTAATCCATCTGCACACTCTATAAATTTGGGTATGACATGCCTCAGTTCTATAGATGACGTGGGTCATTGTTGTGTAGTGGGTTATGTATATGGTAAATCGTACATAAAAGTAATACTTTGTTACATTATTTGAATCCCTATTTTTCTTGTTGCTGCCTTTATATATTTTGTTTTGCAAGACTGATCGTCATCATTTTAGTTTTACAATCTATTTATTGAGTTCCTCAGATGAATCTTCTGTCCTTTTAAGGAAAAGTATATTGTTTCAGATTATGGTTTAATCTAATAAAATCATAAACAGTTGGATATTAATCCGTAGAGGGCATAAGATTCTCCAGAGGGTTCAATATAAATGGACTGTAAGATAAAATGATGATGTTGGTTTTGTAAAACAGAAATGGAAATACTTGGTGGTTGTTCAATAACAACCGTCATATATTGATATATATATATATATATAGCAGTCGTTATTTAACAACCGTCATTTACAAGTGGCATATACTTGAAAACTGTCATATTTAGGGAAATATATATTGCGGATTTTGAACCGCCATATAGATATGGCATTAAAATATATGGCGATTAGAAACAACCATATATGGGCAAAAAACAACCGTCAAATATAGATAATTCTGTAGTAGTGACTCAACCCATATCTTGCATTCCAATTGTACAAGTTCAAAACTGCAGATAACAGTGTGAACTCATTACAATTCTCATACAAAGGCTTCTCTATATTGCTCTCCATCCTTTCAAACTTTTATGGGTTCTCGCTGAACTTGTCTTCAATTGTATCTGCCAAATCTTGAAGATGATCGACGTCATCTAGGGGGTTAGTTGAGGCACACCTTTTCAAGTCAGGTGCTTCTTCACACATTTTCAAGATTGGTGTGTCATACCTACTTTTCAAGTTTGACCAATTATCACTACATTCCACTTTTATTTCACTATGTTGTGTCCAACATATATAATTTTGATCAAATCCATTAGTGACTAAATGCTTCTCACAAGTATTTGGATGAACATGCCTCATAACGCCACACTTGACGCAATGACAAACAATGAAGTTGGAATCGTCAACATGATTACACAAGCTAACCTATGAATTCCCTAACCCTATCCTAGTACTCCTTCGATAAATGATTTACATACACTCATTCCTTATTCTCCATTTTCTAGAGCATATAGAAAACAAACAACAGACACACTTAAAATCTCTTAAAAATTATTGGTGGACTACTCTAGTATCAAGCAAGAAGCACTTAAAATTTGCCAAGACAATAATATTTACCCACTTCATCAATAATAGAGAAACAAACAACTTTAATACAACAAGCTCTTAAAATCATCCACCCAACAATATAATCTTCACATTCTCTTTATATCCCTACTTCATCAACAATACAAATAAACAAATTGTAATATAACTATACAACAAATTAAACATTTAAAATATCCACTACATAACACCCATCACAGTCTCTTATTAAAAGCAAAAACTCATGCTAACACAGCGAGTGAAACAACGAGCAGCAAAACAAGAAATTTCATTATCTAACTAATTTAAAGAGATCACACTATATAGTATCTTGAAGAAAAATGTCTGTATACATACAAACAGCCAGCAAAGGAAAACATATCTAGAACAAAATAAACCACCAATTTCATCCTCTTCCAGGAGCAATTAGAAAAAAAGATCAAATCCTTGCCAAGAGAGAGGAGATCAGAATAGCGTTAGCAAGACCCATGACCCAAGGAAGACAATGCATTGTGCACTACACCACAAGACCCAACCAACACAAGCAACACGAGCAACGAAGGAGGAGATCCGACATGAAGGAAAGGAGAAATATGCAACAAAGGAGTGGAAAGGAAGGCGGAGAACCTCAATCACCTTCATCGAGGTGAAAAACTTAGCTTTCTAGAGATTTTCAACGTTTCAAATGACGATAAAAAATGGAGTTCTTCAATATATTAACATAGTATATATGACTATTTTTAGGTTAAAACCGTCATATATATAGTCAATGACAATTGTTAAATAACAACTATTGTATATATGCCACACACACGCACACGCACACGCACAACGGTTTTATAGAACAATTGTCATATATTATATGACTTTTTTTTTACAAAAAATTGGACAATTATATGATAGTTTTATAAAAGTCCGTTATATATATTTTACACATATATGACGGTTTATATTTAAAACCGTCATATAAGTGCCTGAAAAAATTTTGCCTCTAGATATATGACCCTTGTCTTATAAACTGCCAAATATGAAGTGTCATACATACACAATTTTATAGTAGTATTTTCACATGTGCATCATAGCTATTAACAATACACTTCCCCCTCCTCATTGTTCATTTAGAAACTTCACAACCACGCAACCGAATTCTGCTATCCTTCAATACCCATTACTGTAAAACCTTTCATCAGACAACAAGCAACCAATATAAAAGAATCTTTCACGATCACACAAACAAAACGAAACTACAAAACCTCACATAAGCATATTATAATACGTAATATAATAAAAATATATTACATAACCTTCACAACTCTTATTACATTTACAATTATGTAATATTTTTGACAAATTTTTAGTATAACATATTCATTGTATGATTATACTAAATAATATCTTTTAAACTTGAAAGTACACTTTCTGTAGCCACAAAAGAAAGTTGTTGCTGATAATTGTTGTCACTGATGAAGATGGTACTTTTCGGCATCAACCATTATTGTCGTGGTTGATAGTTATACCTTAGAGTTGTCCTTGAAATTAAATGTATATTTTTCAGCAAAGCATAACTTTCAATGGGGACTTTAAATGCATCCATTGAAAATCATCACTGAAAGTAGGCTTTTCAAAATGTAGGCAAAGAGGAAATGTTAGTTAAGAATGCCGCGAGTGATGGATTGTTATCTCTAGCACCAATCAACCACATTGTTGTTGCCTTATAAGGTTGGAAAAAATTATCCTTGCATGTGAGTTTCCATCATGGGGCTAAGGAAGCCAACTTCCATCAGATTAATGAAGTGCAGACTTTAAAGAGATGTGAAGAAACAATGCTCCAACTATGCAAATCATGAATTCCTTCCACAAATCCACTTCCTACTTTTAGGTTCTCGTGAACTAAACAAAGTGGTAGAGTATGCTTAGATTGAAAGGAAACGGTGACTATATATACTCGTTTAAATATAAATTTAAAATATGTAAATTAAAGGAAAATTTGTTTTAAAATCCTCCCCTTTACAAAATTTATTGTCCAAAGATACCTATACTTGTTTAAGAACATATGTGCAACATATTTTCAATAGATGCAACTCTTATTTAGTTGTGTGCAACACATGTTCAATTATGTGCAAACTGCAAAGTGAAAGAAATTTGCGCATATGTGAATCTATGTTGCATGCATATTGCAGAAAAGGAGTTACATCTGCTCGTTTTTTTATTTGGATCGGCTGTTGAATCTGCTCATGGACCTAGATCTTTGGGTACCTGGGTAATTAATTTTGCAATGAGCAATTTTTCCTAAATTTAATGTGTGGCTATCCTTTAACTGTCATTATTTTTTCTTTATACTTTACAAAACCTAATAATCAATGTTATACTCCACCAGATAATAAAATAAAGGAAAAAGTTTGATTCCCCATAATAACCTACAATGAGAATAATTTCTCTTTGCATAATTAACGCTAAAAATCATAATCCTCCTTCCATTCTCGACGTTTTGTTTTTACCTGACTCTATTTTTTTTTTAAGATCTTAAGATTATTATTTTTAGCAACTTTAAGATCTTGATATTTTAGCCGACTATATTTTATAATCCAACAGTTTTATGTCTTATAAATTATAACACTAGAGTGACCGCCCATTACCAAATTATGCATTTTATCAAATTACGTCATGAAATACTTTTTTTATGTCAAAATAATTTTTTAACAGCGGTTTTTTTATACTGTACTCATAGTGTTCTAATTAAAAATGACACAATATGTTCTAATAAGAAATTGACAGTTGACATGATACTTTTAAATATGGAACTCCCTGTTTATTAATATATCTGAAACGAACCACATGTCTCAATAATTGGTTCCTAAATCACTGAAGATTCTATATAGAGGTAAGTATCAGCTACAGAAATCATGTGTTCCTTATTTTATTTTATTTTTTATGAAGGAAAGGGAGAAAGGACAGAATATGAATAATTAATAAAACAAAGGATAAACAAATGAATATGCCGTAACAAATTGTATTTTGTATATATAAAGGGTATAATAAAAAAATATATTTTAAATTTTAGAAAGAATAAAACAAAATGAAAAAGCATCAAGGATTGCATCCTCCTTTAAATTATCGTCATTATATTATCAGCATGCTTAGGAGTCAGGACCACAGGGGTTCTCATCCCACAGGAGCACCATTTGTGTTGACCAAGGTTTCCGATATTATCCACTCATTTATATTATGATAATATTAAAAAAATATAAAATTGTAGGAGTACAAAATATTTTAAAAATTAATTTAAATCAATAATTATTTTGATCTCTGAAATATAATTTAGCCGGTTATTTGTAATTTGTCCCAATGTTCCACTTGTTAATTTTATTAGTTTATTATGTTTTGTTCAAACAAATCATGAAAGCATGGGTATGCAAAGGCAAAAATATTCTCAAATTTAGCTTTTATATGAATCATTTTCATTATTTTTTAACTTCTCTTAGAAAATCCCTAACCTTTAGGCCGTCCAAATAAGCATCACATTGTCCTATTCGACTAGTAAATTAATTAACTAATTAATGGCAATGGGTTGTCTAAACAAATTAATTAAGAGATGTGATGAAATTAATTGATTTTCTGGAAATAAGAGAGACTGTCCGTGCACTTGATCCGAAGTTTATTGGTAATTTTACAAGTGTACATACTCATTTTAAGAAGTAATAATAGCAAAATAAAAAATGTATATTTTCGTAGCTGAATTTACAAGTGCGCATATCCATTCTGACAATTCACAATAGAAAAGTAACAACTTAATAATTAACTGTACCAAAATAACTATATCCATATGAAAATTCACAAAATATAATTAACATTACAAGAGCATATGCTAACAAGTGTTCATAGGTGAATTTACAAACTTACATATGCATTTTAACAACTAACTATAACAAAATTACAATTGTGATAAGAGAACTTGAGCTAAATAATATATTATCTCTTATATTAAATATAAGACTCAGTTGACTTATTTTTATAGAATCCTAATAAAGTTAATTATATTACTTTAAATTATTTAAATTTTTATTTTTCTTCAAACCATTTTTGTCTAAGTTATAAACAGATATATAATATAATGATATACTATATATAATATTATTAAGTAATTTATTTACCTTCCTTAATCTTTTCAAAAAAATGAATCGGATATTATATTTAGAACATGAGGTTATATATAACTAGATTTAAGTTTTGTCTTTAAATTTAATATCTCAATTTTATATGTGTGTGTGAGAGAGCTACAGGGAAGGAAAAGAGGCCCAACATCTCTATCGAAACGAAGGGCTTCTCAGCTGGTTGCCACCATGAAAGGACGAAAAGTTGAACAAGATTGAACAAAAACAAGAAAGAAGACCGAAACCCTAGGCTCAGAAAATAAATGTTTAAATTAAGTAATAGTCCTTTAAGATATGTATAATATTATAAAGGGCAAGTGGATATTGTGAATCTGTCAGTGAGTACCAAAAGAAGCATAAACTTTGTAAAAGCTATATGCCTGTTATGACAATGAAGAAAGTGCTCTTGTGGTCCAACAAGTCAAAATAAATTAATAATACTATTTTAAAAGAGTGATTATTGTTAAAGTTCATGCATTATTTGTTGGTAAATGGGATATTATCAATGTTAATCTAATTGCATGTATTAAAAGAATAAAAACATGGGTGGTCCTTTTCTTTCTTTATAGTTTTATCATTGTTATTTTATAGTAAAACTATGATTTTAGGACTCACATCTTCTGGGGACCATGACTATATGCGTAGCTATTCATAGCTTGAAATGATAGGGAAACCTAGTTACCTAAATCATATCAATTCTAACACATTTTTCAATAAAACTGCAAAAAAAAAAAAAAAACTTGACCAATGAAAAGGAAATTCCAAAAGTTCGTTGTCTTCTAAAAAAGAGAGTGCATGTGAATCACAACCTAAATTTGAGCTTTTCCAAGCATCATCATCAAGACATGGACCATAAATTGTGGAAAAACAATTCAATCCATGTCTATTTATGTTCATTTGTGAGTAATACATGAGCAACTTGTGGATCCCACATTGAATGAAGAGTAGACGTGTGTACGAGAATTAACATATAAGAAGAGGGGTTAATTAATTCGGAGACTACCCCCTCCCCAAAAACAGAGGATACAAATTTTATGGAGAATGACAATCTTGTCCCTTGGAAGGGACTTTGTTTCAGTTAGGTCCCCTGAATTAGATAAAATACCATTTATTTCCAAAAGTCTTCAATGAAATTAAACAATAATGCAAATTTAATGTTGCAAAAAAGGGGTTGTTTTGGATTTGCTATAATGAAGACACTACAAAAAAAAACTATTTTGTAGTGATTTCTTTGTAACGATTTGTAAAAATCGCTACAAAGTGCAAAATTTGTAAAACCGCTACAAATTTGATGTATGGTTAACATTTGTAGCGATTTTATGTAAAGGCCGCTATAAATAAAGGCGTCAACTTAGTTCCATGTGGCGTGAAGCTAACGCGACATTTATGACGGTGACTTTGTAGTGGTTTTGTTAACAAAGAACCGCTACAAATGTTTAATGTGTGCATTTTGTAGTGGTTTTTGTTTAAAAATTGCTACAAAATGCAAACCGTCAAAATTTATAGCGGTTTTACAGAATCGCTACAAATTTTAAACCAAATACGAGAAGCCTTTACAGTTTGTAGTGTTTACTATAGTGGTTTTTTAGTAAGTTCCCCTTATAAATAACACTCATGTATTCATTTTACCGTTTCACCAATTTTTATCTCATAAATTGACTTTCAGAGAATTTCTACAGTTCTAAGACATTGCCTAAATCTATTTACATCTACTCCAGTCAGGTTAGTTTTCATATTTCATTTCATTTCTTTACTTTATTTTCTTTTTAAATATATTTATCAGCAAATGTATTTGTTATTTATATTTATTTTATTTTTGTGAATGGTAATTTTTATTATTTTTTTATAATAATATGTTTATTCCATTTGTTTAGTTTGTATTCTATTTGAGTTTATTTTTCTATATATTTTATTCCTTCTTGTATTTTTATTTGTTTTTTGTTTTTAATTTTTGTTATAATTGTAGTTATATTTCATTTATTTATAATTTGAGTTGTTATATTGTAATTGTTTTTACTTATGTTTTCTTTATTTTTTGTTATAATTAATTATAGTTTAATTAATTCCGTTTGTTTAGTCTGTATTCTATTTCAATTTATTTCTTTATATTCTTTTCTTTATTTTTTCCCTTGAATTTTTGTATTTCATTTATTTTTTTTTATTTTTATTAAATTAGAATTTGATACCTTTTGATTATAATTTAATTTTTTATAAAGTATTATATTTTTGTGTTTGGTATGTGTTTTGATTTTTTTTTATAGTTACAATATTATTTGATTTCATTATAAGTTAATTTGTAATATTTTATTTAATTTATTTAATATATAAATTTTAAAAATTTTTGTTATAAATGTACTTTCATTTCATTTGTTGATAATATAATTTGTGACAGATACATATTTAATATTTATTATTTGTTATTTGTTTCTAATTTTTGTTATAATTGTACTTTTATTTCATTTTTAAAAAAATTTAATTTTTTATATTTTATTGCATTTTTTTTTAATTTTGTGATAATTATAGTTGTTTTCCGTCTATTTATAATTTAAGTTGTTATATTGTATTTGAATTTTTTAGTATGTTTTATTTATTTTTGTTATAATTAATTATAGTTTAATTTTTTTTAATTTTGCATTCTATTTCAATTTATTCCTTCATATTTGTTTTTAATTTTTTTTCCACGTTTTCAAATTTAATTTCTTGTTTTAATTTTTTAATTTTTAGTATGATTATTGTTTTTCTTTATTTTGATTATAATTTAATTTGTTATACATTATTCCAAATTTTTGTTATTTTATTGAATTTACTATTTGTTTTAAATTTTTGTTATAATGATATTTTTGTTTCATTTCTTTATAATCTCATCTGTGACGGATACATATTTAATATTTTTTATTTTTTTTTGAAATTATTGCTTTTGATATAATTATAATTGTAATTGATTTATTTGGTTATAATTTTTTTTAGAGTTTACTTCATTTCTATTTTTATTTGTTATTTGTTATAATTTTTTTCATTTTATTTCAGATATCAATATGTTTAGACGGCGAGAAGGGAAGGAGCCGGTGCAGTCGAGACAATTGCAGGAGGGCGACAACAGTACTAGGATGACGGCCTCCGAGACCCAGTGTGCCTCCACCTACGCCTACAAAGCAGGTCCTAGAGATCAGTGTTGAGGACTACCTGCAGGGGATGATGAATTCCCCAATATCTCTTTGAGCGAGGTAGAGCGCTTCCTATACTAGGAAGTGGAGAGAGAGCATAATCACCATTGACCTTCGTCTTCGCGACATACAAGGTTTGAGGTGGAGGTTGAAAGTAAACAAAATGTCAACATGTAACAAAAATTTTAATTAATGTTAGCTGTCGCTATTAATTTATTTATGCTTTGTTTTAATATGTGCATATGAGTAGGGGAATAGGACAGGAGGAGGCAGGACATGGCAGGGATAAACAGTTTAGACTCCCGACTACACATAGTGGTCGAGTGGAATGATGAGACTGACCATCCGATCGGGAACGGGGGCCACCTGTTTAACCGCTATCTGAACGAGTTAGGTGGCAATTGGATG
>JBAGKO010000010.1:25121488-25133541 GCA_037177275.1 Acacia concinna
AAGATTATATATATTCTCATAATAATTTTTATAACTATCAAAAGTAAATTTATATCATTTTCACTATATTAAGATTTCTTTAATCACATCCAAATTCATTATTAAAAAAAAATTAAAATATTACATTTATCTTATTTAGCAAAAAGTTTAAATAATTTTTTTCATTTGTGCTTTTTTTGTAGCGGTTTTGAAACTACTACAAAATATTTCATTTTGGCGTACACTTGGCACCTTTTTTTTAAAAAAAAATTGCTATAGTTTAGTAAGATTTTGACTTCAAAATTTAAAATTTCCTTAATTCCCACCAAATTTTTGACATTTGTAGCTGTTTTTAAAACCGCTATAAAATTTCATGCCAAATTTCAAAATTTTCCTGCCAAATATTTACAAATTCTTCCTAACAATTTTATTTTAATTTTTTTTCTTTGTAGCGGTAAGTTGTAGACTTTGCAGCGGTTTAATGAAACCACTTCAAATTAGTAGCGATGTTTGACCAATGAGTAGCGGTTTCTGAAAACAACTACAAAACGGTTTGTGACATACGATTTTGTAGCGGTTAATATTATTTTAGCGGTTAAAACCGCTACAAATCCTACATTTTAATTGCTACAAATATGTGTTTTTTTTTGTAGTGAAATGTGACTTTTATCAAAATATATTTGTAAATGTTTATACATTAGATTTCACGAATTTACTTTGTCCTATTTGAACACAGTTCTACTTATAAATGATTCTCACATGACTAGTAAAAGGGTGGAGTTTCAATCAAAAGATTAACTTAAGCTTTTTACAAATAACTAATATAAATTTGCAAATAAAATGGCAAGTAAATTTCAAAGAGGTGGTTGTGTATTTACTATAATGGAGTTGTGAATTCTAATAAATAAGATGGTTATTAATGGAGGTTCATTTACTATAATCCAGAACTTCATTTACAACTAACAATTAGTAGTCACAGCTTCATTGTAGCAAGTTAATAATTACCATTTTCAAATTTAATAGTCATTTGGATCAAAATATATATTAATTAGCTTGCGTTTTTTCTTTTCTAATTATTAGTAAATTTCAAATGGGAGTTGTGAATTACAATCAAAATAGTTTTATCAAGGGCAATTATAGCAGTGATAATATCAATTGCCTCCGAAAGCAAGAAGTGATTCACACTATGATAGCTGAAAGTGAAGAGAAGTATCTTGGTTGATATATTATCTTAGTCCGTTATTGAATATACTCCAAGATAGGATGGGCTGAAGGAAAATTGTATCAGGGTTATATAATGGCTGGTATCTCTATGACACTGAAGAAAATTTTGTGGAATAACAATCCCGCCCAAGAATTGAAGCCAACTCGTGGTATAAGATAGCGAGATCCTTTTTTACTATATCTTTTTGTTTTATGTAGGATTATGTAACGAGTTTCTATTTAATAAATGTGTTATTAACAAAGATTGGAGGCCGACTGAAGTTTCTTTGCCGATGATTTGATCTAGTTTGTAGAGGCTTCTTTGGATAGAAAGGAAATTCTAAGGGTTTGTTTGGAGGAATTTTGGGCAGAAGATCGTCAAGCTCTAAGCATGTGAATAACAATAGGGATTGTAGTTTGCTGGAGAATTGGATTCTTCACATTCTGATAAAAATACGTGAGCTGTGATCTGAAATTTCTATTCACTAAGTTCAGTTTCTCAAAGACCAAGCTAGGCCAAACTCTCTTGTGTTGGAAAGGGGGCCCAGTGAGTATCATTAAGGTGATGCTCTTCCGAGGCCCATCAAAATTTAAGTTTGCAAGAGAGCATGCCATTTTTTCCCCTCACATGCATCTCATCCTCCAACTGGAAGGATACTTTTTGACGCACAACCTGACACTAAACGTTGGTAAATCTCCCAGTAAGGATTTGAATATTGATTTGTCATGAAGTGAGAAACTAGCTCAGCTCCTCCTGTTAGATCTAGATTTAATTTCGTTGGTAAGCGAAAATGTACTTTTTTTCAAGACTATGACTCAAGTTTAATAAAACTCAACAGTAGTACTCCCTTGGAGAAATAAAAAAGCCCATGACGATGAGTGTACCCATTTGAAAATGGTCAAGTTGATGAACTGTGTCCACTTCTAGAAAAAATTGCCAATGTGGGTGAGAGCCTGTGTATGTAATTATAGGCCCTAATGTTATATCAAAACCTAGACGGAAGTGGATTCTTGTACAGGGAAGCTAATAGTTGTGCTGACTGGCTAGCACAATATGTGCATAGTAAGGTACAATAGTTGAGTGATATTATTATAGATTTGCCTCTAGAATGCAAAGTTAATATTCACCGGTCGTTAGTAATGTAATATTTAATTAATTAATTTGAGTATCTTAAGGATTTTAGTTAATAAGATGTATAAAATTTATTAAAGCATTCTAATCATTTTTTTAATTCCCTCCCTCTATCTACTACTTGATTATTATTAAAGTAATATCAATAGGATTAATTTTGGCAAAATTTGATAAACATATAAAATATACCTTACATTTAGTGCCAATATCAACCCCACATTTAGGACCTACATCAAGAACTCAAGAAGTATGAGCTATGATCTCGATTATTGTTAGGGTTAAGGTGCAACTAACACATTAGAATAATTTTTTAGATGCATTTAGTGCCTAAAATATTTTATAGTGTACCCAACAATTTAAAGTATTTTTTTAGTGTGCTTATCACCCTAAAGTACTTTCTTATATAATTTTACACTTCAAATTTTATATAACCTAGAGTGTTTGATAGTTTTTAAAAAAATACTTTATAGTGTTGGATCAGAAAATAATAGTTTTATGGTACTTGAATCACTTGAAAGAAATACTTCAGGGTGCACTACACAAAATACCTCTGAATGCTAATTTGTAAAGTTTTGAACTTCATTTCTGGTGTGTCCAAAAGAGAAGTTTCTAACTAATTTGTACACGTCTTCATCCATGATTTGAGTTTGTAATGGGCCAAATAAATTTTCTAGGTGTGTGACCCAATAGTGACAGGGAAATGTTAACGTACTACTCTTGGAAACATCTCATTTGAAAGAAAATTTAAGTCATGCAATTATTGGAATTTATCCTATTTTGTCCAATAAAAACCTTGGTCTTCTTATATTCATTGTAAAAATATGAATTTAGTGAGAGAACACTTCTTAGTTGTACTAAAGTCAAAAAGAGATTAGGATGAAAATAGGGAGGAACAACTCCCTCAATTTTCTCCATTTTATATTATTAAGCAAGAATTTCTGTAAATTTTAATTTGTTATCGCTCAATTTCTTAGCATTGAAGTGAGAAATTGGGCATGAAATGCCTACATTGTTCTCGTGCACTGGATTCACTCATCCTATTTTATTCCTTTAATAATAACATAATGGAAGTCAAATTCCCTTCTCCGGTGTATGTAGTAGTAGATGTAGAAGTTGTTAAATCCCTTCGCTATTATTTTCTTTTATAATTTTTTGGGGGGAAAACACAAGTGACATAAGATTACAAATAAAATTAAACTTCCGATCTCCCAGCTACATGGAAGCTTTCATGCCACAAGATTACAAAACCATTGACAAATTCCTTCTCTATTGTATACTTATTTCTTTAGTAATTCCATCTAATATTATAATTAACCCTTAACTAAACACTATTGGCACTGGCAAGTTTCTTGACTTGTCAATAGTGCAATATTTTTATTACATTTTTTTATATAGTTAAAAAATAAGATACACTATTCATAGTTTATAAACGACATTTTTAAAAAAAAAATTATATATTAACATATACCATGTAATTATGAGACTCACATTTTTTAATACATCAAAGGAAATGGAAAGCAATTAAAGCAAGAAACAAGCAGTAACAAAAAATCTCATAAGCAGCTCTTGTCAAGAGCTTTGTAAGCCGAAGCCTTAATATTAATGCTCTTTTTGTAAGAGAATTGTCATGATAACGAGAGTATCAGAAAAGTCTGTGGGCATTGCCGAGTATTCTTATACTCTCATTATTAATTATTCTAATGTGAGCGTTCTCAATGATATGGCTTATTCAATCATATGCATTTACATTAAATCTTGAGATAAACAGCTGTCATAGTCAAAGCTGCATTTTTTTTTATATTTTATATTAGTACGATGATCAGTAACATCAAATACACAAAATTAATCTCATATATATGCCACACAAAAATAAGATTTTATTTTTAATTAATATGATATTGTAAACAATGAAGTTCATAACCAATCTCCATTTTAAAACCATAATTTTCTTTTTGACAAAACAACAGAGATAAATGAATAATTATATTTTATTTATTTATATGAAACAGATTTTATTTATTTATATGAAACAGTACATGCCATGTAGAAAAATTGAATGTAATTTGAAATATCATGATATGCTCTTTTTATACGTGTAGAAAATCCAAATAGTTTTGCTCATTCAATACGGAGACAGAAGAATGAAAGAAGGAAGAAATAGAAAAATTGTACTCAGTAACCTATATGATTAGTGCCTTAAACATGATTATTTTTATTAAGAGGACACTTCTCTCTAAAAAAAAAATGCTATTCTCATACATTTCCCCTTATAATTAAATTTGGATATTCAACCTAATCGAAGTTAATTAGGACCACTATTATGATTGATGTTACCACTGATTTCGCCATATAGAATCTAAATTCTCACATTTAAATAATTTTTTTTTGTATAATACAATTTAGGGAAGATCCCAAAAAAAAAAATACTAAGAAAATATAGAAAAAGACAATTCAGTGTTCTAAAATGTAAAAACCTCATATCAGTTATTCAATAAGAATCTTGAACTTTTGCAATCTTAAAAATCTTAGGAAATTACCTAAATGTCCTTAGAATTTATTTTAATTAAAAATCCCTAATATTTACTAGCCGCCAGAGCGCCAGTGCCAGTGGTTGGAGGTGGTGATCATCACCACAGTGCTGGTGACCTTACCTACGGTTGATCACCAAAGCTGCTACGCTAGAAAAAATTGTTAATATAGGTACTATAATTGTTAATGTATATATTTAAGTTGTTAATTAAGAAACTCAAGTTGTTAAGATGGTTTATCGGAGTTCTGGCAGTCTCATATGTTTTTTTGAATTTTACAAGCAAAAGTCGTTAATATAAATACTCTAGTTGTTAATAGGATTCATTGGAGCTTCGGTGATCTCATTATATGTTTTTTTATTTCACAAGAAAAAGTTGTTAATATAGATACTTGAGTCATTAAAATGGATACTCTAGTTGTTAATATAGATACTCAAATTGTTAATATAGATTGCTGGAGTTTTGGTGAACCATAGTAACAACTTGAGTATATATATTAACCATGATATAAAAAAACCAAACGGGACCAGTCTGTTTAGACTGGAAACTGGTGAACCAATCCCATATCTGGTTTGGTTGAGTCTAATTTGTAGAGGTGAACAGGACTGGTTGACCCGATCATCCTGAGTTGACTCAGACCTGTCGGATAGTGAACCAATTTGGCTTTTTTTTAAAAAACAATCGTTTCCTTTAGAATTTTGTACTAATAACCTTAAAATCTTGACTTTCTCACTGGTTTAGTCTCGAGTTAGCTCCCTGGTCTAACCCACTGACTCTTAACCCACTACCTCAATCAGTTTAGTGACCGGTTTGATTTTTAATACCTTGAAATTAACAATTACAGTATTTATATTAACAACTTTTACTAGCTTCGAATCTCTAGTTTACCTACGTGGAATTTTGCATTGCATTCTGAGTCATACTCTTATGTGAACCCACTCTAGCCTTCAAAGTTATTGCCAGTAAAGATTGAGTTGTGGGTTGATTTGACTGAATTGGATGCTAGTGAAGGGGATTATGGATGCATGAACAGAGATAAATCATTAGTCCCGTATGATCTAAAAATTAATGCAAGTTTGAGGCAATTGAAGAAATCATTGAAGAGCAAGGAACCTATTATCATTGTTGATATTCTTAGTACTCAATGTGACACTATGTGTGCTGCTTCATTATTTTTTATTGGTGATATCTGTGATCACCACTTCATTATGACATAGGTTAGACAACTGAATGGTAATGATGGAGATGAAAATCATCATGATGTGCCTTACAATGTTCCTCCAAATGCTAAAGATGATACAATAAGCATTTGAGAGATTAACTACTCTATTGTACATGGTGCTCCAAGTGGTATGCATTCATTTGATTCGGGGTTTGAGATTAAAGGAAACCTCATTAGTTCATTGCCCAAGTTTCATGGTCTAGCTGGTGAAGATGCTTTCCATCATATAGATCTTCTCTACTATATTTGTGGATCTATGAAACCAGTAGGGGCTAATCTTAAAGATGTTCTTTGGTGTATATTTCATTTCACTTTGGATGGAAATGCATGAAATTGGCTTTTCACACTGCCCCAACATTACTCCACACTTGGGAGGAACTTAAGGATGCGTTCTTGTCTAAGTCTTGTCTTGCCTCTAGGACCTCAAGGTTGAAGAAAGAGATATATGTAGTGTTTCAATATGATATGGAGTCACTCTATGACTATGGGACTAGATTGCTTGCTCTACTAAGCAAATGTAGAAACCAATAATGTTCCAAAACCAGTCTAGTTCAATATTTCTATGATGGTTTGTCAGTTGAATGCAAAAAGAAGGTAGATCAAGCTTCTAATGGCTCTCTCCCTGAGCTAACTCTTAACAAAGTATGGTCTTTACTTGAGACGAAGGCAACTAACAACCAACAATACTATACAAGAGACTCCACTAAGATGCCTACTTCTTCTTCTAGGCCTCAAGACACCTTATCATTAGATATGGGTCATAAATTAGACAAGATACTTGCCAACCAACAAGCTTTTAAAGTAAGGTTATCAAACTTTAAGAAAGGAGGTATTTCCAAGCCATGTAATGTAGTGAGATCATCTCAAGCGCTTGTTGCACCCCCATTTAACTTATGTGCATCTCCTATGCATTTAAGTGAGAATTGCCCTACCTATTTTAGTGATGTGCTTGCTATGTATCCCAATCGCTTTGGTCAAGGGAATTTTGGGCAAAATCAATATACACCTAGACCTCCATTTACTCCCTACAACTCTAATAATTTCAATTCAAGGGGTAATGATAATGTGGGATGGAGAGGTAGTGATACTCAACCTCAAGAGCAAAATAATTCAAGGGCTCTAGTTCCTGTTAGTGGTCCTTCTACTCCTCATGAGATGAATCCTCATGAGATTAAATAATGACCTAAGTAATCAAATTGATTCCTTTATCGCTAAGTTGAATGGTGCATTGTCTACTAAGATTGATGGCATTGCTTCCAAGGTGGATCAACAAGAAGCCAAATACAATAGCCCTGCTTCACATATGACTCAATTGGCTAACGCTTTAAGTAATATGCAAGCTAAGTTTGGTAACTCTTTACCTCTTTTACTGTCATTAATCCTAGTCACACTAAATTGGTGAGTTCTATTTCTTTGAGAAGTGGAAAGCAAGTCCATTTTAAAGACCATATACCTGAAGTTGGTGAGCCTAGTACTATGAAGTCTTCTATTGCTCAAGACCTTAAAGGGGATGAGCCTGATGATGATATTGAGGAAATTGTTATTGAGAGTCCTCATACTCCTAAAGTTATTCAATATGAAAGTTTACAGGAATAAGAGCTAGCCATAAAGAAGACCAGTGTCGACCTACTAAAGCGAATGACGAGAAATAGAACAAATTTAATATTACTGATTTACCATTCCCTAACTCCTTCTTTAGAGTGTAGAAGAAAAACAATGATCAAACAGAAAAAGATGCTTACAATTTGGTTAGCAAGATTGAGGTTAATGTACCATTACTTGAATATCTCAAAGCCACTCTTAAGTATATGAGATTTTTAAAAGAGCTATGTACCATGAAGAGGAAGTGCAAACCCAATGAGATAGTTCAAGTAGGATCCAATGTGTCTACTATATTTCAGTCTCAACTTGTTGTGAAGTGTATAGATCCATGGTCCTTCAATGTTCCTTGTACTTAGGTAGTCTTAACATTCCTCATGCTTTACTGGATTTGGGAGCATCTATCAGTGTTATGCCAATTTCTATTTTTAACACTCTAAAGTGTTATAGTAGGATTGCATTGCTTAAGACTACTATGAACATTCGTTTGGCCAATCAAACTGTGAGAGAACTATTGAGTTGCTTGAAGATGTTCTTGTTAAGGTGAAAAACTTGGTTACATCTCTATGCAAGTAGAATATCATGTGATCCAGTTTAATGTTTATGAATCTATGAAACATCTGTTTGAATATTATTCCCTACCAGATGTAAACCACATTGATTCCATTGAGGAAGAGGTCACTACTGACTATGCACTAGTATTGATTGATGAGAAGCAGAATGATGATAATGTGCTTGTGTACACTTCCTCTCTTGGGTTGTCTTCCCCATATTCTTCATGCTCTAATCTCTTTATGGATATCATGATGATATTTCACTAATTTCTAGTGACGAAGATGAATTTATGGAAGAATTGATTGTGAATCATGATAGGGTTGATAATATTGCTTGAAAGAAGAGTGTCATATCCCCTTTCATGACAATGAAGAGTATTTCTAAGAAGAGGAAAAAGAAGAAAGAAAGGGGTTGCTATTTATTCTACTGTTTCACATGTGGCTACATTAGACAAGCCTAAATATGAATTTGTGGATACTTTCGTGCCTTCAAAACACTTGTGTTATCCTCATTCTGAGTGAAATTGGTGACTTAATTGCTAGCTCAAGTAGTTCATGTTGCAGTTAATTTCAGAATGGCATACCAACAAAGTATGAAGGAGCTTCATGAGAGTCCTGAACATGTCTTTTCTCATGCTGCTAATGTCACTCTTAATTCTCATGCTTTACACGTTAGTTCTAAGGAGAAGTTTGGCCACCATATGATATGCTTAGCCAATCTCTCAAGTTTTTCAAGGAGAATTTTAAGCCTCCATAACACACGAGGTCATCCCTTTCCTACACTTACCTGATGAATTGCTTTGATACATCTTATTGTGAATTGATAGCATGACATAAGTGTGGGGGGAGAATTCCAATAGTGTAAAAAATTTAGGATGTGTTTTCTTTTCTTTTGTAGGAAGAAATAGGGGCTCATCCATGCTCATTACATGCTACACACTTTCACTTAATCTCGCTTGATCTATCTTGATCTTCCTTGATCTCTCTTAACCCTTCATTACCCTACATGTGACCTTAGCATGATTTTCATCTTTCCTACTATGTGGGTTTATGATGCTTTGTCTTGCTGTTATGTATTGCTTCTCTAGGTTGCAATGAGGGCATTGTATAGTGTGGGGGAAGATGTGTTCATTATTGAGATATGCATGTTTAGAGGAAACATGATGCACTATGAATGAATGCTTGGTTAAGTTTGATAAATCATATGAATTGTGTTTATATCATAATCACCATATTTTTCTTAGCATTTAGGAGCTAATTTTTGAAAAATGTGAAGCTTAATCATTGCAATTGATTGCTGCAAGTGTTGGACTGATTTGAGTATTGATAAATGGGTTTTCATTTCATATATCTTGAGAAATGAACTTAGGGATCTTGGAAAACCGACATCACTAGGTCAAGCTTTTGGATGTGTCTAGTTATCAATTTTATGAAGCTAGGTGAACCTAATCGTGAGAATTTGAGCTTCCTACACGATTCCTATTTTATTGAGTGACTTTCATACACTTGCATTTCTTAAGTCTTAGCTAGATTATATTTGAGGCTAATATACATTCAAACACTCATGTAGAGGATAAATGCATTCATTTCATACCTATTTTCCCATACACAAACCATTTATATCATTCATATCTTTTGTCACCCCTTTGAGCCATCATTTTTTGTTTTCACCACTTAAGTTGGGATTGCATTCTTGAATGTGGACTATCTCAATAGGAAGTCTAGATGTGTGGCATGTATTCTCTTGTGTATACTACTTGGTGCCATGAAAGAGAAAGAAGAAAAAGAAGCAAAGAAAAAGACAAAAGAAAAAAATGGCATAGCTACTTCACATAATGTGAGAGTAGGTAAAAGAATAAAGGCAAGATAAATAAATGAAAAAAAAAAGATGAGAAAGAGGAAAAAATAAAATATATAAATATATTTTGAGAAGGAAAAAAAAAGAGAAAGCAAAAAGAAAACAAGAAAAGAAAAGAAAGAAAGAATAAATTGGGCCAAGTGAGTGAAAAATTCATTTGCATGCTAGCACTTTTACATTATTAATACTATGAGATAGGAAGCATATTTGTATGTCAATTTTAACTTGGATCATTACATTTCATGTCATCATTAATCCTTTCCAACATTACAAGCTTATAATGTCACACCTTACATAAGGACTATCTTTAGGTCACTTAACGTCCTTTAGAGTATTGCTAATCGCGGAATACATAAAACTACAAATTTTTCTTTTTCTTTTTGTTTCCAATGGTACCATTACTTTCTAAATGTAATTATGGTCTAAACATAGAAATATCATATTATCGTATTTCTAAGTTCCTTTCGGGTTTTTTCAAAGAAAATGGTTCTAAACTTCTATCACTTTTGATAAAACAGTTTCTTCCCATTTTATTCTTAAGACCCTAAACTTACGTTTGAAAATCCAAATTCATATATCATATTTGTCAGAATAAAAACATTACTAAATGTATGAACTAGTATCATGCCATATACATAATACAAATATGTCACCAAATCATACTTCATCATTAATACAAATTCACCAAATTATTCCATTACAAATTATTTCCTTGGCTTGGTCTTCAACCTTGGATGTCTTTTCCACTACGCCTTGAAGACTCGGGCCCTAATTCATGGTTATTATTGGGGGGTGAGATTCTTGTGAATCCTAATAGCAAGTTAACACAATTCTAATATCAAAACAAGCATGCAACTATATGACAAGCATAAACTAACATGGGAACTTACATGCTTTGTATGCCCTATGGCAACATAAACTTAATGCACTTTAGGAAAAACAATAGCTATAGCATTTACATGTTAAGCGTGCAAACATAACATAATTATCATTTTCATGACAACAAACAAAGCACATACATAAGCTCAATAAACATGTGCATCATCATAGAAAAATGCAAGCATGTAAAATATAAGAAATCATGTAACATGCTACCTTGCACCTTAACCTTCTCCTTTGGCTTTTCAAGTCCTTGTCTTCTAAGAACCTCTTCCAAACTTATCAAATCCTAGTCAAACCATTAAGGTATAAGCAACCAATACTTACATTGACAAGTTCTTAAACCAACTTTCTGAAATTTCACTGATTCTGACCCTAACTTCAAAAAAATCACATCTTTAATTTTAGATTCCATTTGCTATGATTTTGGACTCATATCAAACCTTAGAATGTCTAATTTCAGCTCACCAAATTTCATTGGAAACAAAATTGGTTTGCTCTATCAAAACATCACATGAAACTATACTGCCAGAATTCATTCTAGAAAGACAGGGGAAACTTGTAAAATCTATAATTAAATCCAAATATTTCCAAATGACCTGGTTCCAAGCCCATAATCAAATTTCATATGTCTGTTACATTATCCTAAAATTTCATGGCCATCGATGGTCATTTGAATATAGTTTTGAAGATATACATTTCAGCAGACAGACATACATTCCAGACATGCATCCTAACTTACAAAAATCATAACTCATCCTAAAAAACTCCAAATGATATGGGTCCAAGCTTATCTTAAATATTTACGTGTCTACTTGTTCCTCATAAAATTTCATGAGAATCCAAGTTCATTAGCATACATTTTGAGCAAATCATTTTCTGTCATCAGGATTTCCATTTCATAATTCAATCTCAACTTTCAAAAATCATATCTTCCTATTGACAGAACCAAAATGCATAAAATATAACTCATTTGAAATCTTGTTAAATCCTCTAAATCACTGTAAGATTTCAAGGGAATTGGACATCATTTTCCCCATAAAATAGTTACACGAAACAGGACATTCCTCACTGATCAGAATTAGCATTTCCAGAATTC
>JBAGKO010000010.1:25133641-25146567 GCA_037177275.1 Acacia concinna
AAAGTTAATGTCCTTTATTGTCATTTTACACTAAAAAAGCTATTCTGATAACATTATCCAAACACTCTCATTTTTTTCAAACCATGGTTTCACAAAAGCTATTCTGAAAAATCTATTTTGCAAAAGCTATTCTACTCCAAAAGCTATTCTGCAAAAGTCAATCCAAACGGGCCCTAAAGATAAAATGGTTAAAGGCCATTTTTACCCCAAAAGTATTCACTAGGACTAATTTTGCTCTAAAAGTTTTTCAAGAAGCAAACTTGCCCCAAAAGTTTGACCGTTAGTTGACCTGAGTGTTGTCAACGTCCTTTTTGTCAATGCCCCAGAAGTTTTCGCTCAAGAGCAATTATGCCTGAAAGTTTTCAAACAATAGCAAATTTGCCTTAACTTCTACGGCAAAATTGCACCTAACAGTCAAAATTAACTTAGATAATGGTCTAGGTAAAAAAATTTTCAGAAAAACTTCTGGGATAAAATTGGCCCCCAGTGAATACTTCCGAAATAAAAACGGCCTTTAACCCAAGATAAAAATACAAATAACATCAAATTTATATCATCTAGCTTTAATCTAAATGTTTCAATGGGGTCTTCTGTGCTCATCATGTATGAGTGATGATTATTAAAATTAATTGTTGCTTCTAAATTTTCAATACCCTAGTTTTCACTTTATAACAAAACACTTTTACTTTTTTTGTCAACCAATTTTTTGAAATGGTGTGTGTGCAGAAAATTATAAAAATAGTGCTAAAAAAAATCAAAGTTGACAACTAAAAAAATTGAAATGATTACGGGAAAATATAACGTTGTTTAACAAAGGATGGACATTTTGGTTAAGAAAAAAAAAATCTCCAAGTCCCTTGGTCCTTATAATTTTAATTTTCTAGAATTCATATGGTTTGTAAGTATAAAATCAATGGTCTTACAAAGTCCGCAAGGGTCATTTTCCCCAAAAACATTAATTCTTGATGATAATGATGTGGAAATCTAAATCCTGAGGAGGACTAAATATATATATATATATATAAAGGAATATATTATTTTTAATAGGTTGTTGAGATTGAGAATTTGTCATTACTTACCAAAACTAGCTGATGTTTGATAATTTGAATATTTATAACCTGATATTTATTTTTCCAAGTATACATATTTTAGAAACAGGGACATAAGTAACGTGTAAGCGCATTGACTGAAGGAGGCTGGTGCGTCCTTTTCAAGGGCAAAATTTTAAATAATTAATACACTCTGATTCCTTCTATATTCCTTCTATATGGATCCAAGCAGATGAAATACAAAATTGATTTGGAATTACTTTATTGATTTGGAATCTCTTCATTATTTCTCTTCAATCTTTATTGGCTAAAGTTTATAATTAATTAATAGCTTACAAGTCTTGTAGTGTGCACAATGTACGTACGTTTATATTTTAGCCCGATCTAAACGAATTAATTAGCTAGGTTGGTAGGGAATAATACTTTTAAGCATAACTAATCAAATTAAGTGGCTAACAGTTCCACAAGAAACAATCTTTAGAATTTTATTGTGCGATGATCGCCCCTGCCTCGATCCGGCCCCACACATTTATATATATATATATATGCACACACTTACATATTCCCTTCTATCGTAAATGGAGAAACTATATAATTAATTTATGAAAAATAATGTCATTAGGTTAGTTAGTTATAATAAAATACTTGTTGATTTTCCTAAGATACCTAACATTCATTTGTATTAAAAAGTACCTATTGATAGAAATCCTCCTTTAATATGTACAATAATAAGAATATTTTAGGAAGAAAATTATAACTTTAAAAGATAAAAATGATTAATATAATCCATTTACCCATGTTTGGTTTGGAGTTTTTTCCTGTTTGGGCGAGGGAAAAAAAAGTGGAATGAAGGAAAAATAAGGGGTGAACCCCCACCACACTTCCCCCAACTTTTCCCTTTAAAATAAAAAAACGGAGAGATTTTGGAAAGAAAATTCTTTCACTGCTACTCTTCACCACACAATGTTACTCCAGCAACCTTATTGAATGACTTTCATCTTCTCTTATCACTCCAACTAACCCCAACAAGTCACATTCACAATTATGAAAGATATAATTTAAACATATATCACTTCTTTTTTTATTACGATTTATTTTCAGAGTATATTATTAAGCATAAAAAATTATTTGATTTAAAAATATAGAAATATTGAATCATATTTTTCAGATATTCTTACTTGAAAATACTTTGGGAGTGCTTATTTTGATATAGTTTTTTTATAATTTTCTTTCTATTTTCTTTCATCTCATAATTTTCTCCTTCCAATATTTCTCTATCCAAACAGATAATTACAAAAAAAAAAATCAAAACAACTCTTTCAAGTAGCTCTTATATTTAAGAAATAAAAGAATATATGTGTGTGTGTGTGTGTGTGTTGACCTTAAAACCGGGGGAATCTTGAAGGCAAGACTCGTACATGTAGTATCAGCCAACATATAAGACCATTAAGGAACTTGTTAGCTATTTGTTTGTTACGTAGCTCATCAACAAAAAAGAACAAACTACCCTATATACGTACATATATATCCTGACACGCTCACGAAAGCCCGACAGGAAGAAGGACTCGCTATATATGCTGCCAATTCAGTAGTTTTCCCCCGACAACGTCTATAACTTGCCATCCATTTGTTTCCAAACGTCAACATGAAGGTGAGATCGATCTATATTTGATGATTACCTGTGCTGATTGATCACTTCCTCAAAAGTTTCGCTTAATTTATGTTGTTACATCATTAGAAGCAACCTTAGTGTTTGAACTAAATTGTCCATATGGGTGCAGCAAAAAGTAACAATAAAGGTGCATATGGAATGCGACACTTGCAGAAACAAGGCATTGAAAATAGCTTCGTCTATAAAAGGTAACTATGCATATATATAGTACTCATTAGTGTTAAGGGTCGTACTTGCTTATATACAAATTATGGTTTTGGTAGTTCTTAACGTAAAAGCAAACACGTACACTTTATAAAGGCGTGACTCAGGTATCAATAGAAGGGAACGATAAAGATCGAGTGGTGGTTATAGGTGAAGATGTGGACACGGTTTGCTTGGGTAGAATGCTGAAGAAGAAGTTTCGAGGTGTCACCGTTCTAACGGTGGAAGAAGTTAAACCCAAACCGCCTGCTGAGAAAGACAACAAGGAAACAGACAAAGGCAAAGGCAAAGGCAAAGGAAAAGGCAAAGGCAAGGAAGAGGACAAAGTCAAAAGCTGTACAGTTTGTATTGTGCCCTATAATCCTTGCCCCGGAGTGCATTGTGACCCTTGCTTGAGATGCCATGGCCCTAAGTGCCATGGTGACTGCAAGCCATGCAAGAGGTGCGACAGTTTCAAGTGCCATGGGGATTGCAAGGCCTGCGAAAAGTGTGAAAGCTTCAAGTGTAGTGGTCAGTGTGCTCCTATCTGTGTCCGACCACCGCAGACACCATGTTATGGTCATTGTCCTCCTTGGATCACTTGCCCCTCTTGCTGTGTTAAGCGTCCCTATGATCCTTATTGTTACCGTGTCGTTTGTGACTCATCCCCTGATTCTTGCTCTCTCCAGTGACGCATCTCTGCCAGAAACATCGGTTATTACTACAACCTTGCTTTCTTAATAGACACACACACACATGTTTGTAGTTTCCCACTACTCTCTCAGCTTCATTTCTCTCTGTGATCACTCTCTGGCATAAGCTCACAGAGATCTGTTTCGGTTTGATTTGTATGGCTTTTATAATTTTCTTTCTTCAAGGGTTTTCAAATCAGTAATTTGAGTTTCTTTCAATAATGCAAATATATAGATAGTTTTCTTGCCCCTGGTCTGGCGGGTGCGTTTCCTTCAATAAAATATATATAGACATGTATGTAAAATATAAACTGCAATGTGTTTTGTAGTGTGTAATACGTGTGTGCATAGACTAGAGAGCGAGAGAGGGGGAATCGTGGTAGGTGAGTTGCCATTTCCATGTTGACCATTATTATTGACACTCCTTAGACCCCTAATATTGGACCCATATAACTAAGGGAAAATTGCGTTTTGGTTTTGACTAACAGAATTTACCACAAAATGGTCATGTGAAATCGCGTAATTTTTCTTAATAAAAAATGATTTTCTCTCTCTCCCTTCTAACTTACGCATCTAACGTGTCAGTCTCTCTCTCTTTCTCTCCCATTCCCTCATTGACAACTTAGGGTGTTTCTATTGACAACTTAGCTTGTTTTCATTAACAACTTAATGTGTTTCCATTGAAAAATATAACTCACGACTATAACATTGAGTTGTCAATGGTAGCACCATGAGTTGTTAATGAAAACATTCTAAGTTGTCAATAAAAATACACTAAGTTGTCAATCGGGCACGAAGTTGTCAATGAGGGGAAGAGTGAGATATAGTTGTCAATAGTAGCACATTGAGTTATCGCTGGAATAAACACGCTGAGTTATCAATGGGAACACACTAAGTTGTAAATGGGGGGAGATAGAGGGGGAGGGACGCTGACTATCATGCCAGCAAAGGGAAGAGAGAGAAATTATTATTTTATTAAGGAATTAATGTCCAAAAAGACTTGTTTGCAATTACGCGATTTCAAGGGATTGTTTTGTAGTATATTCTGTTAGTTGGGACCAAAACGTAACTTTCCCTATAACTAACTTACAAATATTTTTTTAAAAAAAATTAACTAAGTTATTTATTAGTGAAAGAGGTGTACTTGTTTTTTAAAATATCTCTTTTAGTAATTTGAGTTAGAAACTACCCCTTTGATGGAAACCGCTTAATGTGTCAATAAATAGGCCTAGTGTGGGGAAATAATTATAATTTTGGGAGAGATATGGGCCATTGAAATCTTATGCTTAGAACCAAAAAACAGAAAAACAAATCTCCTAACTACCTCTTACATTAAGACTCTAGGGAGTACAATCAATCTCTATATACTTCATATGCATATGGAATATAGCGTTGGTAACCATATGAAGGAGATGAAATGTTATCACAGTATTAGAAAGTGTGATTTGAATGATCAGGAATATGTTGGTATTAAAGAAGATAAAACAACCAATACACTTCACAAGGTTGTGGAGACAAAACGTGAGATAATAGATTGCTTCTCTCGTTTCCAAGAAGAGGCAAAACGCAGTAGTGGAATTCATAGATTCAGAGGAACTAGCCCAATCCGAGTCACAGTAAGGTTATGAGCTGAAAATCATATGATGTGGCAAAAAATATTCTTACAGTACGTTGTGGTGTCGGGATAAAATTTTTTAATAAAAAATGTAAAGGGTATTTATGTAAATTACCTAAAAAAATATTTTCAGTTATGAACCTAGGGACTAGAATGAAATTTGGGCATTTTAGTGGCCTCAAGTTCAAAAAAGTTTTTCTTGGGAGCACTTGAGTGAATTATCGTGTATGAAAATTGGCAATGCCATGAAGACCAGATCATTTATACAGAATACTGATTCATAGTTCACAAATGGTACTGTGATTACGTTACTTATAAACTAGTTGCAATTAATCAATTTAATATATACAGATATGTTAAAAATTAAATTACAAAAATAATTATATATATTATATTATTTTTATATTATCTAAACACATTCAAACACAAATATATAATTTAATATTTATATTTAATTATATTATTTCATGTAAACGTTTTTGCGTTTGTATTAATAATTAATATCATTTTATGAAAAAATATATGGTACAAATATATAGATATACAAATATATATATATATATATATATTTCCTGTTTATTGATATATTATATTATAATTCTCATTATAAATATTATACAATAATTTTTATATATTTTATATGGGAAAATTCTAGAAAAAATACCATTTGAATTTAAAAATCTCAAAAAAGTATGTTGAATTTAGGAAATGACATATTCCTAACTAGTACCAATTTGGGTTTCTAGAATTCGGAAATGACAAAACTCATAATGTAAATAATAAAACTCATAACAGAAATGACAAAAATCGATACTGGTGTGTTTTGACATAATTCATGAGGGAAAAAACTAGAATCGTAATGAAAATAACAAAACTCATTTTGACATAATTCTTAAGGGAAATAAATGAAATCGTAATGAAAATAACAAAATTTGATGCTGGTGTGTTTTAACATAATCTATAAAGTAAATAACTAAAATTGTAATAGAAATAGCAACACTCACGATCTTTTATCCCAATTTTACAAAACCCAAATTAGTACCAGGAAAGAATATGTCATTTCCTAAATTCAACAAAATGTTTGGGGTTTTTGAAATTCAATGGTAGTTTTATGAAATTTTCCCTATTTATATTAACATTTTTTATTTTTATAAAAATACTATACTTAATGTAAAATTGTGACACTCTACTCTCTAATTCAATCCTCATAGGTTAATTAGTAAAGACTTTGAACCACAAAACCAGGTTTAATCCTGAGAATGAAAATCAATTTCGCAAAGAGTTCAGTAAACTTAAAACCAAACACAGCATTTGAACCTCTAATATGAATAGACTTTTCTGAATAATTTAAAACTTCGCAAATCATATTCAAAAATAGTTCATTTATGGTTCAAACTCTTTATTAATACCCCTTTACTATATTTGGTAGTATCAAAGCTTCTTTCACTTAATTACTTATTATGTTATGGACTCTTTCATACATGTGACCATAACCACATTCTGAAATATATCTGGTAATTACAGAGCTAATTTTAATATGCTTACTGCAATTACTACTATTTAGCATACTGTTACTACCTTTAATCGGCCATCAATTAAGACAGCACTTATCTGTGGGTACTTAGGCATTAATATTCTTTCTTAGTGTGGAAATTACAATTCAACTACTCTAAAATAAATATAGCTACCTGCTATACTTTATACAAATTGTAGCCTTTTCCAGGCTAATCAAAATATATGTATAACATAAAATATTATATAATCAACTAGTATATCAAACTGGTACGTCTTCTGACCTTCTTACTTAGTAATACTCCCTTGCCTTCCTCAGCCACTTGCCTTTGTTGTATATGAATTTAGGAAAGGGGTGAAATTCACGAGAATCTCAGTAGTAACTACAATCCATCATGTATCATGCAAGTTCACAAAGCATGCAACATAAGCCACACAGAACAACACCTTATAATACTATATCATCTTTGATGCCCATACATCAAACAGATAAACGAGCTACTTGCATATTGTCATGACAATCAATTTTATACAAGGCAATTTACATGTTCTAACGCACAATCAGCATGATGACAAAAACAGATATGCAGAACAAATAAATAATAATAATGAGAGAAAGTTACTACCTCTTGCGCTTTCCTCCAATATACTTCTACCTTTTATGTCCTTGATTACTCCTTGAAGATTTAAGCAATATCAAACTTAGAATTTATATACATGTAAGGGTAGGTTAATAAACACACCATAATACCCTTGATCTGTATTATTAATCTCTTTCTTAATGTAGTCCTGATTTTTTAACTGAACTTGAAAAATTCATAACTCTTTTTAGGAAACTCCAGTTAAGATGATTCCAAGTTCTATGTAATCATCATTAAGTCTCCTTTATGGGAAAAATAATTTACAGAACTACATTATGCAAATAGACCCTGAAAATGGGCTTTCATTCTACTCATTCGTACTGACTCTCTGACTTTTCTCCTGATTCAGAGTCCTAATTTACAAAAATCATAAATATTTTTCTAGACATCCATTTGGTATGTTCTTACACTCATTTTAAGGCTTAGGATGTTTACTAATAGGTCACCAAATTTCATAGCAAACGAAATTGTTTGCTCTATTAAAACATCTCATGAATTTCACAAGTCAGAATTCATCCTAACAATTTTATGCTAACTTGTAAAATTCAAATTTCAGCTTATAGAATTCCAAATGACCTGGTTCCAAGTTTATTTTAAAGCTCTCTATGTCTACTAATTCCTCATAAAATTTCATAGCTATCCAAGATCATTTGTTTCTGTTTCGAAATACTTAACTTTCAGTGCTCAGTGATTCACTTCCAAAATTTAACCTTACAAGAATCATATCTCCTCATCTATAAATACAATTTACATAAAATAGAACTTGTTTTAAAGCTTGATATGCCCTCTATGTTACTGCCTCAGAGGCAATAAGATTCTTTTACTCTGTTAAAACTTGACTCAAAACATAACAGCTCTCTGAACCGAACTACAATTCCAAACTTCTATCAATTCCAGACATACATTTTCCAACAGCAGCAATTGATTATATACTAATACGCTAATAATGACTTTTGGTTCCATTTATACATTCGGACAGACCTGGATTTAACAAAACAGAACCATTATACATTTTCGAATCCCAATTCCAGACAGACACTTTCAATTTCAGACAGCCATTCTCGGAAATCAGCAATATGTTATTGATTTCAGATATATACCCATTCGGTGCAGACAGATAGTTCCAAAATTCCAGAGACACATTCTCAGTTTCGGTAATTACACATTCTCGGTTTTTCCAGAAATGCATACATCTTCGGTTTTCAACTAGAAAAACACATCGAAATCAACCCAATCAATTATTCCAAGGTTCAGACATTCTGGGTTTTCAACAGTGATTCTCGGTTCCAACCAGACATACATTCGGAAATACACATTCTTGTTAACCATTACCCACAGTGATTAATCCACATGCAGTAACAACTTCTGATTTTCCGAACTAGAACTCATCATTTTCGTTAAACCGAAACTGAAGCAAATGAAGATTAAGGATGGGAATATATACAAACAGCTAACCTTAATAGAAATCCATCACTGCATATAGAAAATCCATTTCTTTTCTTCCTCTTCTTCTCCGAAGTTGCTCTGCTGCACTCCGTCTCTCAAATCTCTGTCGAGTTCTCTCTCATGTTTCGATCCAGAACCCATCATTTCGGTTAAACCGAGACAGAAGCAGAACGAAATCGAAAATGGGAACTCAACCAAGAAGCTAACCTTAATTGGATTCCAAGGTTGCATGCAGCGATTCACCTCTCCTCCGGTTGATCCTCTTCTCCGGTGTGCAATCGCAGTTCGCTGTTCTCTCCTCTGGTTCTCATGCTCTGTCTGGCGTCGCTGGACCGAAGTGAAATGGGTGAGGGAAGGAGCTTCCTTCTTCACCGATGGGCAATCGCATTCTCTGTTCTCTTGCTCTGGCTTGCGATGATCAAGCTCTCTGATTTCTGTCCTCTCGAAATGGAACCGAAGGTAATGGCTTGAAGTGTGCTTGTTCGGTTTACTAA
Organism: Acacia concinna; assembly: GCA_037177275.1. Lineage (NCBI taxonomy): Eukaryota > Viridiplantae > Streptophyta > Magnoliopsida > Fabales > Fabaceae > Acacia > Acacia concinna. Next base: position 25,142,946 of record JBAGKO010000010.1, read on the forward strand.
AGCCGTTAGGAGAGACAAGGTGAAAATTGAGCATTTTGCCCTCTATAACTTTAGGTTTTCATTTGGGTCCTTTTCTTAATGTTGGAAAACTAAATAATATCCGAAAATTTTTCTTATCACATGATAAAAGATTTATTTCTTATTTAGCTTCTTTTATCCATAAGAAAATTTCTTAAAATTTAGGCTAAATTATAACCTCCAAATATTTTTCTTGAATTATCTTAAGAATTTTGGCCTTTAATTCCCAAAAATAGCTTTTAAACTATTTGGGCATCTTTTTAGGAAATTAAACCTTTTCTTAATTGTCTATATCCCAAAATAAAATGATATACGGACTCCTCAAAATTTAGGATATTACACCATATATTTTACTTATTTATATAATAGCCCCTAATCCACCAAAGATAGACTAAGCATATTCCAACATTGTCATATTACAACATCCCGTATCTTGAATCATCTTCAATGAACTGCATCCATGAGTTATCTAATTCTGAAGGTATGGTTTCTCATTCTTAATGAGTCGTTCTGAATCCCCCATGCGAATAAAACGCATCCACACTTAATATCGACCAATCTTGGTGGAGGCTACTCCCAATCAGTACAAAATTTCAAGCGAATTTGACTATAACTCCTTGATACTTCACCTTTGCTTTCCTCTTTAATTTTCCAAAACACCATCCAGAGATGAGAAGACTTTATTTTTTTTCCTTGTCCACGTGTCCTTCCTGGAACAGATATATACATGCCACTGGAATCGTTGAAATCAAACCCCCAACGAGGCAAACAAATATTATCATCAATTACAGTGCACAACCCAAATCCTAACCATTCATCTTCAGGAATGTTTATCGTTACAGAAGCTACGTGTTTCTCATTTAGAGGAAGATGATTAAGATCCTTAAACAACTGTGCTATTACACTCCCTGGAATTGACACTGAAAATGTTGTAATTCTCCTCGATCCTTCAGCATGCTGGCCATCCTAAAATCAACGAATTTATCATGTCACAAGTTGTACATAGTTAACAAAAAATAGGAATGGATTTGTGGATGGAACATATAAATCAAAGACACGTATGTACATATACCTGTTCCATTGGAGCAAAAATATGTAACAAATTTTGGTCTGACAAAGTTCTTAATGAATCACATTCTCCTTCATCCAATAGATTCAAACCTGGCCAAGGCTGTGACAAAAATTGCAGCCTCGGGCAGGAATTCAAATAAAGAAACTTTAGATTCAAAATATTAGAAACTCATCCATCCGGTAGATTTTCAAACTCGTTTCCACTCAAATCTAATTTTTGCAATGATGATAATCCGCTAAGGTCATTAGGAATGATCCCATCAACAATATTGCAGTAGCTTAAATTTAATTCTATCAATGAGTCAACATTGGAAAGGAACCAGGCATGTTAAGCCCTTAGCAAATGAATGCCTCTGAAACACATAGTTCCATGGAAGAGACTAGATACTTGAGTTGGAACTTTGATTTTTGCATCCATGAAATGCCAATGTCTTTAACTTTTTTAAATAACAAATAGAAGAAGATACTTCTACGATAGCTGTTCCACTTGCATCAAGATTTTCCAATGTTTCATTTTCACTGAGGTTTTCTGGCAATTTGGAAAAGGACGAGCAACCAGAGATATCAAGAACTTTCAAACCCTTCAATTTGTGAAAGCTATGAGGGAGGCCAACAAGATTTTGGCAACTCCTTAAATTTAAAGTTTCAATGCCAGTTAAGTATCCAAGTGAATCAAGAAGTTTGGCTATATTTGTCTCTTTGATGACATCAAGTTTTATAAGCTTTTTCATCTCCTCTCCAAATTCTGGAAGTTTCTTTAGTTGAATGCATCCACAGAGAACAAATTTTTCTAGAGAACTTGTTTCCACTTTTTTTGGAAGGACTTTAAGATTCAAAGAACCTTTCAAATTTACTTCAACAAGAAATTGAAGCTATCCAAGTGAAGAGTGAATTTTAACAAGTGATATGCACCCCTCAAGAACTAATCTTTCTAAATTTTGAAATCCTACAAAATTTTGGAGTTCCAAGGAGGTTTCTAGAATGGCTCAAATCCAAAATCTTGAGTTTGTTCATAAACTAGTCAAATAAAAAATGGAAAAATTAGTCCAAAAAAAGCACTAATTCAACTTCATTGTTATGTGAAAATGCTTATAAATTATCGAACATGTTTATCAGTAGAAAGTCTCTCTTTATTTTGCTATTTTACATTTTGAGATCTATGAGTTGATCCATTATTTTTGTATATGGAAGAGCTCTAGAAGGATATCCATACCAATGAAGAACTTATAATGCCCATGAAAAGCCCATACGACCACAGGGAAGACTAATTTTACATGATGTGGTGAGTAATAGAAGTATATTCATTCTTAAGAAAGACTCACGATCCCAATGTGCTTCATCTTTTTCATATCTAAAGGGCAAAACAACACTTTGTTTTCGAGTTCCTTAATCCAAAACATTAGTCACCGAAGTTAGCATAACAATATTGCTAGTAAGGGTTAAGGTGCAATTTCAATAATGAAGTTTTTTGCCATGAGCATATAGCACAATTAATTTTTGAAAGAGTAAAAGCAGATACGATCATATAATAATAGTGCAATTTTAGTTATTTTTTTATTAAACTGGTCCAAACATCCATGATAAAGGTAGAAAGAGAATATAAGTAGGTACACATAAAATAATTGTGCTAAATGCTTATGGTGAAAAACTTCCATGTTAATAAAATTGCACATTAATCCTATCTCTCAAAAATTAATTACTCACCATATTTCTATTTAGTACTTGCTCAATTGGTCAATGTCATGAGAATACCATAGTCTACTGCACCTTCCAAGGTCATCAGGAGATTCATAAAAAATAAGTCTGCCCATTTCTTATACCAAATCATGCATCTGAATGTACTTGATATTGCCAAGCTCAACTTCAAGTAGCAATGATTTGTTAATAAGATTGGCCATGCCAGTTGTTGCCTCAAGACCCCAGCTTTCCAATATTCGTGTTACTTTCTCCTTGCCCCACATATTGAAAAAGCATGAAATATCCAAAAAGATGGTTTTCTCCTAAGCACTTTAAAAATATCATTATTTGAATCCTTTTTCAATATATTCAAAGCATCTTCCCCTTCTATTTCCCATCGTCCTGAAAAGAAGGAAACCAAAACACAAAGAGCCAAAGGAAGGCCATTTGCATATTTAATTATTGATCCAGTCAATTCCAAGAAACGCTTTGTAGGAGGACCTCCTTTAAATGTTTTTTGAGGAAAGAGTTGAATAGATTCATCATGGTTCATTGGTTTAACCTCGTGTATATAATCAACCTCATGGGATCTGAGTAGGCCAGCATTCCTAGTTGTTATTATTATTCTACTGCCTTTACCAGACCAACCTTGGCTTCTTGCTAAATTCTCAAACTGGCATACATGATTTATATCATCAAGGATAAGCACAACCGTTTTAGTGAAGAATGTAACATTTCAATTTTTAATGAATAATTAAATAATTAATATAGAAACTTAATAGGAGTTTCGAGTGTTTAGAGAATTAAATTTTATGTATTTAGTGTTAACAATAATCAAAGAAAAATTCTTTTAGGT
>JBAGKO010000010.1:25146667-25162496 GCA_037177275.1 Acacia concinna
TTCGATCTGGCTCAACCTCATACATAATATCATGCCAAAATCTATATCATCATTGTCAATAACATAGTCAGGGTCTAGTTTGTATCTCTTCAATTGTGAGAGATGGAAGACATCATGCAACATATTCAAATTTGAGGGCTTCCATTGCACACTCTGATCTTCGGCGATTCTGCCATAATTCCATAGTGATGTGTTCTTATTATACCCAAGAATTAGAAGATCTTGTAAAGTCTTGCTAGTAGAGGTGAGCAAAATCAAACCAAACTCAATTCGGTTATTCGGTTTCGGTTAATTCAATGTTTGGTTTCGGTTCAGTTTTTAAATAAGCATATTTCAGTGTTCGGTTATCGTTGTGGTTATGAAGAAATTAATTCGGTTATAACCGAATAGACCGAAAATTAAAGTTAAACGACGTCATTTTATATATTCTCTGTTTTTTGCTTTTTCTAATTCAGCTGAATTAGAACATAACATTTTACTCCATTTTACTTTGGACAACATTTTAGCCCAAGCCCAAGCCCAACACATTCCCTTCACGCCTTCACTCTATTTTTGTCCCTCACATTTTACATAGCCCTATTTCACCTTTTACCAAGTGAAAACCCTAGCCTCCTTACGGCATTTCTCTACCTACTACCTTCCTCCTCTACTGATTACAATTTTTGGGTCCTCTCTTTGCAAGTTTTTATCTCTTATTAGCCATCGACTGTGGCCACCGCTACCTTCTCCTCACTTGGCATCATTGATTAGCCATCGGTCTCAACATTGTCTCTCATTTAAGTGAGTCTCTTAACTTTGTTTGGTACTTTCTTCCCTCTTTCGATTTTTTGTTCTTCTTCTAATGTGCTTTCTTTCTTCTTCTAATATACAAAATTTTTGTGGTTCTAATGTTATTTTCATAGAAATTTCTGTTCATCTTTCCTTATTTTAGTAGAAAGATTTGTCTTTTAAAAAACAATTGTTCTTTTGACATTACTTTGATTTTGAACAAGTCCTTACACTGGCTGCACATGAAGTTTTAGAAATTAGTACGCTACCACTTACCTTTTAACTTCTGTTAACTTGTATTCCTCCTCTTATCTTCACAACTTCAAGAGTAGATTCATGGATCAATAATTTTCTGAATAATGAATGGAGGTCAAATGCACGACACCATGTTTTTGTAATATAATGAACTACCTTTCTACTTTCTATTTCATTTTATTATTTTATAATATGACAACACTCTTCTCTTGATGTTGCTTCCTCTTCCATCCATTGTACAAAATCTCTTTTGAAGAATTTTCTTCTTTTGATGAGTTACAACTTAATATGCCATTATATTAAGTATTCTGTTGCAAATATATTAAGTATGTTGTTTAAATTGGGCACAGATTTATTCCTTGGTTATTTGGAGTCATATACTTAACAATAAAAGACTAAATTGTTAATTGAATGTGATGTTGTCCCCAGGTGAAATTATGGCTGACCAAACCACTGCTCAAACAACTACTGGGGGTGGTGCTACTGCTAGTCCGAGCAATAAGCCTCCACTAACTAGGATTGCTAGTCTGTGACTACACATAATTATTGTTGCTTTTGTTCAATTGTTAACATCTGAAGTTATTTTTTATTATTAAGTGTTTAGTTGTTGGTAGTTGGTTTTGTTTAATTTAGACTTGTTCTTAAGTTTCTTAATTGTTAAAACTTTTGAGTATTTTTGGATGGGACATACTTAAAACAGAAAGGTCCCAAAAAAACCCCAAAACACCGAAAAACCAGAATAATTCGGTTTATTCGGTTCAGTTATTAAGCAACTTCAGTTTTGGTTCGATGTTGTAAAAATATGTACTTCGGTTTTCGGTTATTTCGGTTTTAACCGAACACTGAACTGAAATACCATTTGCACATACACCCCACCTAGTAGGATTAAGACTTTATTGTTGTTATTGTTATTTATGTGATAACCAAACCCCTTCTATTCAAGACATTCATCAAGTTTAACAATCCCATAACTACTAATGAGCTCCTGCCAATTGCAAAGGTATTTATATACCCTTATAAGTTTATCTAATATTTTTAAAATACTCCTTCCAGTTTTAATTATAACACTTAATTGATTTTTTTTAGAGAATCTTAAGAAAGCTAATTATATTACTTAATCATATCATTCGTTATATTTTATATTATATATTAATTCATAAACTAAACAACATAGTTTGAAAAAAAAAAGATAAATTTTGATGTCTTACATTGTATTTTATTATATTATATATTAATTCATAAACTGAACAACATAATTCGGAAAAAAAAAACATAAATTTTGATGTCTTGAAATAATGTAATTAATTTTCTTATAATCTTTTAAAAAAGTCAATTAAACTTTATAATTAGAATCACAATAAATACAAGGATATAGAAAAACAGATACATATCGTTGCTACATCAACTTTTATCAGCTTAAGGTGCAGTGTTACAAATATTATTCAATAATATAAATTAATCAAATCACAAGTTCAAGCACATTCAACAAATTTATGGGACTTACAGCTTTTTTAATTGGACAGTTAGCATTCCTCTTTTCACAAAGTTCAATCTCACTTTTCAGCTTCATATTCTACCAAAGTGCCCGTTTGGTTTCACTGCAAACAAATCTTTTGCGCTGAGACAAAACTACTCAAACGCATTTACCTCTTAAAGTACAAACTTACTTAAAATACGTGAAATCAAAACAAGCACTAACTAAAATTGAAAGAGCCCAAATAAAGGGAGAATTACTCCCAAAGAATGTCAGATCTAATCTAATATATTCAGATTATTACAAGAATGATGTAAATCTTCAATACAGGTATTCAATGTCATGAAATGGTACAAGGACCTTATTATAGTTCTATTAATCTGACCCAGCCTGATTACTTTTCTTCAAGTAAATACAAAGCTGGTAATGAATGTGTGTTAGTTACAGTTAATAGTTCAACAGTGTCTCAAATTTTACTGTTCGTCTTATCTCTTGCACGATCATCAGCAATTTGCATACACTCCCTGTCATGTAAAAGTTGCCATGGTAATGTGATATTATTGAAACGAATATATAAAAGCTATGACATAAAAGAAACAGATTAAGAGACAAACGGCTACATCAAGATGCAATGTAAGAACAAAAGAAAGTCAAATAAATATAAAGCGAATAAATCAAATGATAATCGGCGGTAGGCTCAATGAATTGGCAGTTTTATACAAGCTCCTGCCCAGGCACATTTCTCAGATGATAGACAAATAGATTACTAACATCTAAGGGAAACTAAAAAGATTCTACTTCCTTCCAAGTCTTAAATATAAGAGCCAAACAAGGGATTTACTTTGGTCTTTAATACAAGAATTCATTCCAATTTGCCTTCCATTTATATCTTTTTCCCTAAAATATTCCTATTGATTGCTTATAGTAAAGGAGTTTCAATGAAGGGGTGCTTATAATGCCCATGATTAAAAAGGATATTTTAGGGTAACCAACACATTTATTACAAAACCTAACATACCTAATTTTCTCAATATTCACAGATTAGTTGTCTAGCTTTTATATTAAGGACCGGAGGAGTACTTTGATTTCATGACAAAAGAAATTCATTAATTAGAAGAGTGTTTGGTACCATGTTGACCATCATATTTTAGTTTGGGAGGGATAACCTGACAAATTCAGACCTCAGTTGGCCATCAAATTAATTGATCGTCTTTGCCAGATCCTAACAACTTATTCATAGGTATAACAATATAAATTCTGTCCAAATATGCCCAATACAAAATACCTTAGTCTAGCACAAAGCCGTGCCAAAGCGTCTGAGCTAGTTCTAGATGCAACATCCTCAATCTCTGAAGCATTAAATAAATTCAGATTCTCTGCAAGCATAAACTCACACAATTCCTTCAAGGAACATGCATCAGTCAGCACTGCTGAATGACCCCCACCAGCAGCTAGTTTCCGTACTTCGCCAACACACCTACAATTTTTGTCTTAGCAATACAAATGCCTACATGATTGTAATGAAGAAACTTAAAAAGTATGACTACGTACCAGTCAATAGGTGATGGAAACCAAGCATATGTAGATCTCCCATTGGCAGCCTGACCATAGTTATTATAACCCCACCCATGAATTCTACCATCTCTTGTGGAAATAAGAGTGTGGCAATGTCCGCATGCCACAAGTTGCACGCCTTTTGGGATAACTAAAACTGGAATATTTCGAAAGAATGTCTGAGAGTCATTGGGAACGCAAGAGAAGAATCCAGTTTGGGGCCCAAGGCCTAACTGACCGGCTTGGCTACCACCCCAAGCATAAAGAGCTCCTTCCTTAGTCAAAGCACATGAATGCACCCCACCACATGCCACACTTTTCACAACTATACCATGAAGGGCAACCACTCGCCTAGGCAGAAGCTCTTTATCTCCATACTGGAGGGAAGAATGCCCAAGTTGACCCATATTTCCGAGGCCCCATGTGTAACTACAAGGTCCAAACAGAATAATCATTATTCAAAATCATGGAGTCTGATGCGTCAATATCCTATCATCCTCAGCATAATTGAAACAAATGATTCAAGGGCTAGATATATACAGATTTCTCTAGGGATCAAATGGGCAAAAGATAGAAGAAGCTAAAACTTTCTTTTTTTTCTTTTGAAAACAGAAGAAACTTACTTGGTTGACCATCTAGAATTGCACATATATAATGAAGCCCATACAAATTTGAAAATTAAAATAAAAATAAAATAGAAAGCAACTAAAAGATGAAAGAAATAGAACCAGGCAAAATCCAAACAAGCATATATTAGTAGAAAGTTCAACATGTAGAGGTTCCAAACATGTGAAGCTCCAAAACTATGTTAAGTTGTATAGAAGCATGCGATTTACAGGTATTTCGTTTATTTTCTGTAAAGAAATAAAAGGACTTGCAGAATATTTGAACCCAGAAAGGGCTGTAGGTTGAGATGACTCGAAATTAGAAATAAATTAGTTCCGCCTTAAGAGTACATGCATATTTTTGCTCATAAATATTAGTAGCAAACAATAGCTACAGATAACACAGATGCACGCACATAGACACCAATATACCATAATGAATTAAAGCTCAAAATACAGGAACAGCTACATCATAACCATATATGCATCATCTACTTATACGGCTACCCTTTACTAAAATAATCTAACAAGAAACAATAAAACAATGCTTGCATTTCAATTGGATAAAAAACAACAAAACTATATCTCTAGTAAACTATAGCCAAGGGAATAGGGACTTGCATATAAATGCAGCATTCCTATTGCATCTTGTCTCCTGTAGCGAGATTCTCTAATGTGTCATGCGGATAATCACAATTCTCATGCATAAATCTAAAACTATCTTCATCTAGAAGTCCTTCAGGTCACTTACACCTCGCCCTTGTCAGAGATTGCAGCTGTGTGATACTCGCCACATGACACTTTGGTAATCTTCACAATCTCTGGGGTTTCATCAAGGAATTTTGCATAAGCAGTTATTGTACGAGCCCCCTGTAATCCTTCACAAGTAACGCCTCGGCCAAGTTGACCATACTCATTGTAGCCTGGTTCATGAGAACAGTAACAAAGTCCCAATAAGTATGCAGTAAGAAAGAAACCCACACAGTAAATGCTCTTATGGGCAATGCAGTATCTACTACATAGATATATGCAGAGAGAAATAATGAATACAGAAAAGCTATTTACCCCAAGCTTGTAGTAAACCATCTTCAGACAAAGCAACCACATGAGCAGCCCCACAAGACACTTCACGAATTATCTGCATTCGCAATAGGAAATGGACAATAAAATGCATAAGCACTCAATTCCATTATATAAAACTTATATTTCCACAAAGAGAACGACCAAACATAGGTCCACTGACAGGGGTGACCCTCACAAAAGCATCAAGTCTACTAGAGCTATGCAGCACCATAAAATTATAAAAATAAAATACTATAATTTCAATTTTATAATGTTTAACTCAATCCAAGGGCAGCTATTTGAGTATGTCAAATAATTATCTGTAAATTCATTTAAAGAAAAGCTTCCAAGTTTACTAAAACTATGCAGCTTCATAAAAGCACAAGAAAATGTTATAATTCCAATTCTATGAAGTTTAACTCAATCCAAGGGGAGTTATTTGTGTAAGTTAAATAAATGCCAGTAATGCTAAGAACTACCAAGTCTAGCCTGTAGGATAATAGAAAATGCCACTATACAACACAATTTACAGAAGCAATCACATGAAGCTGCAACAGAAACAATACCCCCGGGCCCCAGAACCCATTGGACCCTATTAATATATTTTGATTTATTTTGCGTAGGCTAGCATGAATATTCAGTAAAAGTTATGCTAAATAGATAAACTAAACAGGAAATGAAAATGCATTGGAAAAAGCATATAATGCTAAATCATAGTACACTATAGCCCAGAATAGTAAGGTGTTACCCTAAACAAAAGCATCAAGTCTACCAGACACATGCACTGTGCATATCCAAAAACAGTCAATTGTGAGAAAAATGCATTTAATCTTTTGATAGAGTATATAGATCAGAAGATGCTCAGAAGGAATATCTTCTCAGCCTTTTTTATCCCTCTTCATTCAATTGAAGAATATCATCGGGGGTCTCAGATTTATTTGCAATTAAATTCAACAAACATCATAAAATCACCAAGGCAACTCAAAATGCTGCATCATTTCATCATTATCCTAACGTATGACTTGTGTGTTAACTATCCAGAAACCAAACATTTGGATACCCATAAATATCCCTATGGTTATGTCGCAAAAGAAGATAATGGAGATGTTGAGTCATTCACATTTCACACACATGGAAAAGACATCTGGGAAAGAGCCTCATTTTGTTGAACAAAACAAAATGAATAACAAAGAGGTGGATGTAATTATATAAGTTTCACAAAACAAAAGGTTGAGCTAGTTCAGAATTGGAACTGCCACTTTTTCTCGCAAAGATCAGATTGGATAGATTCTGATGGTACAACAAGCTTAATATAGTTTAAGAAGGAGCTGCTTCTTGGTTTTCATTAGTAGCAGCTTATACAGGATGAAGATAGCCCTCAACCGAAAAGGTTTTATAATGAAAAATGAAGTTATGATATGTGCTGCTACTTGAGCAAGAATGAAGAACTAATTTCACAAGTACTAGATTGATTGCAACAGGTCTGCCATTTAAATCCCTATGATCTAGGAGAGATATGAGGAGAAAACATACAGATTCTGATACCAAAACCTAATGAAGATAAAATTAAAACGCAAACGAGTCTCTAATGAAGACAAAATAAAAAGACAAACGAGTCTCTAACAAGAGAATGTAGAGACTAGTAACAATATTAGTATCACTCAACACTCCCACTCAAGCGAGAATAAATATCTTGTATTTCCAGCTAGCCACACATTTTTTTAATATAGGTCTTGAGGGAACTTTAGTAAGCATATATGCAACTTCTCCGCTGACAGGCACATATGCAAGATCAACTAAGCCTGATTCCATCTTCTCAGTAATAAAATGGCAATCTATCTCAGCATGCTTAGTTTTATAGTGTTTTTGAACGTTAGCAATCCCAATAGTAGCCATGTTATAATTTTTAGTTCAGTTAACAACCTTTTAATCTGCATTCCCTCACATATGCCTGGAGCTGAGCCTTCATATTTAGCCTCTGCATTACTTCAAGTAATTAATGGTTGCTTCCTACTCATTGTGACTCAGTAACTGTACACCTCAATACCTTTAGATTCGTCTTTCTTAATGAACAAGCCCTTCCCAGGTATCATCTTGAGGCACTTAAGAATTCTAAATACAGCTTCCATATGCTCTTCCTAAAGCTCCACTTTGTAACTAGGGACTTTTTGGGACGTTGAATGCTTTTTTTATCACCTGTAATCACAATGTAATCCACTTATGATTAAGATTGTGAGTTTACCATTAGATACAAGCCATACATACAGCGTATTATCCATTTTACCAGAATAGTGTCAAAGAACCTTGACAACTCTGGTAACCCTATCATACAAAGTCTAGGATAACTGCTTCAAACCATATAGTGAGTTGTATAACCTGCAAACCTTAATAGAATATTTGGTATCCCTCCAGCTCATTGGCATCTCAATATACACTTCTTCCTAGTCTCCATTTAGGAAGGCGTTATTACCATAAGTTGATACTACTGCTAATCTCAATTGGCAACCAAAGGAAGTGGAATTTTTAAGGTATTGAATTTGGCTACAAGAGCAACTGTTTCCTAGTAGTCAATCCCATGAGCTTGTGTAAAGCCTCTTGCCACTAATCTAGCCTGATATCTGCTAATACTTCAATTGAAACCCATTTGAACCCTCCCATAAACATCCATGAGGCACATCAGTTTTCTTCCAAGTCTAATTTTCCTAAGGGGCTCCTTTTTTTTTTTTTGGCCACTTCTAAGGTGCTCTTAATTATTTTTGAATGGATTCCAATATATTTTGGATCATATATTATTTCATAATAATTCATCCGCAATTCTTTTCTTGAAGAAAATGGAGTAACAAATGTTCACAAGGTTGGTGACAACATTCCATAGGATACAAACTTGCTAATGGGATGCTAGGTGCATTTCCTCCTTCACTTCCTTCGTGCTATTGGCTAGCTCCACTCCTTTCTTACTTGCTAACGGGATGCTAGGCGTAATTTCTGTGAATGGCCTTCCCTCTTCCCTGTATGACAATCAAATTCTTAACACCAGATTTATTACCTTAGTTTCAGTATCCTTTTCGATTCTCTTTTAAAAGTCCCACAATCTAATTTTCAGGTGATTTTTCTGTGCATAGAGGTCTGTTTTCACAAGGTTGAGTTTAGAATCATGTACAGGTCTGAGTTTGCACAACACTGGTATTTTTAGATTTGCAATTTTTTATGATAAGGAAAGGATAAGCATCAGAACCAACAACTTCCAGGTTATTTTCAGACCCAAAAAATTCCACTCTGTTGGAACAATAGATAATGGCCCATTAACCATGGGTCCAACACATGCACTATCAGACTTCTCCCCTAGATGGGTAATGTTAGAGGAGAAGAATAATGTCCCACGAAAACACAGTTATGATCTTGGGGCCCAAACTCCCCTCCATGATCGTTATGAACAAAGGCAATACGCCTATACACTTTCTAAGGATGGTAGTTCAAAAAGGAATCAAAGGATAGGCTTCAAGAAGATTTTACAACAGTCTTAGAATTTTAAGGTTATTCATGGCATCTAGTTAAATCAGTATGCTAAGGTAAGAATAGCATCACCCTGAAACAAATTAGAAATATTGCTTGAGATCACAGTAGACCTAATCACTTCTAGCTACACCACTTAGTTTTGATGCATTAACACAAGAATTTTGTGGATGATGCTATGAATCTTAAGGTATTGGTCAATATTTTGACTCACGTACACCTTAGCATTATCACCCATTGAAAAGTTGGATTTTGTCTTGGGAAAGATTCTGAACAAGAGAATGGAAGTCATAAAAAAACTGAAAAACTTCAGATTTATCACTCAAGCTAAACCCAAGTTAGTCTGATAAGCTTACCAATGAAGGTTACAAACCATTTTGCATTTTCTTTTTCTTTACCATTGATGGATCCCATATATTGCAATGAACAATCGTGAATGATTTGGTTGGTTCATGAGTGCGAGAGGGATAGGTGTTTTTGGTTCATGCAGAAAACTAATGAGACGGGGATAGAAGAAAGAAAAAGAGAAACAAAGAGAATAGAGGGAAGAGGAAGTTGAGAGAGGAAATAATACAAAAAACTTATGGTCTACTAGTCTAATGAATCTAATAAGCTTAAACAATGTTTTGGCTATTAATATGGATTCCAATAAATAAGATATGAAAATAATGAAAAGACAAAAAATAAAGCTAGAATATACATAGAAATAAAAAAGAAAGAATTTGTGTGAAGTAGAATTATATGCCTAGAACAAGTTTTCCATGTTTTTCCATCAGAAATGCTTCCATGTTCTGGTGGAAGTTCAATCCTGTTGCACCAAGAAAAACTCATTGCATAATACAGCCAAGTATCATCAAATAGGGTGAGACAAGATTAATGAGCCAGTTCATAGCAATATGAAAAGGGAAGGCATTATCTTATGGAGAAAAATGTCACTATCAAGACTGATCAGAAATCCCCTAAATACCTTATAGAACAGAGGATTCAGAGGAATGAACAACAAAATTAGGTTTCAAAACTTGTGCGCTTCACATTTGACATCCAATACAAACCGAAAAGAAAAATAAAACAATTATCAAGACAAAATAAAGGCATGAAGATGCGAGCTTTTGCTGCAAGGAACAATGTGAAACTAGAATATTAAAGAGGACATACAAGAAGACTATATGCTTTCTCAAATAAGTCAACAGGTTATCATCAACTGATTCCCACCTGATAAGTACAACCTTCAGAGAGAATGTTTATTATACAAAAACAAACTAATTCTACCCAGTAAATCCCCAAGAGTTCAAGCATAAATCACTGCATTTCATGCTTCTTTGGGGACATTCACAGTATCTGCATATGCACGTGGCTGTAAACAATGTACTGGGGAGTTAAGAAGAGAGATGCAAATAGTTGTGGCTATGTGTGACATTTGCCAAAAGGATAAATATCATGGCTCCTATCCAGCAGGTCTGGTCCAGCGCTTACCTATGTCAGCAGGGTTGACAGGCCAATCATACAGATTTCATCATGTACCTTGATCAAGGAGATTGGACACTATCTTGGAAGAGGTAGACTGTGTTAGAACCTATCATATAAAAGTAGAAATAGGGGGAAGGGAAAGAGAAGAAAGAGTAGAGGGAAGAGGAACTCTAGAACCAGAATCTGTAATCCTAGAGAGGAAAGAAGGGGCTAGAACCAGAATCTAGTTCTAGGAAAATAAGGAGAGAATCTCTCAATAGTAAGTTCATTCATTCATCCATATCTTTGATAGAATACATGTTGGGTATTTATAGACTAATACACATGAAACTGAAAATAACTACCTTGTCCTATCCATATAAAACTTGTAACATTTAACACAAGAAACATAACAAAACATGAAAAACCATAACTTCCAAAAACAGATCAGCACAGGCCACTCATTTCCTATCAGATTGCCTAACCAAGTATGCTCATTTTATCCACATATCTCACCCTTTTTAAGAAAAAGAAGTGACTGAAATTTTCATAGTTGAAGCTGTGATACCACGTAGTTTTTCAAAACCATTTAACTCTTCAAGCTGAATAACACACTATGCAGTAGTTCCTCGTACACAACTAAAAGTTGATTGTCAATCTAAGGTGGTTTAATGGGAGTTTAAAAGCCTACTTAAGGTGTTTGGCTGGAGAAAATCCCAGCCACTGATCCCAAGTATAGCAACCTTTGTGGCCGTGTATGAGAGCAACCTCCCTACCTTATTTGAAGTTAAATGATGAGCCCTTTGTGATTGGGAGGGTGAATGAGCAACTAGCTAGAAACACCATTTTGGGAGACTTAAAAGCATGCCTAAGCAAGGATTCAGGTTGAAGCATAGAAGCATCTAAGAGATATCCAGTTTCATGGAGCACTATATCAACCCAAAACCATGCAGGCTCAAGTCATTGGCTAAGAATGTGATTGAGAAAGTTATGACCCTTTCAAAGAACTGCACAATATAGAGGCAAAAACAGATGGAAAAAGGAGGCATGAGCAACAGATGGAAAACTATGATCAAGTTATTTAAACCAAGGATCAGTGGTGATCAACTGATCATATTAGATTTTTACTAAAGAGTTATATGTGGCAAATAGAGCCCACAATGAAATCCAACATGATAGAGAACTTTATTTGATGGATTACTGATAAGCTATTGTAATATGAATCTTGATATTTTTAGGAATTTAGGTCAGAAGAGAAAAGAGATTAGAAGTCAGAGGTTAGAGAGGTGAGAAGAGAGAAGATAGAGAGAACAGAACTGACTAATGCACATAGGCATGGAGAATGCAAATCTGAGTTTTACACTACGGCTAGTGTTTGTTGGCTAGGGCTGCTCTAAAACAGCTAAGCCACTCCAAACTAGTGCTGCTCAAATATTGAGCTAACTAATTAACTCCTATAATCCCTAATTAAACCCTAATAACAATCCAAATCCCTAATTACAATTCAAATTACAATATCATATCAATTACACCAATTATCTCTTGCTAAAAAAAATTTAAACTAGCAAAAAAGTAGTGACTATTTACATGATAAAAAAAAATTCAATTAAGAACTGAATTAAAATACAACCTGTGTAACTAACAATGTTTTATCTATCAAGTTGTTAAAATTTATCAATATTAATTTACATTTTAAGAACTAACAAAAATAAGTTTAGAATTCAAAATATGTGAAAGGCCAGCAAAATATGCAACAAAAATACATCTTACCGTATCAGGTTTGAAATCACCCCAAAATAAGCGAGGAAGGTTTGAAGCCTGTGGTACAAAGAAGAAACCAACTTTAATACACCAGATATATTGGAAAATGAACTAAATGATGAAGTACAGGATGTGAAAAGGAGGAAGAAAGAGGAGAAACAGGACGAAAATTGGGAGCAAAATTCACAAAATATAACTGGTATTATTCAACAGCTAAAAGACTTACCTGATTTTGTCCCCAAACCCAGAGCCTTCCAGATGGCTTGGTACCATCCCTTTCACGGGGTTCTGCAATGCAAGCAGTACAATGGGCTCCACAAGACACAGATCTTACAAACTCAGATTG
Source organism: Acacia concinna (assembly GCA_037177275.1). Taxonomy (NCBI): domain Eukaryota; kingdom Viridiplantae; phylum Streptophyta; class Magnoliopsida; order Fabales; family Fabaceae; genus Acacia; species Acacia concinna. Next base: position 25,159,452 of record JBAGKO010000010.1, read on the forward strand.
TAACTGTTTTACCTTCTTGGGATATTTTCTTCGATTCTCAGTTCCATCACCCAACTGACCGAAGTCATTAGCCCCTGCAATAAGAATACTAACCATATCAATCTTGGTTTAAATATGACATAATACTAATAGACTACAAACTCACAGTAACCAGAGCAAATTCAAGATGAAAACAAAAAGAAATTTCAAAACTTCTTGACTTCTATACGGAATTTGACCATCACTGGATTATATCAAGAAAGGGCACAGAACACAGAAAATGTCCAGACCCCAAGTAAACAGAGACCCATCAGAGGCCACCGCCGCTGTATGCTCACGACCACAAGCAACATCCAACCAGCGTGCATTTAAACCAGCTGGGCATCCAAATAGCTCAGGAGGTAGCTGCTTTGGAATCCGCAACTGGTCGTTAGCCTCCTTTCTACCTGTCTGCCCAGATTGATTGTATCCCCATACATAAATTGCACTCTTCCTTGGAACACTCAGAGGTTGGATGATGCCAAAAATATCATCAGTATCCATAGATCGACCTTAGAGTCTAACATTAACAATACAAGGGAACCAAGTAGTTAATACGATAATTAATTGATGAGATGAGAAAAATCATGCAATCTCTAAGAAAGGCACATGATGATGGTGATGTAGAAACAAAAAACAACACAGTTGATTGTGGCAAATTCAAAAATGGAAAAAAGAAATGAGATTTCTCATAACAGTTTCAGGTCCTCAAAGTGTTTTATATTCCCCAAACTTTCAGATATTAAATAAACAAGTTTACCACGCTGAGTGAAGGAGTTAGAACGAAATGTCTGAAGAACGGTTATATCAAATCCCAAGAAGTAAATGGGATCCAACTAATGAAAGAAATAATCCCATTACATCAACAAATAGTTGAGCACTTACCGACTGTGTCCCATAATATAAAATCCGGAGCAACCTAAATCAAAAACTTGAAAATTTTAAGAGACCAAGAAAATTGAATTTTTCAAGAAAACTAAAGTCAAAGCAAGTTGGGCTGCTATATAGACTGGTAAGCACTATCAGAAATTATCAACAATTTGAAATGAATTGAAACCGAAAAGTACGTTCTCACGGCAAGAAAGAAAAAAAAATTAGAAAATTACCACTGCAAAAAGCCCTTGATGCGAGATATTCGAAAACGAGAAGAAAATGAAATTCAATATCGGTAAAACCGTAATCGGAAGTAAAAGCAACGGGAGAGAAACATACCCGACCACGAGAGAAGAGTCAAATTCAATTGTCCGAGAAATACACAGAACCGTTTGAATCCAGCAAATGCAGGGAGAAACAATGGATAAAAGGCCAATCAATCGTTGCCCCGATGCCTTCGGAACTGGGACAAGCGTAATATGTATTGCTTCCCGCTTCTCAGAATCCCGCGGTATTTCAGAATTTTCTAGAGCAAGTATTGCCATGAGATCTTTTTCAGGTTTAGGGGAACGGTGCTTTTGACTTCGTTTTTCTTTTCTTTATTTTTTTTTTTTTTTACAATACAAAACTTTTAGATTTTGAAAAATTCTTAAAAAAAGATAAGTAAAATAAGAAAATTTCAGTTCAGAGTAACGAAATCGGAAAATCTCAAATCAATTCTTTTATACTTTTTTATTTTGTATTTACAAAAATGCTAATGAATTTTTAACAATACGAGTATTGTAATTTACAATAATAGTATCTCAATTAACAACAACAGCACAAACAATTCATAGTGTAAATACCTAGTACCTAAATGCTTCTATTGTTGTTAACTGAGATACTCTTATTGTAAATTAAGATATTCGTGTTTTTAAAAATCCAGTGGCATTTTCATAATTACACAATAAAAAAGTACAAAAACACTGATTTGGGATTTCCCGATTTCGCTGCTCTGAACTAGAATTTCCTATTTCCTTTTTTTTCCCTCAGATTTTTTGGCCTAACAATACTTTGACTTTTTTTTTTGCGAAAATTTGGGAGACTAAATTAATTTCAATCAAGAACCAAAATATTCTAAGATTTTCACTACAGAACTAAAGATTAAAATAAAAATAAATTTTTTGGATAAAAAGACAATAATACGTCCTGTTTAATATAGAAGTAGAATCCTCATATTAATATGTGTTAGTGAAATCTTTTTATAAACAACACACATTGATTGATTTATAATGATAAGGGTTGCGCTTTTATTTTTAGAAGGACCTCGCTTATTGATGAAGAATTGCATGTTTATTCATGAGAAAATTTCACTTGTTCAGAAGCAAGGAGCATTATTGCTTTGCATGGCCCACTAGAGGCATGGTTTAAATTGCCCACTAAAAGCAATTAGCAAATTATCTTTGCAAATTATTGTTTTTTCATTTGAGAAATTTATTTTCATTTTGATTTTTGACCTTTCAGTGTAAAATTAGTCAAATTAATTTGATCCTTTAATCCTTTAATGAAATTCTTCGCTATTTTTATTCCGCAGCTTATAATGTTATTGAAATTCACTTTGTGGCACCATATTATATAAGATCTAGAGGTTATATTTACCTCATATTTGTGATTCGTGATTTGCAAGTGTGGCATATGAACTAGGCAAAAAATGACAAATATGTAGGCGGTAGCTTATAAATAGTCATGCAACTTGATGGATCTTCTAACTCTTCCTAATCATGTGCATTACCAATTAGCAGCAGCATATGTAAATAGTAAAATTGATTTGAGTTGTGCCCAAAGACACTATCCTTAAGAGCTATTCCGCGACTACTAGCAGATAAGACGTGACACTTCCCAGGGTTAAACGAACCCTTGGTAAACAAAACTACACAAAATAATAAAACTCAATAGATAAAGGAATATGCAAGAGGAGGAAGAGATATACTTGAGAACTCAAGAACCCCCATTTTAAGCCTTTGACTGATGCATCTTATATAGGCTTAGATATTTTAACATTGAGCAAGCTATTGATTACCATAAAAATTGCACATTGATAGCCTTAAAACCTTTTAATGAAATCGGTTTTATATGCTGTAAAACAAAACTTCTTAAGGCCATAAATATACAAAA
>JBAGKO010000010.1:25170185-25180961 GCA_037177275.1 Acacia concinna
AGCGATTGCATGTGAGTTGAAGACATGAGAGGCTAAAACCCTTAGCCTCTCAGTGATGGAAGACAAGGCTTGAGCTCCAAGTAACAACTAGAGGAGTAGTGTTTCAATCTAGATTTCTTCTTTTTCATCTCTTTGTGATGTTTCCTAGATTTACGTGGTTTTACATGGATGTGAGAATTTGGATTATGATTGTAATTCATGAGTTTAGATTGTTTTATGCATGTGGATTGGTGGTTGAAATCATTGGTTGAATTTATATAATTTGAGACTTTGTGTTCAGTTTGTTTATCATGGTTGTGATGAGTTTTCTGTACACATCATCCTCAGATTGTTGATTGACAATATAAGGATATTTCATCATCAATTCACATGCACTCTAAGAGGACTTTAACAATGATTTAATCGATGTTAAATTAACTTTTATAAAGGTGATGTTTTTAATTAATTAAAGAATTGAGCCCAAGTGATTGCTTGGGGTTTTTCTTTGAACTTAAATATTTTAAAACTCCCAACTATCTTTTGAGAGCGAGGGTAGCCGAGTATCCGTCATCGAGAGATTGTTTTATCATAAACCCTTTTTATCGAAATCAACCTTTCATAAATCTAAAATACCAAAAAGATTTCTTTTTACTTGCTTTATTTATTTGCACAGTGAAAACATTTAAAAACCTGTTATTTTCCTTACCCGATTCACCATGTTTCTTTTGAAAATTAGTTTCTAGGATTTTCCAATAAGTGCTCCTTGAGAAGAACAATTGGTTGTGCCCTATACTACATTATTTGGTACAATCACATCTTGACAGACCGGATAGGCGACAATCTTGGCCTGATCACATATCAAATTAAAGCTTGACATGCTTAATTTTAGGTTGGAGAGTCTGACAATTTTTGGACATAATTAGCTAGGTAAAAATGAAGCACAACAAAACTATCTCCAATCTCATTCCAGAATTTAGTCATAACATACTTTGGCCATAATTTTTACAACAAAATATACTATTTTATTCCATTTGATTTGTCCCATTTACAGAAAATTTGGTATGTTACATCAACATCTTGTACAACATAGTAGGAAAATTAATCAGTGGATGAATTATTGGCTATATGTGTTCAAGAAGAGACTAGATTGTTGATGAATGAGAAGTTTTCACATAAAGAGGCTCATTTAGTTGAAAGTTCAAAGCGAGATACTAGAGAGGGAAGGAAGAATGATATGGGTAAGAACACTAAGAATAAAAGCAAAAATCCTCATATTAATACAACAATCAAGAAGGATGGCAAGTGCTACTTTTGTAAGAAGAACAGACACATGAAGATTAAATGTCTAAGTACTAGGCCTGGATTAAAAAGAAAGGTAAGCTTTTATCTTGTGATGTGTTTGAATTTTATTATATTTCTATTAGTGATTACATTTGTTGGATTGATACTTTGTCCATGATCTAGATATTGAATACCATATATAGGGCTTTCTAAATAGCTGGTCAAGACATTTTATGTTCCCTCTTATAAGAGGAATTTAATTTCTATGTCTAGGTTAATTCCTTTTAGGTTATTGATTAAACCTTTCAAAGAATCATATGTATATTAGTAAGGATTCAATTCAAATTTCATATTTTTTTATGGTTAATAGGTTACTTAGAATTATTTTTTATTTACCCCATTCTCTATCTATTAAGTGTGGTATTAAAATAAGTGTCATTAATAAGAATTCAATTAGCTTGTGGCGACATTGAGACATATCTCTACTGATAGAATTAAGAGGTTAACTAAATATGAAATTATTTCATCCTTAGACCATTCAGATCTTAATTCTTGTGTGGATTGCATTAGGGGAAAGAAAACAAAAAAATTACATAAGGGAGCTAGGAGAAGTTCAAATTTGCTTGAGATTATATACACAAATATATGTTGTCCTAACTTAAATGCACATGGTCAAAAATAGTTCATTACTTTTATTGATGGTTACTCACATTTTATGTATATTTACATACTTCATAACAAAAGTGAGGCACTATATACCTTTAAGTAATACAAAGTTGAAGAGGAAAAATAGATTGGGAAACAATCAAAATTGTAAGATCAAAAAGAGGTGTTGAATACTTTGGTAGGCATACTCATGAAGGACGAGTTCTTGGTCCTTTTGCTGATTTTCTTTGTGAGAATAGTTGCTTAATACACCATGTCTGCCTCTCCATATATGAATAGTATGGCTGAAAGAAGAAATAGGATCTTGCTAGATATGGTTAGGAGCAATGCCAATTTCCTTGTGGAATGAAGCACTCTTGTTAGTCGTATACATACTTAATATGGTTACAACAAAAGTGATGCTAAAGACATACACTATTTGAAATCTAGAAAGGTTGGAAGCCTAGTCTTAATCATGTCAAAGTATGGGGCTTGCCAAACCCGTTATTTATTAATTTGACATTCATCAGAGTAAGCAAGCACAATTCATAAAACAAGTAGGAAATAGTGTAAAACTACTGTACTGACATATTAGGTGCTTGATAGTACATCGGATGACCCACAGGGTTCTACAAAATATTTATAGTCCCCAAAATATTACAAATGGACTAAGCAACAACAATGAGTATACATCATGCCTTCTGATTTGAGTCCTGACTATCAATATTTGGTATCTATGTCCTTGCCATAGGAATCACTTGATCTAGCTTAGCACAATTAAATTTTTTGAAAGGGTGAGATTTGAATAAATCCCAGTAGTAATATGCAGTAAGTCATATAAAATGTGACAAATAAACATCTAATGCACCATATAATGGAATAAAGGTAAATATCAATATGCCATAACACGTTCACTTGAGGACTAGGAGAATGCATGTTTATGGACTAATAAGCTTGAATCCCATAGTGCTTAACTGTGGTAAATGTTCTAGAGTATACCCAGTCTATCTATACTACCTTGGCACATCAATTGGAAGGCCCCAAACCACGGCTAGGTACTTCTAGCTGGAGAGTCCTAGACTACAACTAGGTACAATGCGTGGTCTCTCAGTACCTTATTTGGAGGGTCTTAGACAACAACTAGGTACTTATCACATAACATACATGGCAAAACAATACATATAAATGTTCACATAGTTTACAAGAGACATAGTTACTACCTAATGTCCTCTCCATATGTCAGTCCAAGCTATCAATCTTTCGGCCTATCTAAGCAAAGATCAAACTCTAAAACACCAAATGTGGAGTAAATGAGCTAGTACTCATTCAATCTTCATTCCTAAATCCATACCATTAACCATCTCTACCCAAATGGAAAAATGACCAAAATGCCCTTAGGGGCATCGGTCTACTTCCTTTTATACCCGATGTATTTCCAAAAATTATGACCCTACCTATCGTTACGCAATTTCATGAACTGAATCTATTTTTGGCCTCAAAATTTCCAAAATCCAACTCCTACCCTTCCAAACAGTTCAAAACCGAAATGGCATGGTTTTTGGATAAAATGTCCAATTTCAATCTTAATGCTTCCAAACTCACTTTCTCACCTTTACCCCACACAATTTTTCATTCTAAACCTATTGGAAGTATAAAATTCATCAAAATCCAATCCACCATGCTATAAAAGTGCTGGCCAAAATTCAAGGCAAATTGAAAAAAATGTGATTTTAATTTCCATTCCATAAAACACCTTCTTTACACACCCAATCACTTGTTAAAACTCTTGATAATTCATAATTTTACATAATTAATTGTGGAATTTTAGGCTAATTATAGGCAAATTGCTATGGATCAACTACATTTCGAGCATTAATTGTGATTATATGTGCATTAGGGGCATTTTGGTCATTTTTAAGTAAAAATTCATAAAAATTTAACCTTTTGGTGTTTTATAACTAAGGCTTTGTTGGAAATATATTTTTGGTATTTTTTAGGAATTAATGAAAGGGAGAAAATATGAGCTAGAGAGAAGATCACTAGAAACTCTTGGGGCCTTATCTATAATTTTCCCCTTAAGCTTCAGCAAGCCGTTAGAGGAGACCTTGAATCGTGAGATTGACAAGGGTTGATTGGAGAGATGATATCTAACTAGATATATCACCAAATGAGCTCATTCTTAGTTCATTCTTCTTGTATTTGATTAAGGAAGCAATTGGGAGCAAAGGATTAAGGAGAGGAAGTTTGTTACAACTAGGCTTTTCAAATATTGGCTCTGTTGCCTAGGAGCTTAGTCTTCTTGGTGCCTTAGGCTTTAGTTTAGGTTATTTTTTGTTTTTGTTTTCTTTGTTAGTTTTCAATTTTTTCTGTGTCTTCCTCTATGTTTTAGTATTCCTATAGCTCTGTCATTGTTTTTTAGTCCATTTGCTTCGTTTTCTCTAGTCTTTCACTTGCTGTTCATTTCTATTGTAGCATGCTCTTTTCTAGAGTGTCTTTGGAATTTGGAAGCTAGTGCTTAGGCATTCATTTGGTTATTGCCTTTTGGTTTTCAAGTGCTTCTTACATGATTGGTATTTGCCTTGATCTTCAGCTACTACATACTTAGCTATTACATCTTTGTTTCAACTTGACTTGATTTCTTACTAATTGTTGTCAAACTTGTGCTTTCAGCTTGTCTGCTCTTGACTTACTGGTTTGTTTAATTGAAGCTTGCAACTTAGGATAACATTTGCTGCATTTTGCTCAATGCCTTGCTGCATTTTTCCTTTAAAGGCTTACAAGCTTGGTTGGAAATATTGCTTGAAATTCTTCTGCTTACTTACTGATTCTCATGATTCATATGCTGCTACATTGGATGATGTCACATGCTAAATGGCTACTTATTTGTGAATTTTAAGTATTCTTGTTGCCCTTGAAAAGTCTCAATACTCATCCTACCACTTATTGCATAACTTGATTTGCATTGTGAATTTCAACTTTAGCTTATGGATTGAACTAGCTACTAGAAATAATTGTACATTGTTTTACATATTTGGTTAATACTGATTTTTTAAAAAAATCCACATTTGACTCCTACAAAATTTTTAGTATTCTTCAGGCTTATTTCTTACATTATCACTAGGCATTTCTATTAGCTTATTTGCTACTGTATTTGGTCACTTTGACTTTTTCTTTCAATTTGTCAGTGTATTCAAGTTGTTGAATTTGTTCCTGCTTGTATTAGGGGATCAATATCACTCTAAGTGTGGGGGTTTAAATTTTGTATCTTGGAATTTTAATTCTGATTCGTAATGGTTACTTGTTGCTTTCTTGGTAACTTTTACTGCAATTGCTTGGACATTCATTTATCATTCACAATTTTCATTGTCCATTACTCTTGTTCTCATATTTTAGGTGTTGGTGCTATTTCTAACTTGTTGATGGTTCTTGGAAGGTCTTCACTGTGTTTTTCAGCACCTAGCTTAGCAATTGATTATCTAGCCAATTTTCCTATTGTGATTTTGCCCTTGCCTTTTTGTTCCTGTGCTTGGACTAAGCTTGTGTTGTTTTGCTACAAGTTAATAGAATTGTTGCCATTACTGGAGCTGTGGACATTGTGCTAAACAAGTCTGTTTAGTTTAGCAATAGGATTCTACAACTCTTGAATGTCTTATAGACTTCGACAATTTCAGCTTGGTCATCACAAGAGCATTTATTCATTTTTGAATTGCTATCATTTGGAAGATGAAGTTGCTATGTTAATTGTTGCAATCATTAAGCCAAAATAATAGATTTTGGGGAGTTCAAGATTTGAATATTAGTGTCATGAATTGATTCCTTACTGTAATAATTTATTTTGCCATTAGTTCTATTCTATTGCTTTTGTTATGGAAGCTGTCTCTTAGAGATATTTTTGGTTGTCAAAGTCAAACTTTGTTGTCATTTTTAGTTCACACTAACTGATTGGTGACCTTCATTCTTGTTGATTTTGAATTTGCTATTCAGCTTGGTCTCAAATCAATAACTTAAGTTGTAATGACTCTTGTCTAAATGTAGTTAAGCATTGCATGTCCATTTGCATAAAGTTGTGGGCACATTTGCTTAGCATACTATTTTGAATCATTGAAATTGCTTGAACTAATTTTGCCATACTTTTAGCTCATTCTTGCTTCATTTGCAAACTTTCACTACATACTATTACATTCTTCTTGTCTTAGAGGTTCAATTGCCTTGCTTATTTGTTTGTGCATTTTCTCTTGCATATCACTTATTTTTGTGCTTGGTTTTTCTATATACACCACTAAAAATTGCAACAGTATTTCAAAAAAAGTTACATTTTGAAAGGATAATTTTTACTAGAATTTCTGTGTAATACCCCAAATTTTGGAATCAATAGCCTTGTAAATATTTAATCAGGGGAATAAAATGATGGATTTTGGTATAAGAATTAAGGCCAAGTAAATTCTGACTGATTTTTGGAAAGGGACTGGTGGCAGTCTTGTTATACATAACTTTTACCTAAGTTAATGACGTCCAAAAATTATGAAATTTTTGAGCATAAAATTAGACATATCAAGCTTTAATTTGATATATAATTTGTATGATTTGGATGTATATGATAAGAAATATGGATTTTTGAAGTTTGCCCAGTGAAATTCACTAGTTTCTTGAGCAGTGTATAGACTTCTTGGGAAATTTCCAATTCCAATTGAGCAAAGGAATTATTTTCCCTAAAACTAGACTAGCTAAGGGCCACATAGCCTTTAGAATCACCCCAATTGGACATCTATATCATTAGATATGAATTTTCAAATTTGGGTGAAAATTCTGTCCAGAAATATGAAAATTGTAAAAATGTGATGGTATACTTGTAAATTGTAGTACATCCAAGGATAAAAAGGGAAGACAAAATATGATCCTAAGGGCAAGATTGAGAGAATAAATTGAAGGGCTAGGATCATGTCTTGAAAAGTGAAGAAGAGATAAAATAATAATATTTTAGATGGAGGTGGATTTGAAGTAGTTATCAAATGGAATTAAGAATGTGAAAGGGTAGCAATAAGGGCCATAATCTACCTTATTCCATGCTTCCCTAAGATAAAAAAGAGAGTAGGAGAGGGAGTTCAAGAGCAAAAGAGAGAGGGAAAGAGGAGGCAAGGAGGAAGGGTGAAAGTTCATGAGCTATTAGGTAAGTTGAGCTTTAAATTCAAAGGATTATTGTCTTAAGTCCTTCAAGAACCTCTTATAATCTCTTGTGTATCCTTGGAGTTATGTTTAGCAAGAAGAAAATCAAGAGAAGAGGGTTGGATAATTCTGTTCTAGAGAGAGAAAGCAAGGCATCAAGAGGTAATCATCTAAACAATAAACTTCTTGATTATAGCTAGTTGTGGTGCTTGATAGTTGTTTTCTGGAGATAGTTCAAATATTATGAAAATTTGTGGTGTATTATACTCGTCAAACCTTGTCCAAATATTATAAAAATTTACAACCTTAAAGTAGAGATCTGGATCTTTAATTTGATGGGTAGAACATAATTTTCGGACAAGTGGATTAAAAGATATGATTTTTCAAATTTGGCCTATTTCTAGAATAGTTATGGTTTGACAAACTTTTGGGAAATGTGTGAGAAATTTTTACATGAAAAGATATTTTTATTTGAAATTAAACTTAAATAGGTTTAATATGGGCTTGGAATTGGTCCAATTGGAGTTTCCTAGAATTAATTATGATTTTTGAAATTGGGACATTGAATCTGGAGGTTATTCCATATGATACTAATTATGAAATGTTTTTCTCTGACCAAATGAAGGTTTTTGTGATAATTGGATGAGTACATTGAGAGATATAGATTTTTGAAGTTTGGTAATGATTATGGATGTTGTCCTGTGATAGTAGTAGATAAAGATAAAATATGGGATTCTATGAATTATAAATGTAGGAGTAAACATTTTTCCTATAAAGTAGAGTTAACAAGAGTCATATAGGGCTTTGAACCATATAAATTATATGTTTGTAGAATTAGTTATGATTTTTTAAAGTTGAATTAAAAATCCTACGAGCACTTTGTCCATGTGAATTTAATGGGCCTATTAACTACTTAATTTGGCCTATGCACTAACCCAAATGACAACCAACTTGAGCAAGTGAATTATACAAGTATTAGTCAAATAATAACATGTTATCCATAAATTCTAGATTATAGGACCTAATAGCTGTCAAGAGCTTAATACTTGCTTGAGCAAAGACAAACAATCGAACATTGCTCAAGGTAAGCACTAGGTAGTGACTTTGTCTTTCACATGTTATAAGATACACTAAATGTCTTTGAACTTATCATGAATTGTTTGGACACATTCTGGTTATGCGGGGTGGCTGCCCGGGACCTATTCACAGGTGAACACTCAAGCCAATACAACATTCACGGGTGGCTGCCCAGGGCCTATTGCATGGATGGACACTCAGGCCAATGTAATGTTCTATTATGCAAGAGTGGTTACCTGGGGCCTATTGCACGGGTATCACTCAGGGCCTTGTGATATACCTAGCGCTATAGTGATATGTGAACTGTATGTTATGTACTGAATGTTGTTGTGATAATTCTGTTATATGATGACTGTGTGTCATGTTTTGTAATGTTGTATCTATGTGATTTACTATCTGTTACTATGGGATTCTTTTGAATCTCACTCTTTTTCATATTTACAGTACAAGAAGGTATTACAATATAGGAAGGTAGCTTGAAGTGCAAGAAGGTAATTAAGAACAGCTAGAGGCTAGAGTAGACAGATTTTAATCTTTTGTTGGTTGTATGTTTTGGAATATTTCAAATATGTTAGATTTGTATATGTTGTAAATGGTACAAAAATCAAACTAGTAAAGTCGATAGACTAGTAAATGGGCGGTTATAAGACTAACCGGATAATTTAGATCGATAATGCTTCCAATCCCTAATAAATTAACTATAGTACAAACACACGAGAACTAAGTAGAGAATAACTAATACATGTCTGATGAGATTGGAATGAAAAAGAGAAGAGTAGATGAGACTTAATGAGATAGTGAATATTTATGAAATTCTTTGAGGAAATTTTATTATTTTAAGAAAGAAAGAAAATCCTTTCAAATTCCAGGTTCAATTCTTGAATAGTTTTGGAATTTATAAATGTTTTTCAAAGTTTCTTTAATTCAGGAATCACAAATGATTTCACTGCTCTTTTGCACTCATATTAAGCTATTGGATATAAGGCGTTACATTTTGAAAAATTTAGCCCAAAATATTTGAGCTTTGGGTTCTTAAAGGTTTGGGCCATTTTAAGCAAGATCAATTGCAATGCTATTGGGTCTAATGAAATTTAGCCAAATCTCATCATTTTAACCACTTTTTTCAATTTTTATTTATTTGTTTGTAATTTTTCCAAATTTTTCATTAGGATAGTTTTTTTTTTAAAAAATGTTTCTTCTTTGCTTTCTTCTAATTTCTTTTGATTACTTTGCATTTATAGGACTTTTCATGACTTTTAATTTACTTGGATTTGATTTGTGCAATTTGAATGGTTTGATTTAATACAAGTCATGAGTTTTGGAGACAGCTTGATTTCATAGAAATTGAGTGCCAAAATGCCTTGACTAGAGTTAGCTTTTTTTTGTAACCATTAATTTCCTTGATCATTGTGTTAGCTTGTTGTATTGTTCTCTCTTAATTAAGTGTTAAAAAGTGCTTGAAAATGCAGTTTGTTTTTTCAAAATTTGCAAAATTGTAGAATTGACCATGCATGCTTTGAAAATTTATAGAAAATTGAATTCTTAGAGTTTTGAGCTCATTATGTCACACCTTCCTTTTATACCCTTTACCCTACCATATTAGAGCTATTGGAATAATTAGTTATGACTTTAAGTTAGAAAAATAAGGGGGAAAATTTTCTTCTTCTCGGATCACTATTCATCCTCCCCTAAATTTTAATCAAATTTGGAAAATCATAACTAATTCTAGAAAAATCAGAATGAGGTGATTCCAAGCTCATTAGAAAGCTCTTTTGATGCTCCTTAAGGGAAAAATATTGTTATATGCGGATTGCATGGAATTACACATGAAACATTCCTCAAAGAAGCACTATTCATATGGTAAAAATGGCACTATTCATTTGGTCATTTTTTCTATTTTCCATGATTTTTAGCGCAACTTTGGGAAGGCATAAATTTCTCTATAAAACTCCAAATGACATGTTCTATCACTTCATTGGCAGCTAAAAATACCCTCTATCAGCATGCAAAGGCTTGTGGTCAGACACAGTCATTTGCTAAAAATATGGCCAACCGAAGTTTCCTTCTCAACAAGCCAAAAATCAAGTGCCAATTTTAACCATACTACCATGCCATGCTATTTTTCCCACTAAACTCATTTCTCACACATTCATGCTATTCGAACAACATAACAGCTAAGCAGTAGCAAAACCTTATATTTACATTACCTCAAAAATACATTACAGTGGTATACAACTCAGTCTAGAATCCCAGTATCATCATTCCATATATACAAATATCCAGAAACAATATAAGGAAATGTCCCATTTATCTAGGAACAGTTCAAGGAAACACATTAAACATGCTCTATCTTTCACTTTTCCTTGCTTCCTGATATTCTTTCACTTGCATTGTGGAGAGGGTAAGGTTTCTGGAGAAACCTCAGTAGTAGAACAACAACCAATAACAATATAATGCAATGCAAGTCACACAATATGTCATGCTCGTACTTACTCCTCTAGTGCCCTCTCTCTCTATCAGCACTCATCGTGTGTAGGGAGCATGCACATGACTTTACCTCTATTACATAGCCAAGACATATAAACAGGGAGTCATACATCTCATACATGCTTGCTCAACCACAACACAGTA
>JBAGKO010000010.1:25189475-25205174 GCA_037177275.1 Acacia concinna
TAACTACCAAAATTAAGAGTGTCATGGTTTTTAAAAGAAAATGGGACATAAAAGTTTTCAAAATATACACATACAGCTTAGAAAATATGTCCCTTCATGAAAAATGATCCAAGTCATGACTGCAAATTAGTGAAGTCACGACTAGAATTGGCAGAAACATAAAAGCATGAAAAGGGTGTTGAGGTCGTGACTACATGTAGGTGAGGTTGCAACCAAAACTGGCAGAAAGCTCCTCTGATTCACTATGAGGTTCAGGTCGCAACATAATAGAAGGTAGGTCGCGACCAAAATTAGCATAAGCTTATCTTGCTTTAAAATGCATTACAGGTCACGACTACGAATCAGTGAAGTCACAACTAAAACTGGTAGAAACATCCATCTATAAGAAAGGGATTTTAGGTCACGACTAGAGACAATGAGGTCGTGACCTAACTTGACAGAAACTTCTTCTCACTCAGGATGCAGCTCAGGTCGCAACTCACAGATAGGGAAGTCGCAATTTGAGCTTCCAGAAGCTAAAGTGTACATGGTTTTCTCAGAATTTTATCAAGTTTTCTTCAAAAAAGTTTTCAACACGTTCAAAATTTTCCAATGTACAACAATTTATCATCTCAAAATTAGTTCCAAAACTTAAAAATCATGATGAAAGATTGGATTTGTGAAGAAAAATTTGCTATATTTTTTAAAAAATTTGAAAAATTTTCACACTATATTGCAACACATAATAAAATGGAGCCTAATATGAAATCCCCCCACACTTAAATCACACAATGTCCTCATTGTGGGGCAAGAGTGCATACACCAAACAAACATAAAATTGAAAAAAAATATATAAACATTTCATTCATATCAACTGATCAATTTTCAAGTTCAATCATTTGATCACAAAGTTATAGTTACAAGGGAACAATCAGAGGAAACTAAAGAAAAACATATAAGAAAAGTTCTTTAATACAGATTTATGGGAATGGTATGCTTTAAACTTGTCTAAATTAGTTGGTTCTTTGGAGGACACTAAATGGGTAGAAGTTTTTGCCTTGTCGTGCTAGCTACAATAGAAATTTATAAATGAAAATATTTTTGAAGGGCTTAATGTAGATCTTAGCTCTTTGAAGATACGTGTAGCTGCCATAACTTATTCCATATGAAGAAACAGCAAGCGGTGTCATAATGTGAACTTGCAAGGAAGTTATGAAATGCTTGAGGCTCACTCAGCAACAATCCCCTCAGGTTATTATAAACTCTTTGCGGATGGTGCATTCTCAGAACTTCTCTGCTAGGCAGCTTGTGGAGGAGGCATATGAGACCCATAAGGTAACTTTTATGGGGGATTCATGATGAGAATTCAGCGAGAGGGATTTTTAAGTGCTGAGTTATGTGCTGCTTAACTGGTTTAGAGCAAGCTTGGGACATATGCATAAGGAAAGTGATTCTACTTACAGATTGTCTTGATGCCTTGAGATCATGTCGAGAAGAATGTACCAAGATACACATGCAATGAAGCTT
This sequence comes from Acacia concinna, assembly GCA_037177275.1. NCBI lineage: Eukaryota > Viridiplantae > Streptophyta > Magnoliopsida > Fabales > Fabaceae > Acacia > Acacia concinna. The sequence goes on from JBAGKO010000010.1 coordinate 25,190,982, forward strand.
AGTGTTGGAGATTCGAAGCTTATTGGAGCATAGTTGGCAAGTAGAGATTTGTCACATCCCAAAGAACCTAAACCTGATTGTAGATAACCTTGTGAAAACAACACTCAATATGAAGCTAGGTTTCTACTTGGTAGATAAGCTTGACACTGACTTGGTTCATGTGGAACCTAACGATAGTATTTTTATTTCTGTTTGTTTCTTAACTTTCATCGTGTATCGAAAAAAAAACATAAGATTTAGTAATTTTTGTGGAGATGATAAAAAAATTAAATAAATTATATAATCGTAAATATAAATATTTTAAAATTATTTAATTAACATACTTAATATCTCTAAAAAAATTAATTAAATTTTATATTTTAACTAAAAATTAGGCTTTTTTATTAAAATGCAATGAACAGTAAAACAAATTAGTAAAATATTATACAGAAAAATAATAATTATCACAATACTACACACAAAATCATTCTTAATGAGAACGATTTATGCAAATCGTTCATGCCAAGAATGACTTGTGTGGAAAAGGAGAAGAGAAAGTCTGCGGGAGTTAGAAGTTGTTCATAATGTGAACAATTTTTGCTTTTGCAAAAGTCATTCACGTCTTGAACGACTTCTGCATTTTTGTAGAAGTCGTTCAAGACGTGAACGACTTTTACAAAAACAGAAGTTAATATATATATATATATATTAAATAATTATAAATAGTATTATATTTATATTCTATTTAATTAAAAAAATATTCTAATTAAATATTTAAATATTATAATAAATTGAAAAGTGAAATAGAAATATTTATTAATATATTAGATAATTAGAAGATTTAAAATATTTAGAAATTAATATTCTTTAAAATTTTTTACTTAATGAAATTAATATTCTCTCCCTTCTTTTTGATTTACACATTATACCCCTTCTCTCTCCTAATTTTATTTTCCCCCTTTCTCCTGAGTTTTAGGGAAATGCATCCCCATAAGGCATAAATATAGGAACAAATCAAGGTTTATAAGATTAATAAGGATAAAAAAATATGTACAAGTTTAATAATCACAAAAAAAAAGTATGGTCAAGTAAATTACACAATTTGTGATTTTAAATTTACAACTAATCTTCTTCCTTTTTTTTTTTGGAGAAATTTGTTACTCTGATATAAATTTTTAATATTGCTTTCTTAATGCATTAAAAGAAAATTGTCACAATAACTTTGTTTAATATAAATTTAATATAGATTTTTTGTCACAGTAACAAAAAAAATCTACATTTTATTAAGAAAATATGATATAATGTAATTAAAAGAAGATCTTTTAATGAAATTAATATTCTCTCCCTTCTTTTTGACTTACACATTATACCCCTTCTCTCTCTCAATTTTATTTGTCCCCTCTTTCTCCTGCGGTTTTAGGGAAATACATTCCCATAAAGCATAAATATAAAAACAAATCAAGGTTTATAAGATTAATAGGGATAAAAAATATGTACAAATTTAATAATCACAAAAAAAGGTAAAAGTATGGTCAAGTAAATTACACAATTTGTGATTTTAAATTTACAACTAATCTTCTTTCTTTCTTTTTTTTTGGAGAAATTTGTTACTCTGTTATAAATTTTTAATATTCCTTTTTTAATGCATTAAAAGAAAATTGTCACAGTAACTTTGTTTAATATAAATTTAATATAGATTTTTTGTCAAAATAACAAAAAAAATCTACATTTTGTTAAGAAAATCTGATATAATATAATTAAAAGATCTTCTAATTATCTAATATATTAATAAATATTTCTATTTCATTTTTTAATATATTAGAATATTTTAAATATTTAATTAGAATATTTTTTTAATAAAATGGAATATGAATATAATACTATTTATAATTATTTAATATATATATATATATTAACTTCTGTTTTTATAGAAGTCGTTCATGTCTTGAACGACTTCTGCAAAAGCAGAAATCGTTTATCATGAATGACTTCTGACTTCTGAATACTTTCTTCCTCTTTTTCTACACAAGTCATTCTTGATGTGAATGATTTATACAAATTTTTTTCATTAAAAATAATTTTATGTGTATTATTGTGATAATTATTTTTTTCATATAATATTTTACTAATTTATTTTACTGGTTATCGTATTTAATAAAAAAAAAACCTTAAAAATTATATCAGTTAGCAGCAGGAGGGATGGTTTTGGTAATAGCATCCACAGCCACAGGTGGGCCTAACCCTATCCCTAAACTAACAGAGACACCTCTCTGTTCCTATCTCTCTATTCAAATTATTTACGTGAGAGGGGTGTAGGAACTCTGAAACTCTACTTCTATATATAAATGTCTCTGACCTCACGACGCTCAGACACCCATATTACTCAACCTCACTGATTTCTGAACCTTCTTCTCATACACGAAACTATCATCAACATATAAAACAAAACTCACCTCCTTACTAGTTACTACAAAACAAAAAACCCAACGCTCCCTTCCAAAAGGTTAAAAAAATTAAACAAACCACAAAAAGAGACCTCACCCTCTTCCCTCCCTGTGAAAAAAAGTAAAAGTTGGTCGACTTGGATTTGAATCCCAAACTTCATTTCTTCTTTATGTTTCTGTCAATCTTTATTTTAAGAGGAAAAGTTCATTTTCTCATGGTGAAGTGTGTTTCTAGGATTATTTTAGATTATGGCTGATATTTAATATTTTATAAAAAGCTTGAGACAAAGGGCAGAGAGAGATAGATAAGAAGAAATAATTATTTTTGGGGTTAAAATACATATAACCCTTCAACTTTAGATCATTTACATATAACTACCATCATCTTTAAAAGTTTCAAACCAACCCTTAATACTACATAGACTACTAGCTTTCTGCCATTAAAAGAACAGCTAAAACTAATTAAATATGTGCCATATCATATTAGTTGGGTGTAAGTGAAATAGATTTTTTTTTAATATTTCATATATTAAATTGATATAAATTTCAGTGTCTGTAATAGTTTTCATCAGTCAGGATTTACATTGGAGAATAAAAAGAGAAAAATGTTAGAGGGAAGAGGAGGCCGGAAAAAAGGGAATTAATCTTTTAAAAATGAGGGGTTATATGTAATTAAGTTAAGGGGAGGGTAGTTTTGTATTTTAGCCCCTTTTTCCTTTTTTATAGAAGTTGGATGCATTCAGACACTAATCAAACATCAAAGTACATAGCCTAGTTTACCTCATTAATTGCCAACTCACCAAATGTACTGTAGGCAGTTGTTGATAAAGATTAAAAATTAATCCATGTTAGAGTTTAATTTGGTTAATAATTAAAAATCACTTAATATTTTTGTTAAATTCAATAATTTTAACTATATTTATTGATTGGTAGAATTAAACTTCCGCAAACAAGAGAAAAGGAGAATGACATTTTGATACACACAAAAAGTTATTAATATTGTGATGCCAATCCCAAAAGAATATTTATTAATATATGAATAAAATAGCTGGGAATTTTTTTTCTAAGAAAATCCTTATAAATAAATGTGTTTGAAGGATTTTCTTATGTAGTGTATGTACCAATATCCCATCAAAAAGGCTCCGGTAAAGAAACAAAGAAGAGACATCTCCCCTTGCTCTCACTCTCTCCCCTCTTGCACCATTCTCAACACACTTCTTTCTTTCAAGCAAACAAAACCATTAAACGAAGTGAAAAGAAAAGTTTCTTTATTTTTTCCCCCTCTGTTTCTTTCTCTTATCCCCTTATAAAACCCAAAACTCAATCCCTCACTTAAAACCACACTTCCTCAGTTTCTTCATTCTAAGCTCTCTCTCTCTTTATAGCCTCCTCCTCCATGGATGCTCTCAACTTCCTCAAGTTCTGGAAGCACGTCACAGTTACAAGCACTGATATTTCTCACATAGTTATGGAAGAAGCAGACGATGGATCCGATGACGAAGACTCCTTTATTGACTTGGAATTCTCTGTTCATGATTTCGACGTCAAAGAAAACAACAGTACCGACAAATCCATCGGCAACACAGAAGACCAAATCATGCGAGAAGGCGAAGGGTTTCTTGTATCTATCCAAGAAGATCGATTTGCTTGCAAAATAACAGAGATTAATGGCGACCATGAAGTTGATGTTTCCAAATCAGCAATCTCTGAGACTATTTCCAAGAGGAAAATCCATCCAATAGAGCCTATATCTAAGCCCCAATCACCCATTTCTCTTCTGAGATCATCAGCCCCGAGCTTCAGAATTTCCATGTTCAAGAAGCCTAAGGAAAAAGAATCTGGGAACTTTCCCGGAGAAATGAACAGGGAAAAATCATATCAGAACTCTCCGGCGCTGAGCAGAGTCAACAGCTCGAGAAGCAACGGGAATAAAACGAAACCAGAGCGATCCTCTAAGGATGTTTTGCGGAAGTATGTTAAGCTGATCAAACCTCTGTATATGAAAGTTTCGAGAAAGTACGGCGACAAAATGAAGTTTTCCGATGAGGTATCTTGTACAGCTTCACCGATGTCATCGCCGTCGGCCTCCTCTGTCTCTTCTTTCTCGAGGAAGGAGAAACAGGGGAATATTCCAACGGGGATCCGGGTAGTTCGTAAGCATCTGTGTAAGAGTAAATCGGCGTCCGCAGTGATCGGAGTAGCATCTACGGCGAAGAAGAGTGATGATTCTCTGTGGGAGCAGCATGATGGGATCCAAAGCGCCATTCTTCACTGCAAGAGATCTTTCAACGCCAGAGGTGAGTAAAATAAATATCTCATTAAAGATAATATTTTGATCTGTAACATCCATTAACTGAAACAGATGATTAATTTGTGAATGCTTTGGTTTTAGATTCTTCGTTCATGGAAGATGACGGGTCAAAAAGTTGTTGAAGGGTGATGATGGGGAGAAAAAGAAGCTAACAAAGAAGGAGAAGTTTGAAAATGGAGAGACAAAAAGATAATGAATGAATTTTATTTTTTGTTGTGTTTTCTTTCTTTTTGTAAAGAGAAAGGAATTTAGAGTAAGAGAGTGGGAGAGAGATTAGTGGGAGGTGTTAATGATGTTTACTTGTTTAGGATTATGATGATTGGTTAGTAGTACTTAAATAGTTGTAAATTGAAGAAGCTCCCCTGCTAATCAGTGTTAGAACTGTGTAAATGGAAGTATGTGTCATTACTATTAAAAATGAATTAAAAGTCCCCTTTGATTTTGGGATCTTTAATGTATCTTTGTCGGAGTTTTTGAACTCTCTGAATTTAACCTTTCTGTTTGTAGCATTCTACTATTAAGGATAAGAACTTGGGAACAAAGAATGATACATTAATGGGAGCGGATTCTAAGCCTTTCCTCCTCCTTTCACATGAGCATGTGAATTTTTTAAATAAAAAAAATAAATGGTAAGATTGAAGTAAATTAATGACTGAAATTAAATATTGAGGGATTCTGAGAGTGGGATACCTCTTCCTACCTTAACAGGTAATATAAATATTATTAATATTGAAAGTGTCAGTGAAGAAATTGAATTACAAAATAAATCAATTGATGGCAATAGCCTTCTTGTTCTTTTATCTTGACGTATGGAGGGAAAATCTCCTATCTTTATTTACCTATATCATATAGTGCTCTGATCTTATTTATAATATGATAGTCCAATAATAAAATTAAATTTAGACAAATATTTGTCTATTACTTTTTTCATTGGAAATTATCCAATGATAAATTTCAATTTGAGAAATTAATTGTAGAATGTGTACCATAAGAGAATGGGAATCTCAAGGCCTTTTTTTTAGGTGAAGGTGCATCTAGCACCTCAACTATTTTTCAGATACATCTAATGTTTTAGAGTAATTTGTAGTGCACCAGTAGCGTGTTTTTTTAAAATGCGTCTAATACTATAAACTATTATTTTAATGTGTTTAACATCCTCAAATATTTTTTAAGTGTATCCAACATCTTAAATTATCTAAATTATTAAATGTAAAATTACACAAAATTACTTTAAGATGATGGATGTACTTGAAAATATATTTCAAGGTATTGATTGCACCATAACTTATTTTAGGATACTGAATGCACATAACTTATTTTGAATGGGGATTTATCCTTAATTTTCCCTTTTTCATTTTCTATTATAAGATTTTTTTTAAAAAAATTTCATGTTAATGTAAATCAGTTTGTTTTGAAAAAGATAAAAAGTAATGAAACATTTGAGGTTGTTTTTCGCCAAAGTGAACATAAATTGATAGAATGAAAGAGCTGTATTTATGTCTGGGATAAAAATTAATGATTCTAACTGAGTGCAGTATATAAATGTTATAATAATATTTTTAAAAAATAAATTTGTTTACTACTTATTTTAAATCTGTATCATTTAGTTAAAAAAAAAAAAAAGTAATGGACAGGGTATACTTTAATTGCCCTTTTATTATTTCATTTTGTTGATTCCTTAAGTTGAGTTTGATGCCTGAATGTATCTACCGTATAGAAGTGAAAAGAACTTGTATAAAGAAAAAAGAAGAAGAAGAAGAAGCGAAAAGAACAGAAAAGAAACTCAAAACATCAAGCATGAAGAATTAAAAACTTATATTTTGAATTAGATTCAACTCAACAATAATTTCAGGTGAAAAATGAATTTGACTTTATGAAATATCTTAGCATCCTCTTCTTTTTCTTTTTCTTTTTTTTCTAGAAAACTATAGTAGCATCTTCACACTATGTTTATTACTTCCTTCGAATGTATCTAATACTTTTTAAGAAAATTTTTTTTTTTCATTTATCTGCCAATTTAAAAATTCAATATAATATCAATAGTTAATTTTCCAATCATACCATTAACTCTGAATAAGCACAATTTTCAACCAAAAGAAAATAAAATACACGTAGTAAAGAAAATGTAGACAATATAAGCAGAATTAAATTATAAATTTGTTTGTTTGTCTACTTGTGAAAACCTTAAAATAGAGGATGAGGGAGAATGAAAATAAAAAGTTGTTCGATTTTGTTTTTAACAAATAATTTTTATTTTTAAAAAAATAAAAAAAAACTTATTTAGAATTTGTTTCACTAATTTTTTAATAATAAAATATAAAAACTTGTTTTGAAAACTGAAAGCCAAAAACAAGTTTTAGTTGTTTTTTTGTTTTTATTTTTTTAGGCCCCTTTTTTTAACTATTGACACCATATTATTAATAACAACCATGACCACGTTACCACCAATATGGCCACCGCCACATCGCTTTAGAGACATTTTTTAAAACAATTATCCACACACACACACAAATGGATATATACATATATATATATATATTTTTTTTTTTAAATTTTCAAAACTTATTTCTAAAAACTGTTTATTATATATATGTGCTATCACCTATTACAATTTTAAGGTTTATAGTTGCCCCTCCTAACACATGTCTTTTCTAGAATTCAAATTCAAGATCTAAAAAAATATAGTAGGATCTTACATCATTAAATCAACTAGTTGATTAATTGAGTTATGACTACTATATTTGAATTAAGAAAATTTCATTACATAACTTAAAATGTCTAAAAAGCTATTCTGATTTCTATTTTTATCCCTAATAAATACGGTGTGCGTGTGTGCGTCACTTCATTGGAAAGTGAGAAGGATATATTACGAATAAAATACATAATGATATACAAACGTTTGCAAAGTAACTTATATTAAGATTAGGAAATTTTTTAGGTGGTGACTTATATTATGGAAAAGATTAAGTACTTCCTAATTCTTAATATTTCATATACAAAATAAAAATGATTGGATTATGTAGATAAAAATGTTTGTTAAAATTGGTTAAAGACAACAAACATGTAAGAAAATATAATATATTTTTATTTGTAAAGATACTTTTATTATGAAGAGAGTGTGAGTGTATGATAGAAATGGAAAGCTCATGTAGTAATATAACGTAATTAATGAGGTAAATATAAAAAATGATACTAAAAATTTCATACATTATCAGTGTTTTTTTTTAGAAAGGATTATATTTATATTAAATTTCTTATATCCATATTGTCAGGTTTTTCAATAACATGTGACCATATGTTCTGTTTATTGTATTTAAGTCTATAATTAAATGATAATAATTCAAACATAGGACACATGTCCACATGTAATTGGAGAACTGAAGAAATGAATCTAAGGAACTTGACATAAATATTTTCTTTATATAAATAGGATCAAGTCATTTCTTGAAAACAAATATACTAGAAGGAGTAATTTATAGAGCTTGTTTGACTATATTTTTTTTTCTCAAAATATTTATATTAAACTTTTTTGAAAACAAGTTTTTAAAATATAACAATAATTGTTTGGATAATTTTTTCCTGAAATATGTTTTAGAAGAAAAATGGAAAACTTGTTTGGATAATTGCTTCTTAAAACAAGTTTTGAAAAAAAAAAATCTTTTTAGATGATTGTTTCTTAAAATTTGTTTGAATTAATAGTTATTAATTTCAACCAAAATAACAAAAAATATTAAAATAATTATTTGATTAACTTATTTTATATAATTTTACAGTAGCATTATTTTTTTTGTAATCACTTAATATATTATTATATCAATAAACTACTTTATTAAAACATCAAATATAATGACCAATAAATACACAAAAATATTCGTTATTAACAAAAATAACATGGTTATAATTCATATGGATATTGTTTTTAAAATTTCCTAAAATAGTTGCAAAACATTGATTTAAAAAAGGACAAATGGTATTATGAGAATGATTTTATCTAGATTTTTACCTCTTGGAGGCCATTGGAAATTTGCATCAGGATTAGTAATTTCATCTAATAAAAATTTCACATAATGGGCACTACCTTACCATCCCAAATAAATATGAATGAACATCATATTAAACTCACATATACATATAACATTTTGTGTGATGACTGGCTTTCTTCCTCTACATGATGCTTGCTTTGTAGAAGGCATCTAAGCACTTATATGTGTATTATTCATTACACCTACACAATCCTACATTGGAAATACACACATATAGTTATAATAAAACAAGTAATAATAACTAGCACATAAAGATCAATAATTAAGATTACAACTTAACTTAAACCAAGGAAAGTGCATTGGGTTATATCTAACATGCACAATCAACTTTGTTGTCTCTTGTTTTACAAGCTCTTTTCCCAATTGACGTACTAATCTTAGCATTTCCTTAAAATAGCATTAAACTATTTTGGTTCAATGTCGAAAACAATCCACAACTACCCTTACTTTTACATTAGGACCAATAATATATAAAAACATTGGAGCCTTCTCTTCTAACTCCACATCTCTTGAATTTTTTAAATAGTTTGTAGTCCTTAACATATTGCACAAACTAATAAAACATGCATTTTTTATTCACAACTGTTGCAATATATTAGTCAACTCTTAGTGGATTAAGGCCCAAGTCTGATTTAAAAGGGGTTATCATAAAGAGACACAGGTCATTAAGGGAGATATCATTTGTGGTTTAAAATTATATTTGTTGTCATACAATTGTACGTTTAAGGGTTACATATATTCTTATGTGACCATACATAGTAACATCTTAATATTTTTAGCTCCATAAATGAGGGACTCATGATGAGTAAAATGTCACAATCAGTAGAGGAGAGAGAAATCTCCTAACTTTTAGATTGGAATAAGGGGAAGGACCTATGTACAAAAAAGAAAAGTACTGTAAACTCAGAGTTTGAGTTTTTAGTCAGGTCTAAAAGCTTTGAAAATTTCTATAAAATTCCAGAAAATAGAAGAGAACTTTTAGAACTATATATAAGGCTCATAATGAATTTGAGGTCAGAGGAATTTTTAATGGATTTTTGAAATATTTTAATATACTAGGTTTTTGGCAGAAAATTAATTATTTAGATATGTAGGGGCCTCGTTGTTTTGAAATGGGATTGGGGAAAATTAATATGAGAATGTAGGGAATTTATAAAAGTATCTTGAACTCAAAAGAAGGTTCAGAGAAAGCAGTAAAAATCACTGGAATAGAATATTGCTAGAAGAATGCCAATTTTGGAGAAAAATTAATTTTGGGAGTTATAGGTTGAGAAGAATTCTAAAATTTTACAGGAAAGCTCCTGAAATATTTAGGGTTTTATTTGAAAATTTTTGGAAATTTTCTCCAAGTAAATAATTTTATAGATTCCTGCGGAATATTTAATCCATATGGTGGAAATTGTCAAAGGAAATTAGGTTAGAAGAGGCCAAGATATTTTATGGGTAGATGAGGCACGAAATTTTGAAAGAAAAATGGAGGCATGTCATGATATGAAGCAAGTTAGTCATAAACACATGACTTTTTTAACAATTTCAAAATGCCATCCATGTCCCATAAAATTGCTATAAATAGACACTCACCCCTCTTTGGCCAAACATAAGAGGCACCTTGAGGAACCTCTGGCCAACTTGAAACTCAACTTGAAGCAAGAGGAAAATAAGGGAATTCAAGCTACACTAGTCCAGATAAATTCTAGCCTACATATTCTCTAATTCTCCTATCTTTTTCTATGGTTTTGGAGGCTATTCTAAAGGCATATGGAGTGCCCAAGTTTCAGCCTAGTCAAAAAGTGGAGGATTTGAAGTTGTTTTATGGTCTAAATGATAGAAAAATGCTATAATAATGTGTGTATGCTTGAATTGATTGGAAACTCCATTTTGTGTGATGGGGTATATGTTTGGCCAGACCTATATGAGCATGATAGAGATTGATTTTTGTTGATTTAATTATTCTATTTTGTTCAGGATATTGTTTTATTTAAAAATATGTTGTAAGAACACATGTGGAAGCATTGGATTGAGAACATCACTTGGTGCCCCAAGTATGTATAAGTTTCGGCCAAGAAGGTATAATGGGGTAGGAGTGTGAATTTGGTTAAATGGATTCCATGGATGAATTCTTTAGCCAAAATTATGTATAATTGGCCTATGAGATTAGTTAATGAAAATGTGGAATCAAGACCTTAAATATAAGAGGAAGGGTCTTTGGTTAAGGCATGGTGGCATACATTAATGTATTTACATTGTTATATGTATAGGCATTCAAGGTGATCTTTGCAGAGGCATAAGAAGATAAGGGACAGAGCCTACACCACAAAAAAAGGGTAGCTAGAATCTCCAAAACTTAACTTTATTCTGCTTTGCTTTGTCTGCTTTGCGTACGCTCTTGTTTACTATATTGTAGTTGAGCTACCATGTAATATTATGAGACGAAATATATGACTCTTCTATATGTGCCTTGGCTATGTGATGAGGTTGAGTCACGTGCATGCTCCCTATACACAAATGTGCTGAGAGAGGGCACTAAGAGAGAGAGCATAACATGTAGCATAACTTGCATTGCATTATAATGTTATGGCTGTTGATTGATTCTGTTACTAAGATTTCCCCAAAAATATTACCCTTCTCACAATGTAGGTGAAGGCACGTCAAAAGGCACATGCAAGGAAAGGAATTAAACGTATTTATGCTATGCAACGAAAGGCACAATGTTTGCTTCTAACTGTTTGTAAATGATGTTATAGAGATTATGTTATGTTAAGTTATATGCCACATTGTAAATGATAATGCTATGATGTTATGTTAAAGATTATTATGTTGTATCATGACATGTATGAGATGAGAGGAAGAGATATGAAAAAGGTATGGTGTGATTGCACTTTATGGTTACTTAATGCATGATTTTTGGTCTAATGGGCTAGGAAATTGGGGTAGATATGGGTTCAGCAAATGGATGAATTTGTCCATGAGACTTTCCAAGCTAATAGAGGGTATTTTTAGCTACAAATGGAGTCATAGTTTATGTCATTTGGAGTTTTATAGTAAAAGTTATGTTTTCCCAAAGTTAAGTCAAAAATCAAGGGAAAATGAAAAGACCAAATGAATAGTGCAAAAGTGACCATATGAATAGTAAAAATTTGAAAGGATGCACACTTCCTATTCTATACAATTATGAGATTGGATTATTTTTACTTTATAGAGGAGGGAAAGAGATTTTTAAGAAACTTGGAACCACCTCATTTTGATTTTTTTAGAATTAGTTATAATTTTTCAAAATTGGTAAAAAAAATAAGGGCCAGATGAATAGTATAATGATAAGAAGAAATTTTCAACCCTTATTTTTCTAATTTCAAGTAATAACTAGTAATTCTAATGGCCATTATGGCATATAAAGGAGGTGTTAGATACATACACTATATATATGGGATGTGGGATTGATGAAAATAAGTTAGTAAATATAACACATAATAATATTCTTTCCCTAAAAAGGATCTCTTATAAGAGTTCTCTTTACTCTTTCTCTCTTTAGTGTATTTGTTGTGTAACATGATCAGAGTCCACATGGTGCTTCATTTTTGTGTGGGTACTTTAACGAGTCAACCATATTCCAAGTACACCCAATATTTCTATATGGTATTAGATTAATAAAGTTTCTTGAGGCCTTTATTATTTAAATATGTTCATGGCTTATTCTATGTGTCTATTTTGATATATAGCGTATGTCTCTTATTCATGTTATGGCTTAAAGATGTGAAATTTTCATGTTGTATAGATTTATTTGTTCTATTGCATGATTCCATATAAGTATGAAATTGTAATATACATGCACATATATTTGAACCTGTGTCTATCAAGAATATAGTTTTTACATTTAGTGCATGTGATCATAAATATATCTTTTCTTACTCAATCTGTGACTTAGTATGATTATCATATGATCATCGGGTGCTTAGATGACTTTGCCTACTTTTTATACTAGTTTCATCATCTACATTCCAAAATATATTACTTGGGATTCTCTTAGACATAATTTGTTATTTTTTGTGATGCTCTTGCTTTTGTTCTTTTACTTTTACATACATTACTTTTGCTAGTGATTTTTATGGTAGTAATTATGTCATAGAAAAGAGGGTAAGAACAGAAAATGATGGAAAACTATTTTTTGATCAAGAAACTTGAAACATCCTATAAAGAATAAAAAAAGAACCAAAACTAAAATGATAAAGAGAAAGTGCATGAATGTTCGTTGCTATTGGATTTGGGTCATGGGAAACTATGAATATTATGACACAAAGTTAGTCCCATCATGTGAAAGACAAAAATATAAATTGAACCTAGAAATGAAGGGACAAATTTAGGAGAACATTTAGTTCAAGCCTCAGACCCGTCATGAATACTCTTCAAATTAGTGTTGTTAGAAAACTGTCTTTCCAGGACAAGAAATTGATTCCATTGTGTAGATCTCGAAAAAGAAACAAAGAGATTAACATCCAAAACATGTAAAACCAACGTCGGAAATGCCAATTAAGGAAGAGGGAAAAGTCTAGTTTGATAGACCCGACCCAATGATCTAGACGGGTCAACAATGAAAGAAACGATTGTCATTTTTGTTGACCACCCAATCAACACGTTGTTCCCTCCCCTTTAATGAAAGGACTTGGGCTGGACCAGATTGGGTCCATATAAAGGATTCTTTTTTTTCCTTATAGGCTGGGTAGTGTTGGGCTCCATAGTCTTAGGCTAGCATTTCAAAAAAATAGAGGTTGCATATGGGCCCTAGTAGGAGTTATGACTGCCATGTGTCCCACCAGATTCTTTCTTCTCATTGGCATGTATGTTACACACATGTAGGGGATCATTTGAGCTCTAACTGAGACACAATTTGTTTCTAAAAATCCCAAATTCATAGTCTACATTTGAACATGAAATTTTTTCCATTTCTAAAACATTTTTTTAAATATGTTTTGGATTTTTTCAATGCTATTATGTTATTTTTTCATGTGTTTAAAAATTAGGGGGAAGGTGCAAAAATACCTATGTTAATATTTTAGATGTGCGTCTGGCATCATAATAAAATTTTGGGTGCATAAATGCCTATAAGCATTGTAAAAGGATGCAAAAATACCATTATGTTAGGTTATACAAACAGCCATTACCTTTGCATTTAATGGGCCCTATGCTTTAAGGGGAAAGGTGCAAAAATACCTATGATAATATCTCAAATATGCATTTGGCACCAAAATAAATTTTGGGTACATAAATGCTTAGGTAAACTAATAATATTTTTCCACCATAAAATATTTTTTCAGTAACACTAGGTTTCTTAAATTAACTTTTTTATTTATACATATTGCGTGTTAGTGAATCAAGGTACAAAAAATTAGACCGAGCAATGAATTAATCACGATATGGGTTT
>JBAGKO010000010.1:25213169-25231008 GCA_037177275.1 Acacia concinna
CAAAAGTTCAAGTAGTGCTATGAAACCAGAATTATTGAACCCATAGTGCGCTTTAAAGTTGTACAATTTCAGTACTGCTAACAATCTTGTGTATTTTGTATAACCAGTATATAACAGTTTATGTGCATAACCTTTCAACATGTCAAATTCTTTCAGACAATTATCAATCAACCCTTCGACCGTGTTTAGCATTTCTTCAACACCATCATCCTCATCACACATTGTCTAGTCAAATTCATTTGAAGGTGTACTCATGTCATGAACCTATTCCTTACGTACATCATAGGTCTCACCATGCCTTGTCCATCTTGTGTATAATTGATCAATTCTATGACAAACTAAATGATCAAGCAAATCAATTTGACTAATACTCTTTCTAAAACAACAAACCAGACAAGGACACAAGATCTTGTTGGGATTGTTCGTATGCTCTATTGCAAACTTAATAAACTCTTTCACCCCATCTATATATTCCCCTGAACATGGATTAGAAGACATCAATTTTCGCTCCATCTATACACCTAGCTTCAATAATATAATTGTTTCACTCATATATCAAAGCAAAAAATTTTAACATATTTTAACATACAAGTAATTGCTAAAATAAAAAGTATAAAATTAAATTATTTCATACACTACTTTAACATACAAGTAATTTCCAAAATAAATTTAATAAAATTCAATTATTTACTATACTATTTTGAGGTATACTACATATTATATATTTTTATATGAACACTCACCATTGAAATGAAATGTCCTACTCCCTCTCATTATATAAAAATAAGACTTAATTCTTGGAGTCTAAATTAAAATTATTATGTAAGTTAGTAATTTATAATTATAAAAAATTCAAAATTCCGGTCAATATAATATATATATGATCACAACAATATTTTAATTGTTGTTTTTTAAAATCTTAAGACCACAAACTTTAAAATAATCAACTGAACTTTGATTTATTATATTATTATACTATATTTAGTATCATGGCCAAGCATATATTAGATATATGGGATAATTAAAAGAAACAACTATTTTATTTTTTGGTCGAAAATATTAAAAAAATTGTTTTTTTTATGTTCATGTTCATTTTTTCAAATATTTATAGTCATGTGTATATTTTTTCTAATTTTTGTAATTTGGATTGAAACAAATACCATATATATTGAGCATCACTACGACCCATAAATTAAAGCTAGCCACATATCTTCTTTAGGATATTTGATTTGTACACTATATGCATTTATTTAACCAAATATTCAGTATATATTCCAATTAATAAATAAATTCATTATGACAATGCACAATATCACTAAAGCAGCATTCAAGTTTCCAGAAGGCATGTACAATAAAATAATATGTACAAGATCAACAGAAATCAATAGTAAAAATAAGAAAAATGACAACAATTGCAATTTCAAAACTTTTAATTTTGGATGTGAGAAAGTCAATGGTAGGGACCAAATTAACAAAAGGAAATAACACAATTAATAAGAGAGAAAGTCCAGCGTACATACATTTTCAGTGGGGACCAAATATGTAAAAAGCCACAAAAGGAAGCAATCACAACATTGTAGAGGGGAAGCAAGTGAGACCAAAAGTAAAAAATTCCAACCTTTAAAGGATATGAAGCTTTGAAGAAGAAAAGTGAAGATGAAGACTTTTGAGAGAGTTGCAGAGAAGTAAAAACAAAGGAGAGAGGGAGAAATAAATGCGGGAGGGTGAAAAGTAAAAAGGAGGGAAGTAAATAAGTGTGTGTGTGTAATTTTTTTTTAAAAAAAATTTAAGGGACCTATTGTGGCACTTGCTCACAATAGGTAGTCTATTGTATGTGAGCGCCACAATAAATGGACAATAGAGCGCCACAATAAATCCATTTATTGTGGCGCTCACATACTAGTTAGAAGACCCAACTAGGGGTGGACGTTACCCCCAGCTGGGTCACCCACTTATTAGGGTGCTCAGCTGGAGCTAAGCGCCCCAATAGGGACAAGTCCATAAGCTCATGTCTGGGGCCTCTTAGCTCGTGGGTGTCTCACACTCATGAGTTGAGAGATATTAAATAATATAATTAATTTTTTAATTTTAAAAAATTTTAAACAATTTTTTTAAAAAAATTGATTTCTTGTGGCGCTCTTTTTATAAGATAATTTTTTTTAAATTTTTTTAAAACAACTTTTTGATTTACTGTAACGTTTTTTTTAAAGAGTGCCACTATAAGGTCATCATATTTGTGGCACTTTTTTAAAAGAATGCTACAATAGCTTCTGCTATATTTATTAAAAATAAAAACCAATTTCTTATGACATTTTTTTAGGAAGTGCTACAATAGGTGCATCACTTTTGACTATTTTTGTAGTAGTGTTAAATAAATAAAGAATCTATAATAATAAATAGATGAGATTTCAACTTTAAAGCTTAATCTAATGGTATATACATTAAATAGAGAGAAAATAGAGGAAAAAAAGTAGTGGAGACATTATTTTCTGAGATTTTTTATCATCCATGTACCTACATTTGGAAGGGACAAGACAAGAAGCAAGTAGACGACATCGTTTTAGTGCTTCGACAATGCTAGATTCCCTGTGTTTCCATTCTCCGCTAATCTTTCCGTTGTCTTTTCTTTATGAAACCTATTTACCTTTTTGGGTTTTAAACAAATATTCAATTAATAATTATTTTTTATTTAATAATTATTATACAAAATAAATAAATAAATCGAATGATAATGCTTATATTGAGTATACACATGTCATATGTCACCAACTGTGATAATGTGAATTAGATGGAGGTCTAGTCAATTTTTCAGAAATCATATCGTTACTTTTTAAATTCTTTTTTTTTTTGTTGGCCAATGTCATTTTTTTAAATACTAATATATTTATTCATTTAATTTCTGGATTGCACACATATGTTTTCTCATGATAAGTAATCCCATTCGAGACATATGTGAGTACTTATAACAGCATAGATTCATCATATTATAAAAACTATATGCATTGACACACACACACACACTCAAAGAATAAGATTGAATTTAAGCAAATAATTACATAATATGTATAACTTAATTCATCTCCCTTTTATTGTGAGTTGTTTTCTCAAGGAGAGTTGGAGTTCTTTTGGTAAAAGAAAATATCAAACCTTGTAGAGTCAAAATCTAGTTATTTACTGGTTGAATTACCTTAGCCCAATATTTGAATGAACAATAAGTGGGGAAAGAGAAAACTAACTAGAGAAGAAAATACAAAGTAAATAGATGTTTACCTATTTGATTAGCAAGAGAAGATTAGAAGAAATGAAAAGTGAAGGAGAAAATGCAATATGTGGTTCACATGCTTTCTTTTTAGTAGTTAACAATTCCTAGAGAGAAAACATATTTTTCAAAATCATCCCAAAGAAAAATATTTGCACATATTTTTTTAACGAATGTTATTTTATTTATGTGAAATTAGTTATTTTAATTTTCTACGCATATTTTTCTCCTCATTCAAACCAGAGGAAAAAAATTGTCTTTGAACTTTTTTTTCCCCTTCATTTCTTTCAATCAATTCTATCCTCATCTAAACAAAGCATAACAGCAGTAAATCAAAAATTAAAATTTCATGCAAGTCAAATTGAATTTGGTTTTATATGATATTATTTCTTATTCTTAGTGTATGAGCTAGATAACTTATTTACATATATTAAAAAAATTAGTTGAGTTAGTTATTTGTTAAAAAATGTATGTTGACTTCTCTAAAATAAGATTTTTAATCATTTCTATTAGACCTATCTCTTGATAAAAACTCTCTTAATATATGCAATCAATAGGGATAGTTTAAAAAAAAATTTAGATTTGGAAGACAACATAAATCTAAATTTTATATTTTTAACAAAAATAAATGTTATTTAAAATTGGAAAGAGTAGTAGAATTCTCACGGCACCTCTATTGTTTGATTAAACAATGAGATCTTGGAAGTTGGAACTTTATCTGTTGCCTTGAAAACAAATGTGTATGGATGATATGGATTTTAATAAACCATACATAGAACAAAGGAGTTTAAGAAAAATATTAAATTACTTTTTTTAAAAGAAAATATAAAATTTGTTGACCTTCCTAAATCTCAGGGTCTCACTTTGTGATTGCTAAACACTATACATATGGGTTTGATCAAAAGGAAAGACACGTGGCGTTGTAAGGTGAGAGGTTCTTTGAACCAGTTATTATGTACGTTAGGTTCTAAAACTACAAGGTTCAGAATATTTTGTATGTTCATTGCACCCACTTAAAGAAAGAACAAGAAATGAAACAAGCAGGCGACACCGTTCTAGTGCTTCGACAATGCTAGATTTAGATTCGCTGTGTTTTCTACTCTGATCTTTCCTTTGTCTTTACTTTATGAAAACTGTTTTACTCTATGGCGTTAAAAAAATCGAAATGTTTAATAAATTGAACGACTTTTATTTGATATTTAAAGGAGTTACATCAATTTAAGACCTGATAATACTTAAAGTTAACCTTATAATATTGAATATCAAACACTATATCAGAATTGATAGAAAAGAAAACTAAATCAAAGGAAAAAATATTAACAATGCTATACTTATATTGAGTACACAATATTATAACTCTATCTGTTACTATTTATAAAAAACACTTAATCAAAAAATATAGACAATAAAAAAATTGGTTAAAGACAATAAATATGTGAAATTGTAACCCTTTGTTAAATAATAACCTTATTTATAAGAAGAAAGGAAAAACTAACAAAAAAAAGTAAAAAAAAGAAATATGTGGAAGAGATGATGTGTGGTGGGGAGAGAGTGCGCGCAATAAATGTAATTATATGACTACGAGTTTATGAGGGCAAAATGGAAAATCCACAAAGAAAAATTGAGACATTTTCTAAATGTCTTTTATGATAGGAACGAATCATAGATGTGAATTTATGTCCATCCTTAATATAAGACATATTTGATAAGTTAATCTTAGTTCTAAATATAAGATACAATTTTATTTTTATTAATTTTTTTTTAATTTACCATACTAATACTCACTTGATAATAATTAAGAAGGAGACTTAAGAAGGAAGGATAGGTGACTATCGAGTAGTTTAAAAAATATATATCATATTAACTAACTTAACCAACTTCTTTAATATAATTAAATTAAGTAAATATGTTTTATAGTAAAGACACTTCCCATCACTGACCCACTCATAAACTCTAGTGAAACATCTACCAAATTCCTCAACAATATATTTTTTTGGGATGCTTGAAAAGCAATACCCTGCTTTAAAAAATTTGCTCAAGTATTTTACTGTTATCAAGAAAAATTGATAAATATTATTATTTGGTGTTTTTTTATAGTTGAATCCTAAAATATATCATCCTTGATTCAACTATAAATCTAATTAATTAAATTAGGTAAATATGTCTTATATTAAATACCAGAAGAAGTATATAGGATTCAATTTAAAAAAAAAACAACAACAATAACAAGACCTGTATTTTGAGGGAAGAGATACTTTAAACCAATAATTAGGGAATGTTAGATGCAAAGGTTTCAAGGTTTAGAAATTGTGTTTGTGCATTGCACCGACCAGTGTCAAGAGACATGACGCTAAACAAGGAGACCATGCTGCTCCTACTAGATTCCCCTGTTGAATATAAATTATTAATAAATAAATAAGTTTTATGATCATAATTATAAATTTTTCTTAAAAATTTATTGACTTCAAAATTGGAGTTGAACTATTTCGATTTCTCGTAGAATTGTAATATTTCGAGAAGAATTTATTTTGAAATATTTTGTTGAGAATTTCTCGTGGAATATTTCTTGTGAAGAATAAAATACGTTTTTCCTGATTTAAATAAAAAAATAATTTTTTTTTTCATTCTCATGGGTTGTTTTCTGTGAGAATTTATCAAGTTTTTTCTAAAAAAATATTTGGCATTTATTTGTTTACCTTTCTCACAAATTTTTGCCACAAGCTAGAATGGTACAAATATTTTCGTGAGAATGGTTTCTGCCTCATTTTCATAGAATTTCATCGCAAACTAAGAACCTAATTGATTATTTTTTCCTTTGAAAAATCTAATAATGAGCATGAGAAATTCTCCCCACATTGATTTTGTATGTAATTTCCATGAGAAATTATTCCATTTTTTAATCCCACCACAGAATATTCTTTGAGTAAAGTTTTAGGAGTATTGTATATTTTGTGGAGTTAAAAGAACATGTCTACTGTAATTAGATGTTTCAATGGAAAAAAAATTACGTAGACTTAGCTTACATGATAAGGACATTATGATATATGGATCATGGTAAAATGTTCAAAATTTTCCAATATATAAACATAGCAAATAAAAGGCGGTTGTTATGAAAAAAAAAATGCCAATATTATTATTATTATTTTGGATAAAAAAGTCAGTATTCATTAAATATAACGGTTATATTTTAATAGTCCACAATCATAGTATGACATGATTGAAGGGAGAGTAAAACGTTAGTATTAGGAGACTTGACTACTTCTATATTTTTGAAAGAGAAGTGCAAACAAATCTACTAATGTCTTTGTATAAAATGTTTGAATAATTTATCTTTGTTCTATCTTTCGATAAGATTTGTGTTTTGACATAAAAGAATCGAAGACACGCCTGAACCTGACATGAGATGAGAACAATGGAATTGTTAAAATTATTCATTATGTTATTTTCTTCTATATATTGTTGTACACAGGCAGGAGAAATCATGAGTCTAACCTTCTGTTTGTTATAAATATTTAAAAAACGCGCGCGTAATATATCAGAGGGGAATTAGATACAAGATTCTTTTTTAAAATACATAGATAATTTTTTTTTTAGAAAAAGCTAATATAAACCCTACTAAAATATAAACCCTACAAGGGGAAACATTTTGATTGGAATTCGTGTTTCTTGTTTGTCAGTCTTGTTCGTTGTATTTCTTTCCCTTTTTTTACGTTTGCGTAAAACACCTTGCACTAATTTCAAAATGTGGCCAACCCAAGTGGGGGCACCAAACGGCATCTTTGCCATCAAACTAATTTCAAAATGTGTATGTGCCTAAAATTCATGTATCCAAAAAAAAAAACATGTATATTTCTTTTTCACTTAGTTGTCCATATTTTAAAATTCAACTGTACAATATATTTATAAATATTTTCTTAATTCTTAAGTATACCAAGTAATTCTTAAAGTAAATAAATCATATGGTGTTGTTTCAAGCTAATATTACACAGTTTTTTTTTTAAAAAAAAAATTGGCTGAGTTTTCCTTCAAAAATAAGGCCACCCAAAATTTTAACAAGATTAAACTAATTAATCAGAAGCAAATAAGCAAAGATTTAGGCCAAAACATATATACCATATATAAGCAAATATGATACTCTCTAACCATTCCTAAATTATTTGTATGCATATATACTTGACGTTAATTATTGTATGAATTTCAAAAAAATAATTTAGCAGAAAATAAAATTTCAACAATCCTAAGACACACCAAAGTTCCCAACTTCACATTATCAAATACATTTCCAATAAACCCGTTTAGATTAACCAAACCTTTCGACCCAACAAATTTAGATGAATCAAATCCTAGTGTGAATGTAGAGTGAATCCAAGTCTTAAAAAACTATAGCTTTAAAGAGAGAGAGAACAAACAAGAAGGAGCACAAAGGAAGAATAGCAAAAACTCATGTGCTTTGTTTGGATGAAAATTGGATAGAAAGAAAATGAGCCATATAAAAAATATTATGTGAGAAAAATGGGGAGGGAAGTAAATTTTCGCTATTTGCGTTTGAGAGGTAGGAACATAGGGAAAGAAAATAGGGTGTGGGCCTTGTTTTGTTCCCTAATTTTCTCTGAACATGTTCAGGTGTGAAGAGAAAATGAGAAGAAAATGGGTTTTCCCTCTCTACCATTGCATTAGGGTCATCTAATTTCACTTCGTATTTTTCATCCAAAAAAAAAAAATTTACTTCATCTAATTTGTTGTGTGAAAATTGAAAAGTAATAACTAATGATTTTATAACTTAGCAGTATATGAATGCTCCTTTATAAATAAAAAGTCATGAGTTCGACCCCACTTATAACCTCATAACATTAGTGTCTGTCTCTCTTATTTATTTTTTAAAAAAAACTATTTAAAAAGTAAGTTGATAAGGGGAAATATTAAAATATCTAATATATTTATAAATTAAGAAAAGAAAAATATTAAAATATGTGATATATCTAACATTAAAATATTGGTTATTACTTTATATTTAAAATAATTTAATATATATTTAATAAAAACAGCAAAGTATTTACATTTAATTTGTTCAATATATTATAAATATTTTTTGTATGATATGTAATTTGATTTTAAACAAGATATATTTTAACCTATGGTAAGAGTATGTTAGCCACATATATAGATATTTGCTCATTTTCTTTCCTCACGTTTTCTCTCATTCATCCAAATGGGGACTGGGGAGGGTGATTAACTTTTCTTGCCGTTTTCTCTCCTCCTATTTTCTTAACTCTCAACTTTATCCAAACGGATTCAGTTAAAACCCAAGTTATTTACAATTTTGCCTTTAGTTGTGATGTTAATGTAACACCTCAGACTTTTAATTTAGTTACTTGAATTTACACTTGAGAAGTAATCAAGATGACTAGAGGTGAAAGTTTAAGGAATTGGCAGAGAAAATAATGGCAAGCATTACATTAAAGTTGATTACCTATGTTAATTAGAGTTAAATTGTCTGATGATTATTTAAAGTGACATATGATATTATTTTATCATTTGAAATTAGGCTTAAGGGAAAATTACAATTAAATACTATATGAAATTTGAAAATAAAAAAAGGCCCGTTAAAACTTAAAAATGACAGAAAAGTCACAGGGGAAATTTGGGTCTTGAAATTTTTGCTAAAAAAGACTAGAGTGTCCCCTTTAATATTTGTAAATGAATGAGTAGATGGAATGACTAAAATAGTAACAAGATTCACGAATTTAATATCGCTTTTGATAATATCACTTAAGTGTTCTAAAAACATGACTAAATGAGTAAAAGAAATAATTAAAATAGTAAATGGAATAACTAAAATAGTAATAGGATTTATAAACTCAATATCAAAATAGTTTTTTAGTTTTTTCTACGAAAATTGTAAAACCCAGATTCCCTTTTATAACCTTTATGTCTTTTTGAAGTTTTAAAAGGCCTTTTTGAATTTACAAATTTCATGTGGTATTTAAGTATAATTTTCCTTAGATAAGTTGTGAATTGCATAACCTTTAGTCCTTGAAGGATTAAATAAACTAATAAAACTTATTTTTTAGCTCATATCAACTGGAGATTTGAATTCATAAATTCGTGGGTTATGGCCGAATTCTTACCATCTGGACCCACCATTAATGGCTAGAAATTCATGTTGCTCAAGTGATTTATTCTTATATTGGGCTTCTCCTTCTCTTGGGCTCTCTTGGGCCGGGTTTATTGGACCTTAGACATTTTTCCAGTAAAGCCGACTACAAGAAGTGAGGTCTCTTATATTGTGAAATGGGCATTCTGGGCTTTTTGCATTGCTGTTTTGTGTGCGATTCTGCTCCTTAATTGCATAAAATAACCTCTCCAGACTCCAATTATGTATACATAATGAGTGTGAAGGTTATTTTATATAGGCATAAGCCCATTATTCAAAACAACGTAATATAATTAATTAAGTGCATATATGAATCAGACTCATAAACGTATCTAACCATGGCTTAATGTTGTGTTTGGGAACAACTTTTTTTTTTGATAACTGTGTTTGGGAACAACTTTAAGTAGCTGCAGCATGGAAAAAAAACAAGCCCATCAATCAAAAAGGGTGTTCAGCAACTCCTTCAAAATTGAAGTGGCTTTTTAGGGAAAAAAACTACTTAAAATAAAAAAGTTCCCCAAAGAGCTTTTATTTTGAAGTAGAGAGAAATGTAAAGAGGGGAGGAAGGAGAGAAGAGACAGAAAAATGAATAGTGATGCATAGAAAGAAGGACAAAATAACTTATGTAATACTGTAGATCCCATTTTATTGAATAGGAAAAGATAAAATTATTTTTTGAAAAAATATATTGACAATATTAATTTTTTTAAAATTTAGATTTAAAGATTTGTTGGAGAAATATAGGGAAAACAGAAATACCATTAATTAAGTAATTTAGTGTTTTTATTTTTTATTTTTTAAAAATTAACAGGGACAAGTGGAAAGAAAAATCCCACTCTAAATATTAAATCATTATCAAAATTTAAATATATGAAAAGGGTTTTTTTTAAATAAGTTGTTTTAAAAAATCTATCATAAGTTAATTTTCTACTTATTATCCAAATAAGTTTTCGTTTTTTTAAAAAAATTACTTCTGCTACTCTCAATCTAAACAAAAAGAACTTCTTATAAGTCATTTTTTTAAGTCACTTAAAAAAAAATCACTTCTGCTGTCTCCAATTCAAATGGGCCCTAAATTAAATTAATGAAATAGTTTTATTTCACTATACTTAGAATATACTGAATATTTATGAAAATTTATTATTACTTTTAAAGAGGGTGTTATTGTGTCTTTAATATTGATTTAAAATGGCTTAATTTCATTTTAACTGTAATATTTTTGACCTAGTCATTTTTATATTGGTTTTATTGTATTAATTAATCTTGGTTACCATCAAATTGTTATTTTTTTAATACTATTATTTTTTGTAACCTTCATTTTATTAAACCTTTATTGTCACATGATATGATTTCTTTTTTTGATGAAATATCACATGATATGACTATTGTATATAAGAAGTGGTCTATTAGTATTCTTTACATTCCTAGGTAATCCCGCTATATTTTTGGGTTTCTTTATGGGTTGTTTGGTACGAGGAGAGGTGCGGGAAAAGGGGGGAAAATAAAAGTTTTAGGAGTTGAATTTAAAGAATAGAAGTGGGGTTATACAATTTTAATAAAAAGAAAATGTAATATAAAATAATTTAAAAATTTTGACCCCACTTCTTTAATTTTTTAAAATTCAACTTATAAAATTTTTCCCTCTCTTTCCCTTCCCTACAAATCCTTTGTACCAAACAAGCCCTTAGGGTCACAATTTCCTAGCTCTTGTAATTATAATTTTTTTTTATGGTTTAAAGTGCAAAAATACACATGACATTTTCCAAAAGGGCATCAAACCCCAAATGTTTTTGGAAAAATTGTGATTTGGTCTCAAGAAAGGGAATTTACGATTAAACGATCCCGTGAAATTGTGTAATTATAATAAAGTCCCAGTTGACAACTCTATGTGCTTCTAGGGGTTGTCATTAATAACTCCATAAGCTTCATTGATAACTCTACAAGACTTTATTGCAATTACGTGATTTTGTGGGACTATTTGATCGTGAATTCCCTTCCTTGGGACTAAATTGCAATTTTTCCAATGTTTTTTTATAGGCAAAAGTAACAATGAACTATCAAAATATGTGTAAAAAACACATTGACCTTTAGGGCCTGTTTGGTATGAGGGGAGGGGAGGGAAAATAAAAATTCCAAGAGTTGAATTTAAAAAAATTGAAGAAGTGTGATTATAAAATTTTAATAAAGAGAAAAAGTAATATAAAAAAGTATAAAAAATTAATTTAAAACTTTTAACCTCAATTCTTTAATTTTTTAAAATTCAACTTATAAAAATTTCTCCTCCCCTCCAAATCCCTCATACCAAACACACCTAGTTGTCTGTTCATTTGAATTTTTCTAAGGGTTAATGTAAAAATCAAATGAGATTTTCCTAAAATTTTGCTTGACACAAATGCTTTTTTAAAGGGATAAAAGTAACTCTGGACTACCAATTTTCTTTTTTGTGAGTTTGATTCAATTAATACTAACATCTATGAAGGTTTTATCACAACAAACAAATGTTATGAAGGTTTTCTATTTTGAAGATGTGAATATGAAAACCAATTTTTCTTTTGGGGTTGTTGAATTTGAAGAGTGGAAGAGGAAAATACCAAATGCTGAAGAAAATCGAGATGTACTTATGATGAAGAAAATTAAAATTAGCTACTCCTGTCAATTGAGTTATTTAGGATAAAATGGAAAATTGATCTGGGTCTTTTGATTGATTTGGTTTAGCAGAAACTCCAAACTCTTCGAAGTCTTGTTAATCATAAATCAAGGGGCAAGTCTCACATGTTGCAAATATCTCATCTCATCAAACTTATTATTTAAAGAAGTGATTATGCACAAATAAGAATCTAGAATTTCTAATCAAGTCACTACAGGTAAATGATCTAGAATAAATGACATTAATGATACTTTTGATAATACAAATTGTAATTATGGCACTGTTATGGGTAAGAGAGGATACTTTCTCAAAGAGAGAATTTTGTTGATCATCTTCATCCTTCTAAAAAAAATTGTTTGCCTAGTGAAAACCTTTACAAGGAAAAAGTGGTTGTCCTACAAGACTTTGTTGTCAGTGAAAATCCTATCAATACTTACACTAATATAGATCATGTTCCCTCACCTTCACAAAAGCCTGAGTCTTATGCTATTATGTCTTGGGACCTTCATACTAAGAAGTTGAAAATTTGTGTTGATCCACCTTCACTTGGTAGGGTGTAGGAAGTAGACCCAAAGCTTCCAAGGAAGCCCTGAAGTTCTTAGGGTGGAATTGTTGTGGATTTTGCAAATCTATGGCAATGCAAAGTTGTAAGCAGCTTATTAATCAATATCAACTAGAATTCATCTTTCTGTTTGAGACAACAATTAAAGTGGAAGCTGTTTACATACCTCTTTCGAATTCATGATACTCTAAATTTGTTAGTACGGATGCTCTTAGAACAAGAGGGGGTACCATTGTTGCGTGGCTATTTGCATTCTCTATTCAGGTTCTTTTGTCTCTCCTTTTATAATTCATTGCAAAATCAATGACAATCATTTGTCTACGGTCCTCTTATATCTTAAAGATTGTGGTAATGGCAATGGCTTATTTATACTTCATGCACAATAAATGATCTGTGGATCGTTGTTGATGACTTCAATAATATTTTCTCTACCTCAAATACGTGAAACTGTAAAGGAGAGAATAGTAGTATGACTTCATTTACAAAATGTATTGATGATCCTAACCTTTTGATGATAGTGCAAAAGGGTCTAGAGTTTACATAGACAAATAATAGGAAAAGCTCTGATGTGGTTATGAAAAGAATTAATAAAGCTTTTGTGATTCAACAACGGTTGTCATCATTTCCTTATTAGATTGATGACACATTGAGCATTTCATCATTTGATCATAACCCTATTATTTTCTTCATTGAACTCTTAGTAAACAAATATATTTTGAGAAAGTTTGTAGATTTGGTGTAAGTTTGAAGATTGCGACAATATTGTTACATGTTGGTTGCTAAATGATCAATGATCACCTATTTTTAGAGTTCATTTCAAGCTATCCATAATTCAACTTTCTCTATTAAAATGGAGTAAAACTATTAGTAATATTTCAATGAGAATCAAACAAGTAGAGGACGAATTGCATAAGCTCTCCAATAATATTTCTCTATCGTGCAATCTTAGTGAAGAATCTAATAATGCCTTTTAGGGGGCAAATGAAAAGCTTGAATTCCTATATGAGTGTGAAAATTGCTATTGGTCTCAAAGAGTAAAGTGGAAACAAGTATCTCAAGGAAAAAGAAAGACAAGACTCTTTCATGCCTTAGTCTCTAGAAGAAAAGAAAAAAATGTCATCAGAAGTATCAAAAGAAAGGATAACAGCTAGACAAGTAACGTTTTTCAAATTCTAGCAAAAAAAAAAAGAAATTATTGATATGTCTCACTCCCATTTCTTTCAAACCTACTGTTTCTCAGGAAAGATGCCATCCTCTCAAATACTAGAAGCTCTGAATAGGATCAACATTTCAACTAACTCTTTATCACATTTTAATTTCCTTCTTAAGCCTTTTTCATTTGAAGAGGTGAAAGAAGTAGTTTTCTCATTGACTAAATACAACACCCTAACTCCATATAGATTCTATGCCTTTTTCTTTTAGAAATATTAGGCATTAGTAAGCAATGATATATCTAATGTGGTACAATCTTTTTGGGAGTATGAATATCTTTAAAAGACTCTTAACCAAACCAACATCATTTTGATCCCAAAGGGAGACTTGGTGCAATCATTCCAAGATTTAAGACCTAGAAGTCTTTGTAATGTGTTATACAAGGTTATCTCTAAGGTCATATGTTTAAGAATGAAATACATTCTCACAAATTACATTAAACCTAATCAATATGCATTCCTTAAGGAAAGACTTATTTCAGAGAACATTCTCCTAGCCTTGAATCTCATGAATCAAATTCATATGATGACCCAAAAAGGGAAGAAATTGGCTGCTTTTAAGGTTGATTTTGTTAAAGCTTTTGATATTCTTTTTCTGAGATTTTGTTTATGTAGTCATGAAAATGATGAATTTTTCACGTAAGTGGTTTGATAATGCAATGTATTACCATTGTACAATATCAAGTGGTGTTAAATAGGCAAGTCTTTCATGTTATTT
The DNA here is from genome assembly GCA_037177275.1 of Acacia concinna. Taxonomy (NCBI): domain Eukaryota; kingdom Viridiplantae; phylum Streptophyta; class Magnoliopsida; order Fabales; family Fabaceae; genus Acacia; species Acacia concinna. The sequence continues at coordinate 25,227,721 of JBAGKO010000010.1, forward strand.
GTCCAAATCATGGGATTAGACAGGGGATCCTTTATCTCCTTTCCTGTATATATTATTAGCCAATGTTTTATCTTTTGTTCTCTCATCCATTGAAGTGGCTAAATTTGTGAAGGGAATTAAAGCATGTAATTTTTCCCTTCCAATGTCTAAGTTGCTTTATGTTGATGACTTTGTTTGCTTCTTTGATGTAAAGATCAAAGTGATAATACTGTCAATGTTTCATTAGATTTGTATAGTACTTGGTCTAATCAAGTAATTAATTTTAAAAAGTCTTCAATCATTTTCAACCCTAATGTTACTGAGACTATGAAAAAATTCATCTTTGGAGTTTGTTATATAGATAGGCTAGGGAAATATTTAAAGACATGGGTTGACCCAAGAAGGAATAAGTCTCTGACATACTTACAAGTTGTTAATGCTATTGAAAAAGATAGATGCATATTGCTTCTTGCATTGAAATGGGAACTTTTTTGGAGCATAAATAACATTCTTTCTCTCTTTACTTGGTGGAAATCTTCCACTTTTTAAATCAATTTCTTGTTGCAATTTTGGTGCCTTTTGAAGATCATTGTTGGAAAACATCAATTTCTAGGTATCTCTGTAACTATTTGCTCTTTGGGTTGTGATTTTTCTACTTGATTACTATCATGAAATTGTGATTAAAATTAGGGTTTTCATCCATCCATTGGAGAAACTCGATTTTCTTTTCCAGGATTTTGGTGATTCTAGTTTTATAAACTATTGGAGAAGAGAAATTGTGTTGCTTTCTTTATTTTCTATGAGATGATGATGATAAATTCTTATGGTTTTGCTTTTGGATTCAACTGATTGTAGCTTCTTCAATTGGATTTTCCTTGCTCACTTATTAAAGTGTAGGAAGAGGCTCTTCTCTCAAAGGCAACGATAGATTCTCTTCATCCACTCTTGGTCCTTCTTGCTTTGATACTACTTAGATCTTTATGGTTTTCTCTTCTTTACTTCCTCATGCATATATATATATATATATATATATATATTATTTTTCTCATTCCAATTTTTTTACTTTTGGCTATATGTCTTTATCTTATATTTGCTTGAAAGTTGTGTATGACATGTTTCTTGTTGTCTCAAAATGAAGTTGCTTGATTATGATGAGAATTATAAGTATTGCCAACAATACAATTTGCTTCTAAAAGTATTTAATGATAGACATGTACATGTTTCTAAGATTCAATCATTGATTTTGTTGTATTGGAAGCTTAGAAGTGATGTTAGGATTATTTAGAAATTCCACAATCCCTTTGTTATCTTCTTTAGAGATTGTCAATATCAAATTCAAATTCTATCTCAAGGTACTTGGATGCTTTAATGTCTTATACTAGCTGTTTTTTCTTGGGAACCTCATAAGTCAATTTCCTCTGTGTCTTTTCCTTTTCCTTATGTTTGGGTTTAGGTTATGGGCTTGCCTCTAGACTTCTATATAAAAGAAGCTGCCTAAGTGAGTGAGAATAGGATTGGTACCTTTTTGGATTTTGATTGGTCAAGTTCTACAAGATTAAAAAGATTTTGAATTAAAGTTATAGTTCCTCGAAGATTTTCTTTCTCAAATATATTGAAGATCTCAATTCAATATGATGAAAGGCTATTGTTATCTTTCATTTTTGAACATCTTGGTCGATTATATTGTCACTATGCTAAGATTGGACATAAACAACAAAATTGCACTATAGTGATGAATTGTCATTCTCATTCAATCATTGTTCGTATTGTTGGGCTTAAATTTTCTAGTATTTCTCTTGTGGGTTGTAGATAATCTTTCAGCAGGAATAATGAAATTTTACTTGAATCCAACCATTATTTTTCCAACCAATTGGAAACTAATAATCAACAGCATCTTAAGTGGCAATTTTCTAATTCAAATTCTTTGCAAGTCTTTGCATTTCATCATCAAAGAAGAGGAAATGGACTGTTGATGAAGAAATTTCTCTAGAAGCTAAAAAGGCTAAAATGTTGAAGCTTTAATCCAACAAATACATCTTCCAAAGAAGCAATCTAAAGACTTTCTTACCTCTACAACTTTTTTTTGTGCCAAAGAAGATTAAATCTAGCTCACACATTACTTATCAACCTTTTGATACTTTTATGTTTTCTACTAAGGCCCAAGCTTTCTCAAACAAAATAAAGAGGAAAAGGATTTATCTATGGAAGTACTTTGCTGGTTTTTCTCCTTCTGCAAAGAAGGTTTGTAACTCACGTCTTAGTTTGGTTTACAATCTCTTGGAAACTCTTTTGGTTTCATCTGCAACTGATCATTCTTTTCTTGAGACTCTCAATTATGTCAAAGTGGCTAGGGAAGTGGCCCAAGTAAAGCTTCTATGGGAACCATGAAAATCCTAAGTTGGAACTGTCGTGTATTTAGAAAGGCCATGATAGTTTAAAGGTACAAGTAGATGTTAAGATATCATGACCTTGATTTTATTTATCTCTCATAGACAAAAAATCCCTTTTGAGCCTACATGCTGCCCATTAAGATCCTTAGGATTTAGCTACTTTTCTTGTACTTATGCAATTACAAAGGAGTCATACTTTAGTTTGTTAGAAAGATCATTGTAATGTTGATGTCTTGGATTAGTCCCCTTTCTTTGTCATTATCTAATATCAAGTAATATCTCTTCTGGTTCATACTGCATTACCTTTGTTTATGGCTCTCTAATCAGGCTAAAATTGTCACCTATCCGGTCTGTCAGAATGATTGCATCAAATAAATGCAGTGTAAGGCACAACCAATCGTTTTTCTTGAAGAGCGCTAATTGGAAATCCTAAGAAACTAATTTTCAAAAGAAACAAAGTGATTTGGGAAAATTGGGGGTTTTAAAACTTTTCATGGTGCAAATAAATAAAGAAAATAAAAAGGAAATATTTTTGGTATTTTTAAATTAGGAAAGGTTGCTCTTTTGGTAAGTAGGGTTTATGATAAAACAGTCTCTTGATGATGGTCACTCGACTATCATCGCTCAAAAAGATAATTGGGAGTTTTAAATCTCTAAGTTTTGAAGAAAAACCCCAAGCAATCACTTGGGTCCAATGCTTTAATCAATGAAAAACTTACTTTAATCAAAGGTTAATTTAACATCAATTAAATCATTGTTTAAGTCCCCTTAGAGTGCATATGAAAAGATGATGAAAGATCCTCAAGTTGTCAATCAACAATATGAGGATGATGCGTGTACGGAAAAATCCATCACAATCATGATAAATAAAATTGGACATGAAGTCTCAAACTTTATATATAAAATTAAACCAATAATT
>JBAGKO010000010.1:25237841-25247961 GCA_037177275.1 Acacia concinna
GTCCAACAATAGAGGATCCTCTTCTAAACTCTTTACTTTCCTTTGCCTCCTACAGAGCTTTCACCTACATTGTGGAGAGGGTAAGGCTTTTTAGGAAACCTTAGTAATAGAATCATAACCAATAACAATGTAATGCAATGCATGTCATGCTATATGTAATGCTTGTACTACTCTTTTAGTGCCCCTCTTTCTCAGCACTTACCATGTATAGCAAGCATGGATGTGACTCTACCTCTATCACATAGCCAAGACATATAAACAGAGAATCATATATCTCAATATCATGCTTCCTCAACTAGAATACAGTAAACAAGCAATCAACACATAGTAGACAAATAGAGCATAACAAGTTAAGGGTAGAGATTCTAGCTACCGATATCCTCATAATGTGCAAGTGCGTTGTTCCTCTGTTTCTGGCACCTCTAGGTCACTGGTCTGCTACTTTGTAATGCATACATAGATCATAGTGTAAGGCCTTACTGTATGCTTCTATCTTTATACTACAGCTCTTCCCCTCCTGTACCCCCTAGGGTCTTGGTGCCCTACTACCTAGATCGTATCCTTCCCTCCACCTGTACCCCTCTATTGCCCACCCTGTGCTACTCCTAAGTCCCTACTGCTTGCCCGTCCCACTACCCTAGTGTGAAGGAAGGGGGAGAAGAGGTCTATTTATAAGTGAAGGGGAGGGGTCAAAATGCAAATATTTATAGAGTCTTTGGTGTAATTTGCCCAAAAAGTTTTTACCATTTTTTGACAATTGTCTTCTTCTATATAATTCTTGAATTTCACATACCAAAAACTGCCTCCTTCTCCAAGCCAAGAGTGGGCCATGTCCAAGTGGGCCCAAGGAGCCCTCCTAACCCAGTTTCATCCAATAATTTCCTTTTAAACGACCTGAAAATTGGAAAATTCTGCAGTAATTCAAAAATTCTGAAAAATTCATAAAAAAACATCTAAAAATACCAAGAGGCTACCATTATAATTTTAGAATATTTGAATGTCTAGAACTCCCAAAATAATTTTTTCTGTATTTTACCAGCAATTTACTGATTTTCAAAGGCTTTTGCTCACATAACCAGTTTTCTTTTATGATTTTTAGTGCATCAAAAAATTTCCTAAAATAATATACTAATTTTCCCATATCTCAGTCTAGAACACTGAGGTCCCAATATATTTGATAATATCAATTTTTAGCCAAAAACCCTGTCTGGCCAAAATGTATGAAAATATTCAAAAATTCATAATAAATTCCTCAGACCTCGAAGCAACATTCTGATTATACCATCATGTGCTGGATGCCCTCTACTATTTTTTGGGACTGTATGGGAATTTCCGAGGCTCTAGGACCTGTTTGCATTTTGTCCTGAAACTTTACATAATTTTTCTTTGTACAAAGGTCTTTCCTCGAATTTCATTTCAATTGTTGTGAGATATTTCAGTTCTCTATAGATTAAGGCCCCTTACTCATCTAGAATACCTCATATAAGCCTCAAAAAATATCAAGGCACGACACTCTGTCTACCCCAAAGACACTATTTTGGCAAAATGCCCTTTTTCGGCCTACAAAAATCCCAGGATGTTACAATATATAATTTAATTGCTCTTCTGATTAAGTGGTGGAATCAAAATAAGCCCGAATGATTCAACAAAGTACTTATAGAGTTCATTTATTATGTTTAATTTTTTTCAAAGCCACATTTTATAGCAATTTCTCGCTAGCAACTAGTAGTGTTCATGAAGCCCAAGTGCCCAGTATGTCCACCTGAGCCCATAAAAAAATTGACCAACCCAGCCCAAAAAAACAAGCTCGAAAAGAATTTGGTATGTTCGGACTAGGCATTTTTGCGGGCATAGCCAAGCATCGAGCATGGTATGCTGCCCTGCCCATTTGGCCCTACCCTGTATGTGTATATATATTATGTAATTTTTTTATATTATAGATTACATAAATATGTTTGATTATATTATATTATATCATATACAAATAGATTATACTTTTTACATAATATATAAATATTAGTAAATATATTATATTTTTCTTATGCAAAAAAAGGGGGAAATTCCAAAAAAAGACAAGGAAAATAGAAAAATTCCAATTCAGAGCAGTGAAATAGTGAAATCCCAAATCAGTCTTTTTGTAATTTTTTATTGCGTGATTACAAAAATGCCACTGAACTTTTAACAACACAAGTATCATAATTTACAATAAGAGTATTTCAATTAACAACAATAGCACAAATAATTCACAGTGTAAATACCTAGTACATAAATGCTTCTATTGTTATTAACTGAGATACTCTTGTTGTGAATTAAGATACTCGTGTTGTTAAAAATCCAATGGCATTTTTGTAATTACACAATAAAAAAAGTACAAAAAGATTGATTTGGGATTTCTCGATGTCGCTGCTCTAAATTGGTATTTCCCTATTTCCCTTATCTTTCATTGGGATTTTCCCAAAAAGTTATCTGGACTCTGGAAATGATAATTTTTTTTTATTTTCAAGACTTAAGTTTTAGACTTAGTTTAGAATATTTCATTGTGTAAAATTATGGATTACATTTAAAGTTTATAATATTATTTATCAGATATGATTAAAGATTATTTTTTGTACATAGAGTGTGACAGACATCACTAACTTAGGCAAAGAAGCCCGCCCTGCCTAGCTCAAAATTATTAGGCCTTTAACCAGGTAGGGCTAAATGCAGCCCAATGATCCTTTGTGCAGGGCATTGGGCATGGGGTTTCCCCTACCCAACCCTGCCCATGAACACCCCTACTAGCAATGCATTTAATGTAATCACTTATGCTATTGGAAAATTACTATTAAGTATCAACATCTTACCATATGAAATTGTTTTATCTACCATCTGCTTCTTGCTCATGAATTTCATAAATATTTCTCAACTAAAACTTCCAAATATTTTAAAATCCCTACATCTATGTCCCATTAAATGTTTTTAAAGAATAAAAATATAAATCGGAAAAATATGTAAATATTCATGTCATTTATTAAATCATATTTAATTATAATTATTATATATTGAATTATCTTACTTATTAAATATAATAATGAAAATGTAAACGGCTTTATTAAAGGAATAATTTTTTTCACAGTATTAAAAAAATAAACTTGATTACAATATTTGGTGCAATCATAGTAAAAATAATTAGCTGGCATATTTATCAATTTATTTTTTTCTATTTTGATATTAAATTTCATAATAATGATGTCATTTGAAATATACTCTTATATGTATAATTTTACTTTCAATTGGATATGTACCTTGTCATGAAGTTTTATCATTTTTTTTATCTTCTTTCATTTATTTCCTTTGTTGAATATAACTTTATAAATTCATGCCCCTTTTTGTAATTATATATTCATAAGTGTTTTTAATAAATAAAATCCAAACATATTACAATTATTAAAGTCACTTGTGAAAAAAATAACCATATATATATATATGTCATAAAGTCAATTGTTAAAGTGGCTAATAATTATTGATATTAACTAAAACTGTAATAGTATTCGCTATAATTATAATATATATATTATAATGTATTGTTATTAATAAAACTAGCAATGTGTTTGACTATTCCACTATTGCAATTACCAACCTATTTTAACCTCCTCTAACAACATCACCACTAGTATGTTTTTCTCTCTCATCTGTTGTCAGTCAGCATAATGTGTTTTGTCTTTTTTCCTGACAGCCCACAGGAGCATTTTGGTCTTTGTATTATACTTTCTAAAACCCAGATTTTTCATTTGGACCATTCTAGGTTTTTTAAATGATAACAACCTTTTTAGGTGTATGAATTTCAGAAGGTATTTATCTAGAATTTTATCAAAAACTTACTTATTTTATCTACATTAAGTTAAAATATTAAGTGTCACCTAGGAGGAATGGAGATTTCGCTCTGCCCATGGATCGTAGGTGAGCTCAACCCCCTTTAAAAATTGATGTATCAAAAAAGAAATTAAGTGTGGGAGTTAGTTTTAAGTTGTGAGGTATCAAAAAAGAAAATTAAGTGGATTATTAATAACTATTTATGATAAATAATAAATTAGGGATATGGCATAAAGAGGGCTACCTCAGTAATCAATATTTTATGTTAGGATTAATGTTTAAATTGGTTCTTAAAGTTTTCACTAATGGGTATTACCCTTAGATTTCTTTTAAGTTCAATGTTTCTGGAAGTTTTAAAATATAACAATGTTATCCCTTACCATTAAAAGCTAAATAGTCAGTCAATATTTTAACAACTAACATTAATTTTTTTTTTTTTGCTTACGCAAGGTATCCCCCAGCCCGATAGGCCAAGGACTAATCATTCGCTCATTGTGGGTTCCTCTATAGGAAGGACAACTAATATTAATTTTTTAATGGTATATAACAACATTATTATATTTTAAAACTTTTAGGTAACATTAAACCTAAAAAAATTTATGAAGCAACATTGCTCCATAGCAAAATTTTATGTAGTAAATTTGCATATTGACCCTTTATGTTAGATATGATTTTAATTACAAAATATACTTCAAAAATCTCTTTTTTTTTTAAGAAGATTATTTAACCATGCCGATGGGTTGGAGTGAAATATCATTTAGTTCTCTCTTTGATGAAGTTTATCTGTACCTGTTATAGTTATCCCACTAGAATCACTAGTCCTGCATTCTCCATGCGAACGACCGGTCGCATTGGCCGAACCAACCCACCCTTCACGGCCTCACCTACGAGTCATTTGCAGTCAAACTCACTCATTAACCTGTTTTAGTATATCTATTACATAGTTTTTGGGTAATTGGGGATGGAAGAGGCGGTGGTTCTGTTTCCCCAAATGCAGTGGGGACACTTAGTTGCCATGGTAGAACTAAGCAAACTCATACTATCCCACTGTCCTTCACTCTCAATCACCATCCTCCTCCCCTCACCACCCAACCCCTCTGTCGCCGATTATGTTGCCGCCGCCTCCACCTCCGTGGATCCTCACATCATCTTCCAAAAACTTCCTCCTGTACCTCCTCCTTCCCCTTCTACACCGCCTATGGACCAAGCCTTGGAGATTCTTTGCCGAAACACCCCTAATCTACATCAAGCTCTTGTTTCCATGTCCAAAACTCATGCCATTATCGCATTTATTGTAGATTTCTTCGCTTCCGAAGCTATCTCTGTTTCTCTCCAACTCAACATCCCTTCCTATTACTTCTTCACCACTAGTGCCAGCAATCTCGTCACCTTTCTCTATCTCCCCACCATCCACCGGACCACCGATAAGAGCCTCAAAGAAATCGATATCCATCTCAACATCCCCAGCCTTCCGCTGATAACCGGCAAGGACATGCCTGAAACCGTGCTTGAACGGAATGATTTTGCTTATAGAGAATTCCTGAAATGCTCTGTTCTTGCACGCAAAACAGCTGGTATTATTGTTAACACGTTTGAATCCCTCGACTACAAGTATCTCAGAGCAATTTCCGATGGGTTTTGTGCATTGGATGGTCAGGTGCCGCCCATTTATCCGGTGGGTCCTTTGATTGCTCATGATAAAGGAAAAGCTGTGAATCATGAGTGTCTTAGGTGGTTAGATTCACAGCCTCAGAGGAGCGTCGTGTTTTTGTGTTTCGGGAGTTTGGGATTGTTCTCCAGAGAGCAATTACATGAAATCGCTCTTGGATTAGAGAGGAGTGGTCAAAGATTCTTGTGGGTAGTGAGGAATCCACCGTCGGAGAAAACCTAGAATGTCCTACTATCGTCGCAGGTTGACCCAGATCTGGATTTCTTCCTGCCAGAGGGATTCATGGATCGGACAAGAGGAAAGGGTATGGTGGTGAAGAAATGGGCCCCACAGGCTGAGGTTTTGAAACACAAGTCGGTGGGTGGGTTCGTGACCCACTGTGGGTGGAACTCAGTATTAGAGGCGGTGGTCGCCGGAGTGCCGATGGTGGCATGGCCTTTGTATGCGGAGCAGAGGTTCAATAGGGTGGTGATGGTGGAGGAGATGAAGATTGCGATGTGGATGAGCGAGGAGGAGGGTGGATTGGTTAAGGCGGCGGAGGTGGAAGAGTGAGTCACCGAGTTAATGGAATCGGAGAAAGGTGAGTCGCTTAGGAAGCGAGTTGAGGCTACGAAGAATGAAGCCGAAGCTGCGTTGAGGGAAGGAGGGACTTCTCAAGTTGCGTTAGCTAAACTAACTGCAACATGGAGGGGTAGCTTACATCGTAGTGAAAAAATGAACCCAATTTCATAAAAATTCCATTTATCTTGTCGTTATTACTCTCCTTTTCATTTGTCAACTTTATTTTTCGGGGAAATATAATGGAAGTCTTAGTTATTCAGTAGTATAAAAAAATGGAATTATATGTAGTATTCAATTTAGGGTTTGTGACTACTTCTCCTACCATAAATGTCTCTTTTAGAATGTATGCGAACCCACAAGTCATTAGTAAAAATTATGTTTAGTTTATTTTGCATAAATACTTTTTGTAAAGAATTTAAAAAAGTTGATCATTCATTATTGACCAATTGGAGTCCATTTAAAATCCCAATCAAAACATGTGGATGAAGATAACAAAAACAAAAACAAAAACTTCAGGTAAAAAAGAAAACAAAAATAAGTACCTAAATGTATCCGCTGTGTGTATTTGGAGAATGGGCTCCAAAAGGAGATGAAAAGCAGATACAAAACGGAACTGCGATCTGAATAGGGCTAATTACATTAAAGACATGGACCGTATGGTGAGGTACCTAAATAATACACAAACAGTCAAACAAATTTCAGCATAAGAGAGCAAGCTGATATAAATTCTTATGATGTTAAGAGAAATAATTGAAATGATCGAAGGGGTAAACACAATTCCTTTTTTTAAAAAAAAAAAAAATCCATTTCTAACAGTCTTTTTTCTTTTGACCCAAATGAAAAGAGTCCAAACACAAGCTTGATCGACTTGAGTCTTCTTCTTGGATTTTTTTAACCGAGTCTTCTTCAAACTATTCCTTTTCGTTTCATTTGGTGAATCTTTTTATTAGAAAATTAAATATTACTATTTAATACGTGTATGCAATATGCATCTGCTAAAGATGTAAATCATTTCACTATAATGAAGAGCACCAGGAGATCCCATGGTTGGCCGCATTTTGTTATGAAAGATAAATAAATATTACATGTATATATGACTGTGTTTAATTAGTATCATATATAAACTAACTAGTAAAAATATAATTGTGATTCCTAAATCAACAACTGTCATCAATGTGTTCATAATACATGGAAATTCAGACAACTTCCAAATGTAGATATAAAAAACTTTACAAACCAAACTCGAAGGCATCACAATTAGTTTCATTAGTGAATAAGACTGAGCTAAAAAATAGTACTCTATCCAGTCTTAATTATAAGGGTCTGTTAACTTTTTTAGAAAATATTAAGAATGTTAATTATAATACTTTAAGTCATTAAAATTTATTATTATTTTTTTCAAATTCAGTTGTTTGACTTATGGACTAATATATAATATAATTATACACCATATATGATATAATTAAGTAATATAATTAGCTTTTTTAGGATTTTCTTAAAAAGTCAATAGATCCTTATAGTTAAGACCAGAGGGAGTATTAACTAGGCACAATTAATATTATAATCAATAACAAAATTAACTTCCATAAATCCTAGAGAGAAATTATATAGTTCTTTTTAGCTGGCATCTGCTTATGCTATATGTAATATATTTGAAATTTTGAAATGGAGTTCATTATGAGAAAAACATGGAAGTAATTTGCGTTACTAACTTTTTTTAGTTGCAGTTTGTTAAAAAAAAAATATAAATAAAATATAAAAAGATGTAAACGTTTTAGCTTGACAACCGGTTATGCTAGTGACATAGAGGATACCAAAAACCAAACCAAAACTTACGCGAATGAAACGATATTATGGCAATGAGCCAATGCGAAAGGTATCAGTAGGGAGGAATAATGCCACGAAAGATTCAGACTAAAGGCCAATTTGCATACATGTTTACAAAAGCAAAGTTAATAGATACTAAACGTACGTATATCACCAAATATTACGCGGAGATAGAAAATAACTGAGTCAAAGATATTAGTGAAGTCTGTTATTCAGATCCGAGAGATGTGGGATTTACTCTTTTATTTATCTAACTGTTTTAACATATTTTCTATCTGCCAGTGCTAATGATCTCCAAATCTTATCTCTGATTTATTTCTAAATGAATCTTAAGGGAAATGGCTGGGAGCGACAATAAGATGGCCCTTAGAGCATGATCTACTTTGTTTTTCTTGTTAGGGGGTGTGGACGCGGTGGAATGATGCAAATCAGCAAGTGGTCTCTTCAAATTCGTTTGGCAACTTTTCAACATCAAGTGATCCTTTGTAAATATCAAGTGGACCAGTTACAAGAGAAAGAGCCAAAAGAATTAAACAAGCAGTAAATGAGCTAGTGCAAGATAAAAGAACAAGGCAAATGACGATTAGATCAAATATGATAAAAAATATGCCGAAAAACTTCACTAATTTTATCTGAGTTGAAAATAAAGTTGCTGATCAGGTTTTAGGCTTGAAGACCTCAAATTAAAGAACTTGAACCAAGTACTACACATAGGAGAACTCATTTGGCTTTAGTAGCATATTACATTTTGTCTATTCTTATGTGAAAATTGCAAATAGGTCATAATTGTGGCCAATAAATACAATGTGCCTCTTCATTTGTGATAAAACTTAATTGTCGAATGAAAAGTTGTATTTCTTCACTTTGTATCTTGAGAGTGGTTCTCTCTAGGGTTCTTCTTAGAACTAAGAGACTTTTCAAGTCTTGAACAACCTTGTGGCATATCTTCCAACACTTCAGGTCCTTATTATTTCGTATTCAAGGGTTTAAGTGGAGCATCAAATCTTAATTTACCTTTCTTGGGGTGAGTATATCGTCAATTGGTTGTGGGTTCATGTTTCTTTTGTGGGTTCACACTATTTTGATATCAGAGCTTAAGATCTAAACTCAAATCATACATTTTTGTTATTTGTTTCCATTTTTGATAGTGTTGTGTTCTTTATTTTTGTGTTTGTTTATCTAGTTTATTTATGTTGGTGTCCAAAATTAATGCTACTGCTCATTGAATTTTGGTTTGTGTTTTCAAGTGCGTAATAAGTAACATCGTGATTTTATGCACAAAAATTTCTTCAACACATGATAAGATAAAAGGAATAAAATGGTGGATTTTGGAATAAAGGAAAGTGGCAAAAATGTCTTCCAAAGAATTATTGGAATTATGGCAAGTTGAGCACAAATTTAATTATGGAAAATACCAAGAGGCTTCAAATAAATGAGGAAAAATAAGAGGAAGTTATTTTGAGGTAGAGAATATATTTTAAAAATAGTTTCATATCCTAGAAGTGGAAATTTCTTACAGAAGAATGTTTATGGGCATTCGGTTCAAGAGAGAGGAAAATTTAAGGAAATTATGGAGAAAAGGGGTTTGGATGAATTTGGAGGAATTGAGATAGAAAAGAATGAGTTTAGATATTAAACCATTGATTTTATGGGTTTAAAATTTCTCAAAGAATTATTTGTGAAAAATAATTCTTAGTTGTAGACATAAATGATTTATAGTAAAAGAGAAATTGTCATGGTAACAAAGTATTGACATAACGGTAAATTGTGGCACTTCCAAGGATAAAGATGGAAGTTTAAAATTGATCTTAAGGGTAAGTTGAGAAGATCAAAATGGATGGTCAAAATTTGTTTTTAAAAAGTCAAGAACGCATTAAAATAATAATACTTTATATGGAGGTGGAATTTATCCTATTATTTAAGGCAATTAAGCACATGCAAGAAGGGCATGTTAAGACCACTCAAGGGCTCATTTTCAGCTAGCTGCAAGACAAGCAAGAGAGAGAGAGTAAGTTTGAAGGCAAGAGAGGAAGCAAACAAAACAACAAATGTTCAAGAGGTAAACTAGGTAAGCCTATTGATGTTACCCTGCCTTTGTTGCTAAAACAGTTAATTAACTAGGTCTTAAATAAACATGTAGTTTAGGGTCAACCTAGGTCATTCTCCCAAGGAGCAATATATGGGTTTCTTTAGAATTGAGTTTAGATGAGA
>JBAGKO010000010.1:25265318-25282435 GCA_037177275.1 Acacia concinna
TTACTTAGGATTGCCAAATAATAGCTCCTTGAGAGAAGAACGACTGGTTGTGCCCTATACTGCATATTAGGTGCAATTATCTTACGGTTGAATCACACGACAGATCTCGGTCCGATCATGGTGGCTTTGGCTACTCGCATCTATTGAGCCCTTCATTCTCCCTATGAGGTATTGAATCTCTGGAGGAAATAAAGGTTCCTTTTTTTTTAGAGTCCATATCAACATTTGAATTACTTGCATTCCATACATGTTGAAACACGCCCACCACTTTTGTGCTTACAATACATCATCAAAGTATTCATAATCATTTTACTTTCTTCAATATGGGCTTTAGACCTAATAACAATTTTAAAACCCTTAGCCATGTATAGGCTTAGGCCAATCATAGGTTATTGGGCACTTCATTCTCCCTATGAGGTAGTGGGCCTCTGGAAGAAGTGAAGTTCTCTTTCTCTATATCCATACTCATATCAAAACATGAAACACATGTCATCACTCATATGACATGAATGACTTAATTCTTTTAGGGCTCATATGGCCTTGCCTTATCACACCATGTACATTTGAAATACCCATAGCCATGTATTGGTTTGGGCCATTCATAGGCTAATGGACACTTCATTCTCCCTGTGAGGTAATGGGCTTATGTAGGAAGTGAAGTTCTTTTTGAACCCATAACCCATATAAAAACTTGAATATGATAGGCATATCAATTCTACCCCTTTTGTGCTCATAATACATCATTATAATATTCATAATCATTTCACTTGATATGAGCTTTAGACATAATAATATTTTCAAAAAAGTTAGCCGTGTATAGGCCTAAGCCAATCACAGGCAACTGACCACTTCATTCTCCCTATGATGTAGTGGGCCTATTGAGTTGATTTCATTTTTGTTTGTGTACCAATTATCACTTACCTAATCTAGAACTTGGCATGTATCTTGTTTAAAGTCAAATTTTAGGTTCATTTGCTTGAAATGAAGAGGACCAAGGCAAAGCATAGCCAATAAGTCACCCTCACATGATAACCATTTGTGTCTATGAAACATGTTGTTTTTATCCCTTTACATACACAAATATGTTCCTTTCCTCTTTTTAGGGCACTTTCTACTCCTAAGAGCTCACTCTACTAGGGGAGCATGTGTACACTTTGACAAATCTTCCATGTTAATCTTATTATAAGGTTGCTCTTCTATGAATGATTCAAAGTTTGAGTGGGAAGGAAAAAAGGAAAGAAGAAAAAAAAGCTCGTTAAGTTGAAAATCCAAAAGGGCAACTTAGGCAAAAGTAAGAGAAAAACAAAAAAGAAAAGAAAATAGAAAAAAAGGACAAATATCAAGAAAAACATGGAAAGAGTTTCCTGAATTTCTTCTCTTATTTGAAAGCCTTTAGAGTGTACACTTGCTTGACTCTATGTTTGGTTCTTGATGCTCTTAACTACCACTTTGGTTGTTAGACATCCTTCATCTTCCACTCAAAGTGCTTTTTGTTTCTAAGACCACTCAATCTCCTAAGTTAGGAAAATGTGTGCACATTCCTATGATATTTAAAATGGGAAAAAGAAAAAAAAAAGCTCTCTAAGTTGAAAATCTAACATCCCAATTTTTATTCACTAAAACTCTCCAGGTAAATGACAAGATAGGAGGAATAAAATGGTGGAGTTGAGTGTAAGAATTATGGCCAAATTGAGTTTGGCTAGATTTCTGGAAAGTTACAGGAGGATGTTATATTGTGCATCATTTTTGCCTAGGCTAATGATGTCCAAAAATTGTGACACTTTCTAGTTTACAAGTAGACATATCAAGATTTAATTTGATATGTTATTTGTGAGATTTGGATGTATATGTTAGGAGATATGAAATTTTGAATTTGGGTGAAAATTCTATCTCAAAATCCGAAATTTGCACAAATTTATTGACATGTTAGTAATTAGTGGCTCAATCAAGGATAAAAGGGAAGATTAAATATGATCTCAAGAGCAAGATGGGAGTGACAAATTGAATGGCCAAGATCTAGCCTTGACTAGTCAAAGAAGGATGAAGATATTTATGAAATATATGGCCATAGATTTTCTTGATTAATTAAATAATTAAGCCATGAGATTAATATGGCTTAAAGCAAATTGAAGATGCAAAAGAGGAGCTCATTTTCATGTAGCACCTTGAGAGAGAGAGAGAGAGAGTTCTTAGAGGAAATAGAGAGAAGGAAGGGAAAATGAAGAAGAGGCAAGTGATCAAGGTAAGTTTCAAGCCTAAAACTTCCAATTTTTCCATGATTCTTAACCTCCAACCTCTTCTAATGGAAGTAGTCTTCTTGAAATCACTTGTAGCAAGAATAAAATCAAGAAGAAGAGGCTAGGGGTTTCAATTTTGATCAAGGGAAGCAAGAACTCAAAAGGTAATCACCAAAACCTTAAATCTCTTCTCAATTCTTGTTGATTGTTGATGGATATTTTTGTCTATGGTTGATATTGGATTGTGATGGCTGATTTCTTTATTTGGGATTCACAAACCCTAGGGGGAGGTGCTGTTCAAATTATGTTGAATCATGTGGAAGGGTTGGTTAATGGATTAGACAAGTGGTTTGAAGTGTAAAGAAGAGTGTTTTGTGAAGGGTGTTTGGAAACATAATTTTTGAAAATTCTACCTTGTTTTGTGTAGGCTCTACTTGGGAGTATTAATGCTATATTTTGTCTTTTTTATATTTCCAATGTATTTAAAATGAAAAATTGTGTAGGGTAAAGATAAGAACATGAGTTTGGAAGCATTAAACTTAGGAAATCACATTTTTGTCAAAATAAGACCCATTTCGGTTTGGACTTAGAATAGGGAGAAAGAGTTTGATTTTAGAAATTCTGAGCCAAAAAAAGGATTCAGGACATGAAATTGTGTAGGGGTAGGCTAGGTCATGATTTTTGGAAAGAGAATTATACCGAGTATAAAAGGAAGTAGATAAGTGCCCCTAAGGGCTGTTTAGTAATCAGGAGTTTTAGAGGGAGATAATGAGTTATAGTCACTCAGTAAATAAGCTTGAATGTGTAATGACTCATTTGCACTATATTTGAATTGTAGGCTATGATATTTGCCAGGTAGAATCCAAGAATTGGTAGAAAGGCCAGGCAAGGAAAAGTCTTCAGGTAGTAACTCTATCTTTCATAATGATTGTGATATGCTACATGTATTGTATGCCATCCATGAGACTGAGACTGAGACGTGGGGACACCTAGGAGATAGCGTGACTCTTTGGGTTCACTGTTAGACTGAGATGGGCTGATGCCCATGAGACGGTGTAACCATACTGAGATGGAGACGGTTTGACGATTCCAGTTCACTATTGGCCTGTGATGGGCAGACGTCCATGAGGCTGAGGTGGGGACACTCGTGAGGCGGCATGAATGTTTATGGTCTACTGTGAGACATGAGACATACATTGTACTTTACATTTTTTTTGATGATTATGACTTGATGACTGAATTATGATGATGATGATGGTTGCTTTACATGTTTAGTATGTTCTCATTTATTTATGATTGACTGTCTGTTACTGCTGAGATTCATTTGAATCTCACCCTTTTCCCCAAAATTTTGATTTGCTTAGCTAGATGAGAAAGTTCTTTGTGCAAGGACATAGCAACCTAATACCAAAGGTTCGGACCTAACATGTAAGGAAGTCTTTTGTTTTAGATTTGGCTAGTTATATTTTGTTTTTGACATGGTTTGAATGTATATACTATGATAATCTTGTAAGAAGCCATATATTCACCCAAGTTTGTAAATCAATATATCATATATAGTAGTACTATTTTTGGGCTATTTCTTGTTTTTTTATTAAATTGTGTTTGTGCTCTCTGACAAATGTGGAATTGGGAGAGGGGTTTGACAATCTCAACACTGTTAAAAGCTATAGATGCTATAAAAATTTCAAGGGCAAAGGTGTAGCTAGCACTCTAAAGTATTTTTGGTGGGGCAATTAACACCCTAAAGCATTTAAGGTACAATTAGAGGGAGCCTCAAAGTATTAAAATTGGTGCAATCTTACCTTTTCCTAACAAACTCCAAAACGTTTGTTAGTGACGTTCATTGGGATAAAAAAATCGCCGCCTCCTTCTGGCTTCTTCTTCCTCTTTCTTCTTCTTCTTTAAATCCTTAGCTCTACCCACTACATTTCCCTTCTCTCTAACCCTCAATTTCTTAAGGGCAAGATGCCACCTCTCTTAAGTAGGGAAAGCAAAAGGCTTAAGAAAGGGTAGAAAGTATGGAGGGAAAACATCAATAGGGAAGACATTAAAGACTTCGTTGAGAAATCAACTAAGGATGCTCTCTTGGTGGCCCTATGGATTCCATTCCCAGTGAATTCCTCTTTTATGTCAACAAGTCTAAAGGCAATTATTCCTTCCTTTGTTTTCCCTTGTACTGCTATGAATGTTATATTCCTATTATCCGGTGTTGGCAAGCTTGTATTGTTTGTCAAAGATCTGTGTTTTAACTAAACATATACATTTTCTAAATTATTTCCATTGCTATATTTGGTTTTGGTTTTTAATTATCACATTGATTTGCGAACTATGGGTGTTGCGACGGAAGATTTATGGTATGATTAATTGTTGGTGTTTTTAGAGTTTACATCTTCATTTATTCATTTACTAGGGGGAATATTGTTTTAAGGAGAGGTTGCAGCTTGCACTCAAGAAATTAGGGGTTAGAGAGTGAAGGGAGGAGTAGTGGGTAGGTGTAGTGGGTAGAGCTAATGCTCTAACGAAGAAGAAAAAGAGGAAGAAGAAGCCAGTAGGATGTGGAGTTTTTTGATCCTGATGGGTATAATGGATGTTTTAAGAGATAGTTAAGATTGCACCATATTTAATATTTCGTGGTGCAAAACCACTAAACATTTTAGGTGTTAATTGCACCACCAAAAATACTTTGGGATGCTAGCTACACCTTTACCCTAATTTTAATACACGTTCATGTTTTGGTTGATCGTATTTTAAAACGGATTTTCATGTTATTATTATTATTAATGTTGTAATAAGTCCTCTTTCACAACCAGTCTTATATCTTTATAGCTCTCACTAAATGAAATTAATGATATTGCCCTATTTATTTTAAAAATAATCTAGGGCATAAAGTTTTGTTTGTAAGATGCTATTTAAGACAATAAAAAGTATTCTTGGGTCTCCCTCATAATCCAATTGTTGGTTCGTGGTAAACCTCATGGGGTATGAGCATGTTGTTCTGCCATAAATAATACACAATTCTTCATCTTTCTCTCTAATATTTCTCTAACCAATTTTATTCACAATCTCTCATCATTGCTTAGATGATTCAAAAAAAAAAAAAAAGACCTACAAGATTTACTATCTCTAATTCACATAACTAAAATTGAAGAATATGACTAAAAGATACTTCCTCTATCCCTATATATAAGAACTTTTTTTAATGGGTATGTACATAAATATAAGATATCTTAATAAATATACTTTTTCTCATTTTGTTATCAATTAATTATTACACTCCATACATTCTCTTTCATCATATTCTCATTATTACTCTCTCTCTCTCATCACACACACACACACTCCCATAAATAGGGGCATTCTTGAGAAAAACAATAAATTTTAGGCATAATTATCATATTTAACTATTTTAACTATTTTTGGAATCTTATTATTTAGTTTGAATGGAGTATAAATTTGTTAAGAATTCTTTTGTCTAGTGGGTAGGCATATTGATAGCACTTGAAAAATAGTTGTCACTAGTTTGAAAACCTACTCCCTAATAACATATTAGGCAATCTACTAATTGATTTCAGAGAGGCACCCATACCAAGTAAGAGTCCAAGATAACGAATCAAAAGCATAAATTAGTACATTACAACAAACAATTTGCAATATTTTACCAAATCAACCATTGTTTTCAACATCATTGATTCAAAGTCAAGGGGTAAAATCAACCAACAAGCATCAATATATATAGATTTCATAATCAATATACAATAATAAATATGCATCACTATTAAGCCAAGCTTGTAAAATCCTTTCCTTAAGACTAGATGATCCCTTCACTTAATTGAATCGTTGGATAATAAATAATACTATGTCGTAAAAAAAAATATAAACCCAAAGGTACACCATAGCACGTAGAAAAGATTACAACTCATTCCAAAATTAACCATGGTAGAAAAGGAGGTAAACTAACCATTTAAAAACACTACCATGATTATAAATGATTTAAATTACTGCAAATATCTATCCATGATGGAAAAGAACAAACTAATCATTTAAAATAAATCATGGATTATAGAATTTTGTAGGTAGTTGTACTCTAAGCCATTGCAAATCAACACATTTATCAATCCCTTCCAATGGACAATTGAGCCTTGAGCTTCTCGAAACCCAAAAATATAATAACTTGATCACAAACCCAAATATAAAACCCAATTATCAAAATATTTAAGCAATAATTCTCTCATATAACAACTTGAATGGCTTATCCATGATAGAAAACAATGATTCAAAACATAATTTCAAATTAGAGTATGCAACATGAGCCTTACAAAGGAAATACACAATAATTCATCGCATAAATAAAAGGAGGAGGCTTTACAAGTATTATCACAATAATCTAGCCTCCATAATCTTTCTTGACTAACTAGCACAAGAACTATTACCTAAGAAATGTTAAGAGCTACTTGGTGAGACAAAAGCTTTCGTAACCAATATTCCAATTTATCGCACATACCAACATGTACTAGTGAGGTGTCAAGTGGGATAGAAAATAAGCAAAGCATGTAATATACACATAAACTCATTTGAGTCTCTCCTAAAGGAGGTAAACAAATAAAGAAGCCTAACAAGGCCTATCATTACACATAATATCATTCACATGATTTCATAATTATATACATTAACTCATACGAGTCTTTTTCTAAGGAGGTATACAATACATAAGCCTAAGAAGGCACATCCCTATCATTATGAAGACATATATACAAGTCACAATGGCCTATTCCTTTCTCAGAATGAATGAGCTACTAGGCTTATCCCAATAGGGACAAATAAATAACCTAATGTGCACTAATGGGAGGTCTTATTACGTGATGATATTTCCTCTATTCTCTTTTGGTCAGTCACAATCAAATCCACTAAAATCATTATATCAATGATGCATAATGATTATCTCTTGATTATTCATGGTAATACTCTTACAAACAATATTCAATATAATTTCTTTTTAACACTTCACATTTTCTCTTTAAATCCAAAGTCCCATAAGACAATATTCTCAAATCAAGAATATAAAATGCTAATAAAAAATACATATCTCATTCCATTATTTCATAGTACCAAAATCTCTCAAAAGAAATACTTAGCATCTATGACAAGTGGAAAGTGGTTACCTCTAGTTAAAGCCAAGTTTACCACAAGAATCCAAGCTCCAAGTTCAACCACAATTCACAAAATTAATCTATAAAAGTCAATTGGAACTATAACTTAGTATTAGACTAATTGAGTGGTTAACAAAAACAATTTAGAGCTTAATGTGTTTGGATGGGAAGAAAAGTGGGGAGAAAATGAATACTAGGTTTAAAAACTTCCATAAATGGTAAAGAAATTTACTGCTTTATGAAGTTTTCTCCCCTAATTTTCTTTCCCCCAAATTTTCTCTCCATCCAAACATGGGGTTAGAGTCTCTTTAGAAGTTCCAACTATCATCTTTGACCATTCTCAATCAACTCAATTGCCAAACCTCATTTCCTTCAATCACATTATCAATACTAACTTAAAATCTTAACTTACAAATCAAACTCTATTTCAAATGTTTTTAAACCTACAAATTGTTCTCTTTAACACGAATTCTCAATTTCTTACCACAATTCAATTTATCTATTTCAACTATATTGTCATCATCCAATAGCTTTATTTCACTCATTAAAATTATTGATACTAATAATTTCTTCCATTTATTCTAAAATACCTAAGATTTGCTCACTTTAACCTTTTTTTCCCTTGATATATTAAAAAAAATATTTCTACAAATCATCATTCCAATCTCATTTCTTCCTTAGATTAATTCTTTCTTACATATTAGAATTATTAAACTACAATTATCTTATCAATTTCTTCAAAAAACATTTAATTTCTAACACTTAAAGTTTCACCCAAAAGTTCCAATATCCACATTTAATCGCAAACCTCAAAACCAATCCATTCCATCATCATTATAAATTCTAATGAGTTAAAACAAATAATTAAATTTAGATTTAACAAACTCAATATCATAAATCCAAATTTTCCAAAAAAAAAACCAAAACTTCATTTTCTCAAATAAACCATTTAGACAAAATTTAAATCATACCCATCCTTATTCTAACACAATTAGTGCCATTAGAAGCTAAAGAATACAATTTAACATCCAAAAACTTAAAATCTAGAAAACCCCATATTTTACCTTTCATAGAAATTGAAAATAAGAGGATGAATTTAGAAATAGGAAGTAGATTCCTTACCCAATGATCTTAGAGGGAACCAAAGCTTTGTCTCCCTCTCCTTGTCTCTCACACCCTCTTACTAGTGGCACATAGGGAATAATAGAAGTAATCAAAGGTGTGAGTTAGAAATGGGGGCAGAATGGGTGAAATGAAACCTATAGAATTAAGAGGTGGGCCACACACTAGAAAGGTTTCATTACCCACTCTCTTTGGATATACTTGCTGAGACATATGGGCTTCACGTTGCAATAAACTATTTGGTAGTGAATCCTCAGGTTTGACAATTATAGGAAATAACAATTACTATTGAGCAAATTGAGAACTACTAAGAAGTTGCAACTTCTACATAGCAAATCAAAGGAAGCACTTGACGAACAAGTGGCATCAAAGGACTTCATGAGCCTTAAAGTGGATGGCTCAGTCTTAGAAGATGGAAGGAGTGGCTGCGACAGAGTCTTACAAGATCAATACGCTGGATGGGTATTTGGCTTCTACATCCAACTCAGGATTGTACCACTAGTAATTGTGGAATTGATAGGAATCCTCCATGGTCTCAATTTTTTCTGGACTAGAGGATACAAAAAATTAATGTCTTCTCATATTTTAGTCATGCCATTAACTTGATAACTAGATGGTGTAAGATTGACTATCGTTTTAATTAAGGACATAATTGATGAAACTAGGGTTGTTGTCTATAGGGATTAGATTATAATTTTCATCCATCTTTATAAGGAACATAACACTATAGTAAATAGATTAGCTAGAATGTCTAATCATATAATATGAAACTTTTGTTTCTTTAATCAACCACTACCTTTTAGAGAGGAGAGGGTTGTTGGTGAAAGAATTTAGTTTGGAGTTTTTGATGTAAATCTTTAGTAGAGAGATAATGTCATCTAATTTTTAGTCCAAAAAATAAAAGGGGGGGGTACTTCTCTCAATCGTTTAATGGTGGCAATAAAATATTGTTATTATAATATATATTAAAAATCTTTACAACTTTTTTTTAAATTTTTATCTCTTTCTTTTTGTTTTAACTTTTCTTTTCTTTTCTATTTTTTTTTTGTAATTTTTGTTTTCAATTTTATGACACATCCTTGAAATTCAAACTCAGGTTAAGTCTACTCAAGTAAACTTTTCATAATAATGAAATAAATTATAATATATTATTTTTAAAAAAATTCTGATTACTCCCAAATAATCTCATCAAACTTGAATCAAAATAATTAAAAATATATGGCATTATATTTTATATCTATTATAAAAGATAATTAGATACCTTGTAAAAGTATGATTAGACCACAATTTTCTTGACTAAGATTTTTTTCACTTCAAACAATAAATTTAATTTACTTTACATCTCAAGTTAATTAATAAATACCATACTCATGTTATTTAAATCCTAAAAATAAAATTTGGAATGTTATGAAGATAGATACAAATGTTTGTTGGCTCTTCTCTACTTTTATTGTTCAAATGAACAATACCAGCTTGCTTTGGGTTTGTTGCAAAACATTTAGGAGATTTGAATTCAAATATGGAAAGTTTAAAATTTGAAATCACTCCTATTTTATAATTCTTTTTCTCTGATTAATTTATTTTACTTTACCTCCCAAAGTATGTTTCTCTCTCAGTCACTCTCCATTTCTCTTTATTGCTTATGAAATTTCTCATCCATGACTATTCCCAACCCTAACTTCATCCATCTCATTCTTTCACTGCCAAAATCACGCCTCCATCAGTATTTCACACCAAACCTTCTCCTTTCTTCTTTATCATGGAAAATGAGGGTGATTGATCTAGCCTAAAATTGATGATTCAATGGGCGGGTAGTTGAAGGTTTAGATGTATGGTTCATTCTTTCTCTTTCTTCTTCTTCTTATACCTTTCTTGCTAATAACTCTTTCTCTTTTGAAGTTTTGGTCTTGGCTTTAATGGTTTAAAGTTTATGAATTTGATGCATCTAAGAATCAAAGTTGTTTAAATATCTTACCATTTTGATATAGTTAAAACCCAACTAAAGGTCCCCTTTCTTAAATTACTTATTTTGTTATTTTCTTTCTTGTGTTGAAGATTAATGATTTATTGTTTTTGGGTTAGCTTTGGCATCATAACAGGGGCAAGAATAATCATGATGTTAATATTGGGTGCTTTCTTGAGCTTTTTTGACTTTATATTCTAATACCACCAAATATGATGCCCCTTGTCACCAAGGTCTTTATTAGGGCCATTTAGTTAAGAAGTAACCACTAATGATCTTTATAATCCTTAAGTTCCCAACGACTTTAGTTGAGTACCATAATGTACCAATTGTCTTGGAACTAAGTTTCTGTGAAATTTTCAACTTTCCAACAACTAGTCACTTTAACTTTTAAAATAGTGGTTCTTAACTTCAGAACTAAGCTCTTACAATACTTTTTATAATAAAATAAAGACCCGACTTATTAGAGTATTGTTATATTTGGATTCAATTTAAAACTGAATCCCTTCGTAGCGTATTCCAAAACTCATCGAGATATATATGTTATTGGCATGTAAATATCTTAAGGCATAATTCTCTTATTTACTCCAGCTTCTAAGTATAAGGTAATTATTACTCAAGCATGCAAAATCATCTACATGCACTACCAATTATGCATCAATAAAAATTTGTCACTCTTTAAGAATGAGTTTTCACAATTGGTCTTAACTACATAAGCTGCATTTTCCCAACAATACAGCTTTCCACAATCATAATCATTCAAATACACAATTACACATCAAACAAATAATCTAGTCATAAAACATAGCGCACATTATCATGACAATCAATCTCATGTAAGGCAATTTACATGTTCTCATGCACAACCAACAATTGACAAAAACAGACATGCTAAACAAATACATAATAAAGATGGGAGAAAGTTACTACCTCTTGCGCTTTCCTCCAATATACCTCTACCTTATTCTGTCCTTGACTACTTCTTGAAGACTTAAGCAATATCAAACCTAGAATTCATATACATGTAGGGTAGGTTAATAAACATACCATAATACCTTTTGATTGATTTATTAATCTCTTTCTTAATCCTAACTTAATGTAGTTTTGAATTTTTCACTAAACTTGAAAAATTCATAACTCTTTCTAGGAAACTCCAATTAAGATGATTCCATCACTTCAATTTGGTTTGTTTGCTCAATCATTGTAAAAAGGTACTAACTTTCTTTCATACCATTTTTTTTAAACCTCACAATTATTGCAATTATTCCTTTCACCTCACCATATGAAGCCTGTTAGTTTGGGAGCTTTAATATTTGTTTCATAATGGTTAGTTTTAGATGCTTGCTTACTGATGTTACTTTTTAATATGATTTTAGTGATGTTAGTTTTTATTTTTATAAATTATATATGGTATACATCCACTAATTAAAGAGGTTTAGTATGGGAGTTTTTGTTGGGTTACTATGATGTTAACAACAACTTTAAAGTTTGAAGAATGGAGTCAACTTAAGGAGAAAATGATGTGTATATCAATTCCAGTATAAGATTTTGAACTCATAATGAGGTAAAGAATACAACAATGCTCCACACATTCATATGGTTCTCCTAAGTTAGCTAACCTATTTTAGGACACAATTAAGTCCTTTTAGGATAAAATTAAGTCTTATCTCATGAACTTATTATTTATTTATATAGCAACTTAAGTTTCATATATGGCCATTCTTTCCTTTATTTCTCCCAAAAGCAAGCTGTTCTTCCATTATTAGGTGGAAGCATCTTCAAAAAAAAAAAATCATGATCATCAAGAGTTATAGGAAGTTGGCAACACAAAGAACACATATGCTTTATGAGGAATTCATCCATAACTTTCCATATATCTCCTACATCCTCTTTAGACATTAAATTAATAAAATGTTTCTTTAGCAAAAATCATTGGCTTGGCTAAAATATATCATTGAAGACCCCTTAGGTTCATGACAAAAGGTTAATGACAAATATTAGGTTGTAATCTAATTTCATGGAAGTTGGTTATGGAGTCTGTAATGTGGGACCGATTATCTTTGTGGTCTACTTCTCTACCTTTTGGAAGAACATAATATTGAATTAAAGTTCAAATGAATAAAGGAGGGGCCATAGTTGCAGAAAAACTATATGATAACATCCCCAATTTTAACGTGACAAATGCCTTAAGACTTATAGGAATAGGGAGGAATTAATTTATGGACATAATAAACAAGAGTTGATCTAAAGTATTGCATTTTTTCTATTCTACATAAATGTATTCACAAATATGGCATTGATACTCATAGTTGGTTTGCATCTTTGCTTGCATTTGCATGTCAGTGTGCATCTAAATATTTGTAATGATCATTAAATGTGTGCTTGGGTTTGCACATTAGTGTGTATATATTTTGATTTGATTTAGCATAATAACCTTAATGGGTTTTGGTAATGCCATCTTGTTCAAATTGTTTTAATATGGATATGAGCTTTTTTTTTTTTACTTTCGCAAGGTATCCCTTAACCCGATAGGCCAAGGACTAATCCTCCGCTTATTGTGGGTTCCTCTATGGGAATGACAACTGGCCAGGAGATTTAACTTCTAAATTTTTATCATTGTTGTCTCACTCATCATTTTCTCTTTTGGAATATTCAGAAAATCATGTGGAAATTGAGTAAGTCAATTGCAAGAGATTCCTTACCTCTAGCTAGAACTTGTATATTTCACAATTGAACTATGGTGGAATATGGCCTATGAACTTTACCTAAGAAGAATATAAGGTAAGGTATACCTTTGATCCTCATGAAATAGGAGCATTCCTTTCAAAAAAATTTTGTCATGTTAATTTGGAAATGAGAATTGTTTGTGCTCACTCATCATGTATACTTTTTCCCTTGCATATTTTGTTTTTGTAGAAACTATCATAAGAGGAAATTAATATGGATAATCTATTTTAATAATATACTTCTCTTCATATAGGTGTCAAGAGTGTGCACCCTTGTAAATATTGTAAGCACTTGTAGGTCTTTTGGTGAAAATCACTTTTGATAGTCACAAAACCTTCACTAGCAAACCTACATATAAGGGGTTGACTTGTGGCATAGCTTTTGGATATGGTCACTACCTTTGTGAATGCAAATAGACATAGGAAGTAATGTTATACCTGAAGGTACAAGGGATCAGTTCCAACCCCTTACCTTAGTGGTTTAAAAAGTTGGAACTTTATTTTAGTTGTCTAAGGGTTATTGGAAGGTAGGTTGTTTTTGACATTTGTACAACTTTAGAGGCCAGGACAATGTTATGCTTTTGCTTAGGAATAAGGTGGTATAAACTGGGTTCCTTTCTTTTTAAGGTATGGAATTGGATTGGAACAAGTTTGCAACATTTAAAGTTGTTGACTCAATAGCTTTCTTTGTTTTGATGCCAAAATCAACATCTATGATATTTGTAAGGATAGGCCTTGTTAAGGTTTAAAATTTTGGCAGGCATGTGATTAGACCCTATGTGACAATCCTGAAATGAAAGACAACACCATATTCTTTTTAAGTATATGACTATCAAGATGTGACATGCATGAAGTAGTGGATGGTTGTTGTCCATTTTATAAGTTGTTTAACTTATGGCTATATGCTTTCAAAATAATAGAAATGTCCTTTTTTACAGTGCTTTTGTGGTTCTTTATGTTAAGGATCTTCTGTTGAAGATTTTACCCTACTTTGATAAACTTCTAACCCCATCCTGGCTAAGTGTGCTTGTCATTGAATATGTTAGCATATGTGACTTGATTTTTAAAATGGTGATTTGATTCAATGTTTTTGTTATTTGTTTGTATGACTCTTACTTCTGTATGTGCTTATATCTTCTCTCAAAGATTTCATGTCATCTATAGGAAAAGATGGCCTATTACATGTTAAAAATTGATATATTTTATTTTCATTCAAGTTAAGTTTGTTATATTCATTCAAAAGTGATAGGTGAGGAGAGAGAAAGATGGAGGTTCTTGGGGTTGCGGTTATGCAATATTTAGAGCAAAAGGGCAATATGGCTTAGACAAATAAAAAGCTAGCAAGAATAACTCTCCTATATTTGTTAATTATGTAGTAGATTTAATAATTATTGATTCAATTATACAACAAACATCCTACAACCTTCCGTTGAATGCCCTATGCGCACCCCCACACATCCATGTACTTTAAACATATATATTGCACCCTCCTAAAGTAATTGCATCTTAAATCACCAAATACCCCAAATGTACATAGCATCAGTCATCACAAAATCCCATAAAGTGAGTGCATGAAATGTTTATAGCCTTTTAAAATAATCCTAGTATTAGCTCATCAAACAAGTATAAACTATAAATCAACACAACCCAATACAAATACATAAAAAAAATCCATATTATTTATAAATTGCAATTCATTTATAATTGTATATAATACAATAAAAATT
The DNA here is from genome assembly GCA_037177275.1 of Acacia concinna. Taxonomy (NCBI): domain Eukaryota; kingdom Viridiplantae; phylum Streptophyta; class Magnoliopsida; order Fabales; family Fabaceae; genus Acacia; species Acacia concinna. The sequence continues at coordinate 25,280,244 of JBAGKO010000010.1, forward strand.
TTATGTTTAAGCAACTACAAGAACAACTATTGTCTAAGCCATATTATTGTTATTTGCGACACCATTATTTGAACATCTATATATCTATATAGTATATAAATAAAAATATTATTGTTTTTTGCGACTTTTCACATAAATGTTCAAAGACTACATTAAGATATTTTATTTATTTATATATTCATCCCAAATTTTGTATTTCTATTATATATATTATTTTGATGTATATATCTCCATAATTGACACACACACATAAAATTTCAACAAATCTAGTTAGTTACCATTGACATATTGAAATTATATTATAGCCTACATATGAATCTAATAATTCAATTTTTTTCCCTAAACCCTCATTAAAACTAATGACGTTCTAACTCAAACGAAATAATATCAAGCAAGGAAAATTAATTGTTGGCAAATTAATATATACAAATATATTTTTTGAAGAGAGCAATTAGCAAATATACAAGTTTTATGGTAGTACTTAATTTATGAAGCATTTTAAAGTTATCTTTTAGAGAATAATAGAGTCAATGTCCAATTCAAAAGAGCCACTAATATGGTTGGGTAAAAACAAGTAACACTAAGCAAACATTAAATATGCAAAGAAACCATATTTCTCACACTCATAACCCTTTAGAATAATTGTAGCTTTGGTCATCAAATCAGTAAATTTAAAATTTGAAAGATAATAGCTAAAAGTCTTAATAATTTTTTATTCATTTTTTTCCTACTAAGTCAATATATACAACCTTCAACTCTCTTTCTTAAGAAAATGAAGTTTTTTAAAGCATAATTATTTAATTATTGCCATTGTTTATTTAATTTGGAGATTGACTACACTATAGAATATAATTCACTACCTCTTGAAGCGCCTAGCTTGACATTTAGACTCTTCTACCGTTTTTTTAACATATACACCAATTCATAAGTCTTGTATAACTTTTAAATTCAAGCCTAATGTTGTAACAAACCTGTAAGTAATCTTTTACAACTTTTAAAATCTAGCCTAATGTTATGATATATCCATTCAATTTTTACAAGATCATTGTAAATGCAACCACTCATTTATGTGAAAAAGGAATGCTTTCTTGTATAAGCCTTATCATCAAGTCTCTTAAGAGCATGGAATTCAATTATACCTTTATATTAAAATTTATTTATACCTCGATTCATATTTGATGTGTCAAAAACATTTTTTGTTGAGGGAAATTTAAAGTTTACTTGGCTTAGTAATCCTATAATTAGAAACTCCTTACATAACCTCATAATACAATCAAGAAATGTTTATATATCCCCAACATAAAACAAAATGACACAATAATATATTCCACATTTAAGGCATAACCACTTGCTAACTTGTTTTAGAATCTTCCTTGTGATTTTCCTCATTCTTAACTTATTCATATCCTTCACAGTTTCAACTTTATATACTCAATTAATCTCCTTTGTCAACTCTTTAACCTTTTATTCTCTAGTCATTTACTACTTTAACTTTACCTCTCTTATTGAGATTTAACACTATATCCTTTATTTGTAACAAACTTGCAAATCTTGATACAATTTCTTGCTACTAATCAATTGAATATCTTGGGCCAATCACCTCTCCCCTCCTATGCAAATTACCACAAGCATACAAAAAGTTAAGTGTAAAGTAATAAACTACTTTCTATCAAATTAGAAACTAACATTGATAAGGGAAGTGCACATATTATATTTTAATTGTTATGACTTCTAGAAAGCTTATAGAAACATATTTTTTCAATTTAAAAAATATTTTTCACAACAACAAATAAATGGCTACAAAACTTTATAGCTCTGATATACAAAAATGTAAGACCTCATTCAAACGAGAGATCTACTTAACATTCAATTCATTAAAACTCATTAATATATGTAGAAACTCTATCTCAACTACACAAAACTTGAATAACACTTTTTATAAGCTTTCAATGGATTATGATTCAAATAAACATTTGTCAACTTAAATTTTTTTGGATAAAAATAATCTTACTGTTAATGCAATTAAATATAAAGTGGCATAAAAAGGAGCTTGGTAGAGCCTACAATGCTTACTCCATAGTTCATTCCCTTGTTTCATACTAGAAAAATCATTTGAAAATGTTAATATACAAAAGGATTAGATGCCACAATCGCAATAACCTCTGAAAGTTTCTACCACACACAAGAAAACA
>JBAGKO010000010.1:25283853-25299599 GCA_037177275.1 Acacia concinna
GTAGTTTAGGAATTTAGGAAAAATGCCACAAAAGTCAAAAATTGTGGCTCTCCTTTCTCCATGCGCCAAATCAAGGTTTCTACATATTTCTTGAATTCATCTTGGCTTCTCCACCAAGCAGGGCTGGCGCAAGGTTCTGTGGGGCTTGTGGGTCCCACCCAACTCAATATACAGTTCCAACTTCTCCGGTATTGTCCTATTTAATCCGAAATTTTTAGAAAATCCATTTTACACTGAAAAATTCTGGAAAATTACCGAAAAATCTGAAAATACCCCAGAAGGCTACCATAAAAATTTCATAAGTTTTTAATGTCTGAAACTCTAGAAAATAATTTTTCTGCAAAGAAGTCCCTTATACTTGTAATAACTGATATTCAAGAATTTTCTAAAATTTCTCTGGACTTCTTCTCAACCTCCAACCAACTTCATTCATCTTCTAAAATAACATATTAATTTTCCCAAGTCCCAGTCTAGAACAACGAGGCCCTTAAATATCTACTGTAGTTAATTTCGGGCCAAAAACCCAATCCAGCCAAAAATTAATAAAATATTTATAAAATCACTAAAAAATTCATATGGCCTATAAAAATTATTCTAACTGCTTCATTTTGTTCTGGATGCTCTAAAGTAATTTTTGGGATTTTATGGGAATTTTCGGGGCTTCCAGACCTAATCAAAATTCAGCCTCTAACTTTGCTGAATTTTTACTCTTTGCACATAGGTCCTTCCCATGCTTCACTTCAAAATTCAAGAGATCTCTCTCTCTTCGACTAACTATGGCCTTTTATTCATCGCAAATACCTCATCTAAGCCTCAAAAAATATCTGGGTACGACCCTCATCTACTCGAAATCCTCTATCTAGGCCTAGAAAATTCTTGGGATGTTACAGAGACCATGGTGAAAGATAGTATTCTTATATAGGAGGAAGAGGATATGGATGTTTGGGTTTCTAACATTTTCTTGAGATTTTTTGGAGGAAAGGAGTGAAACATATCCATAAAAAATGAATGAGTTTTGTTATTGGAATGTTGAGGAAAATGCTAAAAACGGATGAGTCTTGTAATAAAAGAAAAGGTAAAAGGTGTGCTTAGCACCCTAAACTATCTTTTGAAGTGAAATTAGTAACCTTAACTATTTTTTGAGGTGCCTGATATATTTAAATGGGTGCAATTAGCACCCTTCACTAACACACACAAAAATTGTCATTTTCTGTATAGTCATATTAGCATTAAAAATGCCACATAAGTATCTAATATACTAGCTAATTTATAATTAAGATGCACTCTAAATCAAAAAGAAAAACAAAAGTTTCTCAGAAAAATTTCTTGCTCTCAACATTTCATTTCTCATCAAAGCCAATGCGTTTACAGAGTTTATTGAAATCTAAGACAATGGAACTTTTTTAAAAAAAAAATCAAGTGCCATTTTAATTATAAATTATTTGACATTTTAAATACTTATATGACATTTTTAATGCTAACATGACTATAGAGAAAAATACAATTTATGTGTATATTAGTTAAGGGTGCTAATTACACCTATTTAAATACATTAGGGTGCTAATTGCACCCCCTATATACTTTAGGGTACTAATTGCACTCAAAAAATAGTTCAAGGTGCGCCCAAAGAAACCATAAAATAAAATGAAAAGGTGAAAAAAGAAAAAAGTTTTCTAAGAAGAATTTGCTACTATGTTGATCGGGAAGTGGGAGCAAGATTATAGCAACTAGCAAGCCACAACATTTAGAATAGTATTTTGAAAAAATATTATATAAAGTTCTTTGAAATAATAAAATTCAAGGTTGTTAAACTCAACCGATTATGAATTAAATGGTTAACCCAATATAAGATTTCTAAATATAAGTAAAATGATTTTATTGTTCTCTTCTAATCTCTTATCTCCTCTTAAAAGTGTTTCAATGCTTTTTAACTTAATTTTTAATATTTATTTAAAATATATATTAAAAATAATATTTATTAAAATAAATTATGATTAGCTTAAATTAAAGGAATTTTTGCTTTCGAGAAGGATAGATCTCAATAATAATTCAACCAAAAAAAAAAGAAAAGAAAAGCATAAACTTATCAAATAAATGTTTTTGTAGTTGAATATTATGAATACAAAATTTTAATTTTAGGAGAGCTCGACTTAAATTTTTTTTAATAAAAATCAAACAACATTAATCATCCAATTCTTATTTGTGTAATAGTATATAGTTATTTTTCTTAAGTTAATGAAACTACTTTCTTTGTTTCATGTGGTTAATGAAAATATTTGTGAAGCTTGATACATTACCCAAAGCCACTATTTTTTTTTATCAAGTTAGTTTAATCTTCTTCTAAGAGAAAAAAGTCTAGTCCAATATACTTTTTTCTCAATTTTCAACTAAAAATCATTTAATTAATATTGTGGGTTATGCTTTCCATTTTTCCTTAAATTACTCCTGATCATCCATCCATTCTTTGATTTAAGTTAATCATATTTTATTTTTTTATAGTTCTAGAAAAATTATTTTATTATATATTGATGTTGATATATATGTTTATTGAAAAAAAGTTATAAATAATTATAATGAAACCCTTTTAAGAGGAGAGAGGAGTCTAGGAGAGGGCATTAAGGTCACTTTACCCACATTTTAAAATTATAAATTGGATCGATAACTTAATTAAGGATTTATTGAATTTACCAACCTGATTTAGAATTTCCCTATTTCAAGAAAATTTATATAAGATTCTCCCTAGTATCTTTGGGTTTCCCTATATTATAATTTTTTGGGTAAAAAACAACTTTCATTAAAAAAACAATAAAATGATAGTACATCATAAGTCTACAATCATAATTGAACATGACTGTAGGGAGGAAAGAAGATTATGAATGTTGTTCATTACCTTTCTCACCTCAATGTCACACTCTAGAATTTTGTAGAGATTTCTTGTACATACTAGAACTTACTTGATGTATGTAGAACAGTATGGAGAGTTTTAGAGAAGTGTAGAATAGTATGGAAAGTTTCAAAGAACTCTAAGACCTAGGGAAAGTCCATAGAGTTATGTGGAGAATTCTGGAATACTTTGGAACATAGGAGAGTCTCCATGAGAAATGTAGAAACTTATGGAACTATCAGAAGACTCAATCTCAACCATCCATCGAAGGCAAGAGGGATGCACATAAGGTTCAACCCTTGGCCCAGCTGGTACCGTGGTAGCTCCCCACTAGCCACGGCCTTCTTGCACAAGATGAACTCTCCCCGCAACTCATCAATGCTTTCTCGCATGACTTGAAGCACTTCCATCACTTGTACTTCAAACCACGACATGCGTTCCTCATTCTGACAAGCCAAGAGATTCTCCTTGAGCTGGTCGATCTCTCCAATAATGTGGCCCTCCAATGTCTCCACTATGTGTTCGACCCGCTCAACTCTCTCACTTACCTTCGCAACTGCTTGGTTTAAAGCCACCACCTCTTGTGGTCGACTTTGTCCCCTTGATTTCTTCTTTTCTACAGGAGGTACGGTCTCCCTCCTACAAACTTCCGTAAGCTCAGACATGTCACTACCCTTATTTCCTTTGTCACTAGCCATGAATTCGATCTTCAATACAAAAGCTTAATGTTAGCTCTGATACCAACTGTCATAGACTTGTCTCTTACAAACACCCGTGAGGCACCTAGCTTATTGTCGCCCCTCACGAACTAGCCAAGTCAGCCTCCTCACACTTGAATACTCAGGAGAGTGTTAAAGAGAACTCACCAATGTGTAAGGAAAGAGCTTTGTATTAAACTTAAGAGAACTTTACAAAGGAGATTAAAAGAGAGCTTACAAGAGAGAACTCAACTCTTGGATGCTTGGATCCCTCTTAGATGCCTTATAAGCAAATGGCACCCCATATTTATACTACTCAACCTTCCCCCTTGAGGTTGTGAGATTGTGACACATGTCCTTCCCCCTCAAGGGCAAGAGGGATGCACAGGAGGTTGAGAACTTCTTATGGCAGATGGAGCTCTATTTTGAGTGTCTCAATGTTATGGATGAGGCCGCCAAGATACGTACTGCAACCCTCTACCTTTTTGGAGTTGCTAGTTTGTGGTGGCGTAGAAAACACGCCGATATAGAGAAGGGGTTATGTCAAGTTGATACTTGGGAGGATTTTAAACAAGAACTTAAGAGACACTTCTATCCGGTGAATGTTGTATATAAGGTGAGAAAGAAGTTGAGGGCATTGAGGCATGAGAATTCCATTATGGAGTATGTGAAAGAGTTAACTACCCTCATGCTTCAAATCCTCAACATGTCTGAAGAAGAATTGCTCTTCTATTTCATCGATGATCTCTAAAACTGGGCGAAGCAAGAAGTGCAACATTAAAATGCCCAGTCAGTGGATGAAGCAATTGCTATTGCCGAGTCTCTCACTGAGTGTCAACGAGGATATATGAGAAAGGCAATTCTAGCAAAGGTAGGGGAAAGGAGGAGGACTTCAAGAGGACTCCAACTGAGGATAAAGGTGGTAGCTTCAAGCCATCCTATAGGAGGGAGTATGAAGAAAAGAAGAAGTTCATACTTAAAGGTGGATGCTTCGTGTGCAAGGGGCCACATCCTATAAAGGAATGTCCAAAGCTTAGGTCCTTGTCAGCCCTGGTAGAACAACAGGAGGCAGGATCTAACAAGGAACAAGACTTGATCAGGATAGGATCTTTACAACTCCTAAATGCCCTCAATGCTAGACCCGTGCTGATTATAACTAGCAAGGGGCTAATGTACATGGAGGCACACATCAATGGGAAGTCTACCAAGGCGATGGTAGAGATGGGAGCCACTCACAACTTCATCACTAATGATGAGGCTAGGAGGCTTGATCTTAAAGTTGTTCGAGATTAGGGGTGGCTCAAGATGGTGAACACCGATGCTAAACCCCTCATTGGTTTGGCATGAGGTATTGAGATAAATTTAGGTGCTTGGAAGGGCCAAGCAGGTTTCTCGGTGGTCTGAATGGATGACTTGGATATCGTACTCAGGATGGACTTTATGCAAAAAGTAGCAGCTATCTCAATACCATCCCTCAATTCTCTATGCATCCTTAGAGGGACACTGTGTATGGTACCTTCTACAAGTACTCCACTCAGGTACCATGGTAAGGGTAAGAATGAAGACAAGCAGCTGTCTACCCTATAGGTTGCTAAAGGAGTAAAGAGGAGGTCTCAGGAGTTTAATGTGGGAGATTAAGTCTTTGTCAAGACTAAGGCGTTTCAAAGTGTCCACAAGGGCTTGATCTGAAGGTGTAAAGGGCCGTTCCTGGTGATTGCGAAAGTGTGAAAAGTTTTGTATCTCCTGGAACTCCCCAAGACTTTAAAGATTCACTCAGTCTTTCATGTAAGTATGTTGAAGCCGTACCATGAAGACATGGAAGGCCCAAGGTGAGAAACGTCAATCCGAGCACCTCCCATGGTAACCAAGTCCTATGACAAGGAGATCGAGAAGGTACTTGCGAAATAGGTGATTCAAAGACAGGGTGTTCCACCTAGCACCCAATACTTAATCAAGTGGAAGGGGCTACCCAAGTCTGAGGCAACGTGGGAAACTGAAGAAGACTTGTGGCAATTTCAAGACATTCTTCAAGGTTTCAAGGCAAGAGGACACCGCCAAATTAGGTGGGGGAGAATGTCACGCTCTATAATTCTCTATAGATTTCTTGTACATACTAGAATTTACTTGATATATGTAGAATAGTATAGAGAGTTCTAGAGAAGTCTAGAACAGTGTAGAATAGTATAGAAAGTTCCAGAGAACTCTAGGACCTAGGGGAAGTCCATAGAGTTATGTGGAGAATTCTAGAATATTCTGGAACATAAGAGAGTCTCCATGAGAAATGTAGAAACTTATGGAACTCTCTGGAGACTCAATCTCAACCGTCTATTGAAGGACACGTGTCGCAATCTCACAACCTCAAGGGGGAAGGTTGAATAGTATAAATAGGGGGTGTCATTTGCTTATAAGGCATCTAAGAGGGATCCAAGCATCCAAGAGTTGAGTTCTCTCTTGTAAGCTCTCTTGTAAATAGGGGGTGCCGTTCCTGGTGATTCCTTACACATTTTTGAGTTCTCTCTAATACTCTCTTGAGTGTTCGAGTGTGAGGAGGCTGACTTGGCTAGTTCGCAAGGTGCGACAAGAAGCTGTGTGCCGCATGGGTGCTTGTAAGAGACAAGTCCGTGAAATCAAGCTCAAATGATTCCACTAAGGTACCTATATCCTTGTTAAAAAAATGTTGTTAGTGATTGGCCTAGTCCTATTTAGTGGCAAGAAGAGTTTCCTGAAGCAAAAGATGTGAAACTTTCTATTTAGGGATTATGAGAAGAAAAATCCATACTAATTGCTTCACTTAATACAATAAGATAAAAGGCTTTATTGTATTTCTACGCCACATAAAAGATTGAATTGACTTGAGTTGGAAACATATCTAAGATTGACAAAGTGGCCATATGAAAATAGTCCATTGTTATTCCGGCCAGAATGTTATCTATAGAGAGACTCATGTGAGAAGGAGATGGAGGATTAACTCTTATGCTAAATTTTAATCCTTGATGGTGTTGGGCCATAGGATGCCACTCCTATGCGGAGCGCAAAATTATAATGATTTAGTTTTGTTTAATTCTTATTTTATGTATTTCCTATTTTGCTTGTTTCTTATTTTATTAAAAGAAAAAAGGAAAGGAATTAGAGGAAACCCTAATAAAGGAAAAGTAGGTTGCAAGTCTGTGTGCGAGGAAAAAAAGAAGTTTCTTGATAGCTCTTTATAAGAGAAAATATTCTTAGTAGTTTTTAGGGCTAAGAGTAGTTTTGATGGAGGTGACGTTCGGAAGGTGATTTCTTGTCCGATTGATCTAGATATTCTTGTGGAGGTTCTAAACTTGACTTAAATTAGGACTATCAGATCAACCATTGGAGTCTTCTATTTTTTCCATAATTTTCGTGAATGTCCATTCACATCTTCTATAGAGTTTTCTGAGTGACTTTATGTTGGCGTCAGTGTCTTGAATTGTAGAAATACTTGGCAACGGTACCTCACACCATACAGATTATTGGCATCATGACCATACGCCGTATAAATTGTTGGCGGCAACACTTGTAGAAATACCATAAACAAACAATTTGAGTCCCGCCTAAGGGCACTATCCTTAAAAGATATTCTACAACCCCCTAATAAATCAGGAAGCAGCACTCCCCAGGATAAAATGAACTCTTCCTACATGAAGTAGGGTGACAAAACTACAAGAAGATAACTTTGTAACTCAAAAGAAACAGAGAGGAGAGGAGCTCAGTGTCACCAAACTTGGTGCTCTAACATCTCTACTATTGACCTCTGCATTGCCTTTTATAGAAGAATCATGTGGCCATTGCACAGAAATAATGACGGCTTAATGATAATTAAAATGACAGTTACAAAATAATAATTGATTATCATTAAACATAATAAAACCTTTTAAATGTCATTAAAACAGTGAATTAAATTTCCAACAGTCATCTCCAATGGTCAATTTGATGACTCATCTTATTAGCCTTTTACTAACTCAAGCTCATATTCAATAGTATACTAGGGTATTCTCAGTCTTGAGTTATATGAGACTTCTTCCTTTGACACACTTACACACAATAACTGCAACACTTTGATCACGTAATTGATCATACGGTTATTTTTTATTTGATTGATTTGAAATTTGGTGAAGTCGTTCTAGACATATAGATCTTGAATTTGAATGGTGGTATTGTAGATTGGAGCTTCCTATCATCTCCAATTTCAACATGAACGTTGGTATTTGTTATGTGACCGCACCTGTTGTGTTTGGTGATTTTTGGCACACGTAGATTGTATATTTGCCCAAGAGATATGTTTTATTCCTCTATTTGCTCTTCTATTTCATTGATATAATGCTTTGGTGATTTTTGTTGATGGGTTGAATTTTTTGTCATCCTATAGTTGAGCTTTATACTAAAGCCTTCAAATTTGTATTCCTTTTGAAGTTAGTGGAATCTTTTCACTTTGAGTCGTGGTAATTTGCTCTCACTCACATTAAGGGAAAATTTTCCACGTTAAATTCTTGTGTCTCCATTTATTATTTTGTTGCTTAAATTATTCTCTACTTTTAATAACCCCATATGATCTTTTTCATTAAGAATATTTAATATTCAATATGCTATTCCTAACAAGTGCTATAAGAGATATGTTTAATGGAGGTCAACTCAAGTAGAGTGGTTAATTTAAATGGAGCTAATTATTCTCTTTGGAAGAGTATGATGGAAGACTTGTTTTATGTGAATGATTATTATTTACCTGTCTTTACAACAAAATAGCCTAAAAAAATTTGATAATGAATGGGCTTTGTTACACCAGCAAGTTTGCGGCTATATTAGACCATAGGTAGATGATAACGTAAGTTTGTGGCTATATCAGACAATGGGTAGATAATAATGTGTTGAACCACATTAGTAGGGAAACAAATGCTCGGGTGCTCTGAAATAAGTTAGAGCGATTGTATGCTAGGAAGACAGGAAATAATAAGTTATTTTGATCAAGCAGATGATGTCCTTAAGATATAAGGATGGTGAATCAATAAGAAACCACTTAAATTCTTTTCAGGGAATTCTCAATCAGCTCTTTCCTATGGGAATTAAGTTTGATGAAGAAGTTCAAGGTTTATGTTTCCTTAGATCCTTACTTGATTCTTATTAGACTTTCAAAATGTCTCTAACTAATGTTCCACCTGATGGAATTATCTCTATGGAAATTGCTAAGAGTAGTGTCTTAAATGAGGAGATAAGAAGAAAATCTTAAGGCTCTTCTTCATATTAAGAGGCTCTATTTATTGAATCTAGGGGGAGAAGTAAAAAATCGAGGCCCAAAAAATGAAGATATAAGTAGGAGCAAGTCAAGGAAAAATTATAAGGATCTTGAGTGTCATCATTGTAAAAAGAAAGAGCACATCAAGAGATATTGTTATAAATTGAAAAATGAGAATAAGGAGAAGAATGGAAAGGAGGATAAAACAAATTCAAGTACTAATGAGGAAAGGATAAATGTAACTCTAGAAGATATTTTGTTAGTTCAAGAATATGACTCAGCTAATCTTGCTTAGGATGTAATGACTTGGGTAATTGATAGCGGTGCTTCAGTTCATGTTACATCTACAAGAGTTTCTTTCTCTACTTATTCACTAGGTGATGTTAAAATAGCTAATGGAGGTAGGACTAGATGCACAGGTATTGGAGAAGTCTGCTTGGAAACTTCAAATGGATTGAAATTAACTCTTAAATGTGTCAAGCATGTCCCAGATATTCAACTCAACTTTTTTTGGTTGGTAAGATTTGTGATGATAATTTTGATAGTCTTTTCTCATGTGATAATTGGAAGCTCTCTAAAGGTTCAATGGTCAAGGCTCTGGTAAGAAGTATTCCACTTTATATCTTACTTAAGCGAAGATATGTAAAAAAAGTGTTAATTCAATTGAAGTAGATAATAAAGCTGAGCTTTGGCATAAGCAATTATGCCATATGAATGAGAAAGGATTTGCAATGTTAGCCAAGAGGAATTTGTTGCCTGGATTAAAAGATGTAAATTTGAATAAGTGTAACCATAGGTTAGAAGGGAAGCAGAAGAGAGTGTCTTTTAAAAGCCACCCATCAAAAAGAAAATACAAAGTATTAGATTTAGTTTACTCTAACATTTGTGGTCCTATAAAGATTATGTCTCAAGGAGGTGCATATTATTTTGTGATTTTTATTGATAATCATTCCAAAAATGCATGGGTTTATACCTTGAGATCGAAAGATTAGGTGTTATTAGCTTTCAAACAATTTCAAGCCTTAGTTGAGAAAGAAACCAAAAAGAAATTGAAGTGTGTATGGACAAAGAATGGTGGTGAATACCTAGGTCCATTTGATGCTTGTTGTAGAGAGCATAGAATTAGACATCAAAAGAGTTCACCAAAAACACCGTAATTGAAAAGTTTGGCTGAGAGAATGAATAGAACACTTGTTGAAAGAGTAAGATGTATGCTTTTACATGCTGGATTGCCAAATCTTTTTGGACTAAAGCTTTGAATTCCATAGTTCATATTGTTAATCTCTTGCTATGTATTTATTTGAAGCTTGAGGTGTCGAAAAAAATTGGGTATGGTAAGAATGTGTCTTATAATAAGTGAATTAAAAATCGAATTGAATCAGCCAGTTCAGATCAGAAACCAGTGGACTAGTCACATGTCTAGTCCAGTTTAGTGCATTTTGGTGAACCGAACCAAACTAACCCAGACTAGTTTGGGAGTAAATCGGATCACCCTTTTTTTAAAAACAAAAAATTATTTCTTATAGAAGTTTATACTAATAAGCCAAAATCTTAGACTTGGTTACTGATTTAGCCTTGAGTTAGTTACCTGGTCTGACCCACTAACCATTGACCTAGTGCCTTGATCGGTTCAAGGACTGATTCAGTTTTTAATACATTGCTTATAATCATTTGTGTGTCTTTAGTTGGAAAGATTTTGTTCATGTTCCTAAAGACAAGAGAACAAAGCTTGAAATTAAGACTAAAAAATGCATCTTCCTTGGTTATGGTATGGATGAGTTTGGTTACAAGTTGTATGAAATTGCTAGTAAAAAGATTGTTAGAAGTAAAGATGTTGTTTTCAGAGAGGATTAATTTATCAAAGATCTTGATGAAGAGGAAGCATCACCACATAATAGTTGTGTGTTAGATGGATTTGATATAGTTCCCCATGGTGCCCAAAACAATCAACAAGGTGAAGTTGATGTTGATGTTCCTATAGTGAGAGAGGAACCTGAGAATACTCAAACAAAGGTTCAAGATAGCACATTAAGAAGAAGTACTAGAACTTGTCAACCTTCTTCTAGTACTCTGTACATGAGGATGTTTTACTTGTTGATGTAGGGGAACTAGAATGTTATAAGGAAGCAATTGAAAATGACCATAAGGATAAGTAGATTGAGGCGATGCGAGATGAGATGCAATCCCTTAGTGATAATCACACCTTTGAGCTAGTCAAATTGTCCAAAGGTAGAAAAGCTTTGAAAAACAAATGGGTGTTTAAAATTGAATATGAAGAACATAACCCAAAGGCAAGGTACAAGGCAAGGCTTTTTGTTAAAGGGTATGGACAGAGGAAAGGTGTTGATTTTCATTAAATCTTATCTCCAGTAGTTAAAATGACTTCTATTCATGTAGTGCTTAGTTTAACAGCTAGTCTTGATTTAGAAATTGAATAAATGGACATGAAGACAGATTTTCTTCATGGTGATCTAGATGAAAAAATTTATATGGAACAACTTGAAGGGTTTAAAGTAAAGGAAAAGAAGCTTATCTTTGTAAATTGAAGAAAAGTCTTTATGGTTTGAAGCATGCTCCTAGACAGTGGTATAGAAAATTTGAATATGTCTAAAAGGAGCAAGGTTATAATAAGAAGAAACTTCTTATAGATGTGTATCTACACAAAAAATTTTCTAATGATGATTTTATTATCCTTTTGCTTTATGAAAATGATATTCTCAATTTTGGAAATAATATTTACAGGATAAATGACTTGAAGAAATAGTTGGGTAAGTCATTTGCTATGAAGGACTTAGATGTAGTGAAACAAATATTGGGTATTTCTATTACTCAAGATAGACAAACAAAGAAGTTATACTTGTCACAAGAGAAGTACATTCAAAAAATACTTCAAAGATTTCGTATGGATAGGTAAATTGTCCTGTTGCTTCTCACTTTAAATTATGTAATGAACAATGTCCTATTATTGATGAAGCTAAGAGAAGGAGCAAATGAAGAAGTCCCTTATACATCAATAGTAGGAAGTTTGATGTATGCTATGGTATATATGTTTTAGACTTGATATTGCTCATACAGTTGGCGCGGTGAGTCATTATCTCTCTAATCCTAGTAGAGAACATTAGAAAGCTATTAAATGGATATGAGATATGTGTATGGTACATATGATTTGAGGTTATCTTTTGGTAACCATCAACTTGTTTTAGAAGGTTATACAGATGCTAACATGGTTAGAGATATTGATTCTCGTAAGTCTACATCTGGTATTTGATTAACTTTGTAGGGGGAGCTATTTCATGGCAATCTAGATTACAAAAGTGTGTTGCTCCCTCAACAATTGAGGCAAAATTTATTGCAGCTATTTAGGCTTGCAATGAGTTATTGTGGGTTAAAATATGTCTCCAACAACTTGTTAAAAAAAGTATTATCTATTGTGTGATAATTAAAGTGCAATTCACCTTGTCAAGAATTCATCTTTTCATTCAAGGTTGAAGCATATTGATACACATTATCACTTAATACAAGATGTGTTAGAAGATAAGCAGTAGTTGTATCTTGAGAAAGTTCACATAGGTGATAATGGTACTGATATATATGAGGACACAACCATTACGAAGAGGGAAACTTGAGACTTGCATATTGATCTCCAGAATGACAAACCTCTCCAAATAATTATAAGGGAGAGTTTTTTGGGCCATAGGATGTCACTCCTAGATGGAGCTCAAAGTTCTAACTATTTAGTTTTGTTTATTTCCTCTTTTATGTATTTCCTATTTTGCTTGTTTCTTATTTTATTAAAAGGGAAAAAAAGAAAAGGAAATGAATTAAAGAGAAACCCTAATAAGGAAAAAGTAGGCTACAAGTTTGTGTGCAAGGGGAAAAAAAGAAGTTTAATGATAGTTCTTTATAAGAGAAAATATTCTTAGTGGCTTTTAGGGCCAAGAGAAGTTTTGATCGAGGTGACAGTTGAAACACAATTTCTTGTCAAATTGATCTAGATTTTTGTGAGGAGGTTTTAGACACACGAAACTTCATTTAGGATTATCAAATCAACCATTGGAGTCTTCTATTTTCCCAAAATTTTTGTAAATGTCCGTTCACGTCTTTTACAGAGTTTTTTGAGTGACTTTGATCATGTCAACAATAAGATGGTTATGTGTAATTCGATTAATCTAAAATTATGTGGAGGCATTCAAGACATATAGATCTTGAATCTACATGGTGGAATCGTGGATTGAAGCTTCCTACCATCTCTAGTTTTAACATGAACGTTGTCATACGTTTTGTGACTGCACTTGCTGCCTTTGGTGACTTCTGGCACACATAAATTGTATCTTCACCCAAGAGATACGTTTTATTGCTCTATTTGTTCTTCTATTTCATTGATATAATGTTTTGGTGATTTTTGTGGATAAGTTGAATTTGTTGTCATTCTATAGTTGAGCTTTGTACTAGAGCATGGAATTTTATATTCACTTTAAAGTTAGTGGAATCTTTTCGTTTTGAGCCGTAGACATTTGCTCTCACTCACATTGTGGGAGAGATTTTTCCACTTTAAATTATTGTGTCTCCATTTATTATTTTGTTAGCTCACATTATTTTCTGCTTTTATTAATTTCATACGATATTTTTCATTAGGAATATTTAATATATGCTGCACTATTCCTAACATATGGATTTCCTTACATTATTTTTTTAATGATACACCTTCGTAGGATTTTATCTTAGGATTTCCTTACATTATTTCTTTTTTTTAATGATACTCCTTCTTAGGAATATTTAATATATGATGCGCTATTCCTAACAACTTCGAGGGATTCTTGGTAGTAATTCATCGACTGAAGTTTGTTAGGATTTTATGTTAATGATTTCAGGTTTTAGGGTTTTATGTTACTTACTTTACCGCATTATATGATTCCACTATAAAAATAAGCAATGTACGCGATAAACTTTATATTTAAAATAGAAAGCGTATGTGTTTATACGAATCATGTGTGTTTGCAACCTGTTAGTAGAAATTGATATTATGTTTGTTTTATTCATTCTACAAAGACTAAAGTATATTTTAGTCATTTAAGTTTAGTCAAGATTCTCTTTTAGTCTTTTAATTTTAAAAAATATGTTTTTAGTCATTTTAAATTAACGACATTAACTTTAATGATGAAAAATACTTAATAAAATTAAAATAATAACATATTCTTATATTTAAATTATGTGTAAATAAAAAAATAATTAAAACCCTAATAAAGCTTCAAGTTAATGTCAACATTAAAGCCTCTATTTAAATTATATCAGCATTTTAACTTTATTGAGTTAGCATTTTTCATAAGTGAAGTTAACGGCGTTAACTTAAAATGACTAAAAATACACTTTTTAAAGTTAATGGACTAAAAAAGGACTTCAACTAAAGTTAAAGAATCAAAAATATACTTTAACCTTCTATAAATCATGTGTTTGTTACGTGTTAGTAAAATTGATATTATATTTTTTTTATTCATTCTTTATCCGGATCTTCTCATAATCTTTTTTTTTTCTCAAAATGTCATAACCTCATCTCAACCCTAGGTTAGAAAATAAGGGTTTAGATTTAATATTTTGCAAAATATTACATAAAATAAATTTGTATGGTTAACATTTGACTTTGTCAGTTTACAAAGGCTATTTATAAAAAATAGAAAATTAATTTATAAAATATAATAATAATAAAACTAGTACTCATCAAATAGGTGAAGTTTAATTCTCTAAACTTAGGTGGGGAGCCCAAAACAATAGGGGTATTAAGAAAGAAAAATTCTTATATGAATATGACACGAGTCATTTGTGGTCTGATCAATTAAAATAACAACTCATGAGATGATCTGACACATCCTAAATATTACTTGACATATTAATAAAATTATAATATTTTACAATATTCACCTTTTCATGACTTATAAAATTTTAATTGAGAGGTTCATTTATTTAAAGAAAAAAATATGAAATCATGAACAACCTTTTAGAATAAATATTAGTTGAATTGTTACATTTTATTTTATTTGGTCAGACGACTTAAACCCGCAGTCTAATTCTCTAAACTTCAATAACAATAATTTACCAACCTTGACAAGGGTTAGTAAAGTTACTGAGGGGTTGACTGATATCCCGTGAGGATCTTGTTTCTTGGCTATAAGAATAATTTGGATTGACAAATTACAAATATAGGAAACAAATTGCGGGAAAAAAAAAAGGAAATAAATTAACTTTGAAAAAACAAAAAGATAACCGGAGAGTTCCATCAAATGCAAGTTAACATTCTTCATTTTTATTTGAAAGTGCAAACACTACCACAAAAATTAATTCTTGTAACGCTCTTTTTTGATAAAAATGTAACGCTCTTTAAACGCCACAAAAGTCTACGCAAATAAAGACTTATGTGGCGCTCATAGGAAAGTATTTTTATTTTTGTATTCGTTTAGCCTCCTATGACGCTCTCTTAGATGAGCCCCACAGGAGGCTAATTTAATTTTTTTTTTTTTTCATATAGCCTCCTGTGGCGCTCATTTAAGAGAAAACCACAGGAGACTATATTTTTTTTTTAATTGATGCCTCTTATGGCGCTATCTCAAGAAAGCGCCACAGGAAGCCTCTCTCTCTCTCTCTATATTTTTTTTAATAGCCTCAGCATAGAGGCTATTGTTTTTATTATTTTTTTATTGATTAAACCTCCTGTAGTGCTCTCCCACAGGAGGTGTATTTTAATTTTTTTATACCCATATTTGTTTTTTTTTTTTGCTTTTTTTTATTGTTTAAAATATGCACAACAACAAAATTTTTATATTAACATGTACAACAACAAAATTAAAAAAATACAAGTGTAAAAAATAAATTAGAAACCATCACAAGAAAACAAATAAAATACAAGTGGTGAATAAATAATTTT
>JBAGKO010000010.1:25392745-25403486 GCA_037177275.1 Acacia concinna
CATTACATTACTTTCCATTACATTGTATTATATTCCATTATATTCCCTCTGATTCCGTGAACCAAACGGGCACTAACATAACTTTTGATTTTGTATTTTGTCAACACAAACTTTATGTTGTAACATATAAATAGTATTTCTCATATCCTATTTATAACATGGAGAGAATGCTTTTTTGTCCTATTTATAACTCACACTATTAAACTTTTCACATAAACGTACAATGTCAGCCTTTATTTATAATTGTGTAGCCTTTATACTCTTGTGGTAGAGTATATATATTAAATCGATGTAAAGTTGATAAATTAAATCAATGTTAAGTTATTGTTAATTACGTTTAAAATTTTTCTTGATTCCGATGAAATATGTTGAAAATTACTTATAAACAGAACCATAAAAGTTTTAAATATGCAAAGGGTATTGTTAACTCATTCTTATAGATAATTGACAAATAAACTGATGACAGGTTATCCTTGATTTTTAATAAGTGTGCTCCATGCTGTAAAGAGTAAACAAGATTGAATATGTAAATGGTATTGTTAACTGACAAACAAGCGAAAGAGAAATGGCAGTTATATTATAGTTTTAACATGTACACTTCATATTGTAACAAGTTTATGGGTTTGAAGGACTGGGTATTAAAATCTTTTTGGAGAGCAAAACGGTCATGGGTTGACACCCCTCTTTGGCACCTTGTTAGAACATTTATTATTTAGTGACCGGATACGGGAGCTCCAGCAGTGGTGGTTAAGTGGCTTGTGTCGGACTACAATTAAATTCTCCTATATTTAGGTAAGGTTAGGAACAAAAGCAAATCAATAACTCAGAAAGTGGTTGGCAAAAGAAAATAATAATAATAATAACTCACAAAGTGAACTGCTAGTATTGGGTTACATATTAATTAAAATCTCATACCCCTTTTTACCTGTGACTTGCTTTCAAGATGCAAAGGAGCGAATAAAGTTAGAATGATGGAATTTATGAATATTTTAACTCTAGCATACCATATGGTTTATTAAGTAGACAAAATAAATGTACAAGATTACACATTCCGAAGTTCATACAAGAAAAGCATAACTACTTTTACCTTTACATGAAGCATACTGTTGCTTTCATAACAAGAGGGCTAAATCTAACAAAAGTAAGCTGATATTTACATTCAAATCGCATTATGATCAACCTACTTGTCGTTCTTCCAAAAAGAATGCCTTCAGATAAGCTTGGGGTATGGGATAGTCTCTGGAACCATAGGTTGCTTACTGGTATAGACAACTATAAGTAAAAATATTCATTAGCATGTAGAGAAGTTAGAGCCATTATATATATATATATATATATATATCACTGCATGCCTCAAGACCCACTAGCAGTGCCTTGAACAAAGTACAGGCCATCAAAGACAACACAACTAAACTTTGCTGCTTGTAACATGAGTTATTTGATTGCCATTTCAGCCTGGCTGGCTGTCTTTTCCGCTGCGAGCCACCATTCCTCATCATCGTCATCAATGATCTGTTTTGATAGCCAATTTGATGGAATCAAATCAATCATTACTTAACAGTACACATTCATGTAAACTTTCACTATGAATGTATTAGCCATATATATAACAGTCAAGCTAGGTCAGGCTATCTTTTTGAATGAATATCACTCTCATCTACTCAAAAGTAGTTACTCAGTTATCTTAAGTGCTTGCTTGGAGCTGGTTATCATAAATATGTTCACATAAGTTGTGACAAAAATCATCTTACATTCTACCTCGTACACTGTAGATCAATCACAATTGAAAAGCTCCTTTAAAAAAGCCTTCATTCCTACTTTCTAGATATTTAGTGGCCGGAAAGGAATTTGTGTAATTGCACAAGCAAACAAGACATGGAATATGTATTATATCTTTATTATCATTACTTATCAGTAATTGTTTTTCATATTTTTTAATGCAAAATCCCTCACTTTTCTACTCACTTTTCCAGCATATTTCATTCTCTCCCCTACTCACCCTCTCTCTATAAATTAGTGCGTTTAGGGAGAACAAGTTGCATTTTTTACATATTTGTTGTCTTTAACTAATTTAAACCAACTTTTTGGGGTGTCAAATTTAGTTATTTGAAACTTATGAAAAGGACTGGACAGAGTATATTATTCGATATTCCAAAGTTAAAGAGAAAATGCATTTTTTTTTTTGGGTGTTTCAAGCAATCAATTAACAGACTAACCACAGTGCTGAGTTCTGTCTTCTTTTGCTTATTCTCAACTTCGTCAACAGCTTTTAATGCTTCTTGCCACCAAGAGCCACTGGGACTGTCTTCAATATTATCATCGTAGGAGGGGAACTTCCGTGCCTGATCATCATTAACAAAGGCATATCTCTGGCCATCATCTACTGGTTGCCCATTATCAACCACCCCAAATGAATTAAATTCAGCTGAAGATTTATAGATCACATCAGCTGGTATGGGTCGCGTGGGAGATCGATAACCTGGTCCCATCAAATAAGCTTGTTAAATGGGAGAGGGCGAACTTAAGTCAATGTAAGAGAAACTAACTTGGGCATCGAATTCTAAAGCATATTAAGATTTATTCACCACAACTTGGAGGATTATAAATTAACCTCCAAAACCAATAAAATGACTATATTCCTTCCGTTCCATGTCTGTTTTTGTTTCAGTCTTCTGTTTCAAAATTACTCCTTCCATTAATAAATGTAAGGGCTAGTTGAAGAATTTGTTTTGGCCCCAAATGTAAACTTCAATCTTATTTGTCTCTCAAATTTATTTTTATCCAACCATCTTGATTGATTGCACACATTACCAGTAGCTTGTATTTTCAAAATTTTTTGGCTGAAGTGTGAATTAGTAATTCTTACATTTAGGACCCAATGAAGTATTACTTGAGAATCCCAGGCCTAATCAATTGTTTTTCATTTAGGGATATACAATCATTTAATGGTGATATTTCTGTATTATCAGCTCTTCTTTTCACCCACCATTTTTTTTCTATTAATCTTATTTTTTTTATTCCACTCTCTAACTTAAAGGTATTAAATCAAGCTGTTTCATATTTAACATTAATTAAAAATCTATTACTTCAAAAATAGTTACAGAATGGAGGTATTGTGTTATTTTCAAGGGAGAGTGGCTCTCCATTGATGTCTCCATTAGATTCAAATTCAATGGTAGAGACAAATTTGTGCTTTAAATTTTGATGTGATTAGTTTACTATTGTAGATTTTTATTATAATAATGATCTTTACATAGTAGTATTAAATTTCACCCAATGAAAATTAACCTAACAGATACATTCAATGGAGTATATGTGGTCTCCCTATTTTCAGACACTAATACAGTGCATTTAATAATTTTCAAAGAATAAAGTTAAACACTTGGCCAAATAAAAAGAATAAAGTTAAATTGGCCTAATAATTCAAAGATCAAATCATTAAGTTACTGTGAAACAAGATATTTTGCTAACCTCTGCAATCCGGATCATGACATTTCTGATAATACACTGCACTTCTCAGATCAATAGCATACATCACTGACCATTCAAATACATCTCATCAGTAAAATGCAAACTTAGACAAAACAATGAAAAGAAAGACAAGATTTCCATACATAATGAGAACAGAGACTACAGAAATATTAAGGAACTTCCCGAACAAAAGAAAAATCATATGGCATTTGAGATGAAAAAGTTTGACTTAACACTAACAAGGAAACAAATAATAATAATAATAATAATAAGAACGTTTAGATGCGTATGATAGGTAGTTAGAAACTTACCATGATTGCTTTTATGCTCTCTCCCAATTCTTTCACAATATCGATTCCTTGACATGCTATATACTATCAGTCCAAATCCTGAAAACCAATACCAAGCTCGAATTTTTCCTAAAATTTGAAGCAAGGCGTCAACATGTTGAGCAAGATAATATTCCCAGTATATAACTTGACAAAAAGTTAAAGCATGATGGAAACACAGATAATATTGATTATATAAGGAAGAATTCCAGCTCTTCGATGAAAATGTTTATATGATAATAACAGTCCCTTGTCTTAGACAATAAACAGACCAGAACACAGAAAAGTGAAAGATAAATGAGAGACCAGAAAATGAAAGCTCAAGGCCAATGAGAGGAACTCCCCTGACTTTCCAGAGGCCAGGGTCTCTCACAACTACACTTGCCTAAAGCATTCTATTGCGGCAGAGTATCTCTCCTGGAACAACAACCCCCCCCAAAAGAAAAAACTTGTTCTCTCATTTCAAGAAAACGAGAATAGTTGCTTTGGTCTGATTCTCCTTTCTATGTCTCAGCACCACTTTAGAAGTCCCTTTGACCTTTCTTATCTCATAAATCTTTCCCCACCTCCCCCCACAGGCTTTGCGTGCTCTTAGTATATATCAGCCCATGTCAGCATCAGGCTCAACAAAGCATTAAGTCAGAAGCTGAACAGGATGCTACTTCCAGATATATTTGGAGAGATAAGATTATAATGGTTATGGGAATACCACAAAATGATCTGATTAATTCCACCACCATAGAGACAATTTCAGAAAGGCGTTATAGTACGTTGTCTTTGGAAACGAAAGATCAAGAGTCAAGTGATCATCTGGCATATGGATTGAACAGTTGAAAGTGAGTCCATAGGAAAAACACTAATATGCTTTTTGGATAATAGAAACGACTAAACTCAAAGCTAGATCAACAAACAACATAAAATCTCAGTCGCTATCAAATATCAACCGAAATTATTTCCTATTTACCAATTGTTTTATCAAGATAGGTTTTTGCAACAGATGTCAAGCTGAATTGCCTCCAGCAAGGAGCATGAGTAACAGTAGTAAGCATAGTAGAAACAAAATCAACCTTGTAGTTCGTCTAGCAACTAATGCAAACAAGATCAGAGTCAACACAAGAGACTTTAGAAGTATCACCTGATATATTCCCAACAGAGGCAATGGACTCTACAAATTTATCTAGAAATGGGAACGGTGATTTTCCCACAAAGTATGCGGTTGGAACATCACTTTCAAAACTACTCGATGAAAATTCCTGAGAATATTGATGGCAGTGTTCATGATTATAATTTACCTGTAAAAATAAAGTTCCCATGTTTATCACAAAAAAGGTTCCCATGGTCTAATACAAAATGACAAATACAAGGAAGCCACTCCCGCATCCAGTTATGAGATTAATGTTAAAAGATTCAGTAGCCAATAGATCAATACTCAGTACCAGAGAACAACCCCTTGTTAAGAAAATTATATGGTATGCTTAGTCTCTGCACCAACTTGCACCACATCTTCTTGTGAAGCAACAAATTGAACAAAAGGTGAAAAATTTGAAAACCCTCAAATTGTTTTGAGTGTTGAAATATCTGAAAAGTGAGATGGATCAAAAGCAATGCAATCAAAAAACAAGAATTACAAAGCACAATACTACCTCTGTATCATAATGTAATGTCTTCACACAATTTGATTCTGGTTTCCCGACTAAATGTTTTTTGCAGTCAGCATCCATATTACAAATCAATGATGCCATGAACATGTCTTCTTCACCCTGACGTTGAAATAGCAGATAACTTATTCATAACTTGCTATCAAGGAAACAATAACTTTACCAAAACAAAAAACAAATATAATATATTGCAAACACTAATTTGCTCAGTATAATGCACATTTTAGCGTCTTCACTGCATTGGATTTGGTCATACAACTCTTGTATTGTACCAAGACTCTTAGATTATCTTGTCTCAATACATGCTATTATTCATTCCACATTGACTAATTCTTGTTGACCAATTATATCATCAATATATGTCTGTTATTATCCATTCCAAATATTTTTATTATTCCCCAGTGCACTGACAAGAACAAGTCATGAGTGGAATTCAAATTTTCATTATAATCATCTGAGACAAGATGCTCATTAAATAATTTTGTATACTAAAACTTTGAAGTGTTAATTTTGATAAATAAAGGATCATACCAAGTTCTTACACTTGTATCGCCCAGATGGTACAAGCACTGAACTTTTTCCTGCTTTTGATGATAAAGGTAGACGGAAACAGCGATTCCGAGAATATACAGCAGCGTCCACAAAAAGCTGGCTCAAACATTCATCAGAGCTGGAGTCTTTCTTCACAAATAATTTTTCAAATTTTCCATCTTTTTCCCTTGCATTTCGAACTCGTGAGCACATCTGATACAGTCATCATACCATGACAACAGTTAATGCTTTATATAAGAAATGCCAAAATAGATGCCAAGTCATAACTCAACTTCTCCTTTCAAAGACTGGTAAAAAATACCACATTGATAATCAAAGAACTTGAATTATTTATAAAACCACTCTAAAGTACATAGGTATCTCAAGTGATAGAAAATCAACTTCATCAGATATCATCTATGAATTTGCTTAGACAGTCATACTTACTTCAGAAACAAATGCTCCTGCATGAGAGTTATCCTTGAAAGCAGTTTTTGGTATGCGAATGATTAAATGTCGAGAGAACTTCTCTACAAGTAAGATTAATATGAGATAATAAATAATTAAACATTAATTTTGAAGCAAGACTTGGTGCCACAGCATTACTTTACAGGTATGAACATTATAAGCAAAACTTGGGGGGAAAACTGAAGGTCTAATTGAAGTGATGGTCAAAATGACAGAACGAACCTGGCCAAAGCAGTTAATACTAACTCGAGGGACACTTAAAAGGTTTTAATCATTCTAGGGAAAGAATACAAAATACCAATAAGAGCATTACATGTGACTTCGCTCAAGAGCCTAGACTAAAGTAATATTTCAACTATACTCAATGAAGCAAGATTTGATTCTTCAACATTTTCCCACACCAAGCTACTGGCCTTGAGCATCCCTCCTTCGTAACCAAAAATGGAATATTGCATGTTCCTACATCATTATTCATTAAAAGAGCCGACAGTTTTTATTATTCTTCCTTTTGCTACATTAAGGACAAAACGGGGGATGTAAAAGTACAAGCAAAAAAGCCACAGCATAGATAAAACAAAGAAAAATCCATACCATCAGTTGAAGAGTCCAGTTCTACTATCCATTCTGGGTCTCCACAAATAAAATATTTTTCATTCAAGGACTCTAGAATTACTGAGATCAAGAGATCCACCATTTCATCCCCATCCTTTCCTGGATTGACTCTCTTATTGAACTCCAAATCAAAATAAAGGTGGCATGGTAAACCCTGAGAGCAGAATATCATTTAGAGTGTCTGATATCCAAAAACGAAAATTTGCCCGGCTGACTCATAATTGTACTGTATCATTTGCATAGTCAAATCAATAACACCAAGAAACACACCAAACTATTACCTCTTGAATCACTTCATAATGATGACGCAATTTGGAATCCATATTTTTGTACCTAAATGTACATTCACCAACATTGTGAAAATGCAGATACAGAACTTTCATTACCAATAGGAGAAATGATTGATCAAACGGAAAAGAAAACTACAGCAAGGTAACCTTCTCCAGAACTCAGTATATGTAGAGGCAAGGAACCTTCTTTGTCCACTAAAATGGTCTTGATAACTGAAGATACGAATATGGTCTTTCCCTTTGGCAAACTTTATTGCTTCATCCTGCCTTGGGAATGTAGCCCACACCTCCTCCCTGAAC
Organism: Acacia concinna; assembly: GCA_037177275.1. NCBI lineage: Eukaryota > Viridiplantae > Streptophyta > Magnoliopsida > Fabales > Fabaceae > Acacia > Acacia concinna. The sequence goes on from JBAGKO010000010.1 coordinate 25,400,405, forward strand.
ATACGTAAGCCATGAATTAAGCTCACTAGTCATATGATGAAACAATGGTATAAAAAGAATCATCATTCAAGCAGAATATAAACAATAAATTAGCCTCCCATACCTTAAATCTGATTTATTTTTCTCAACGAGATCAAGACGTATCTCGTGTAACAAGTGCAAATAGCTAAGTGGTCTTTTGGGAGGTACTCCATGTGGAGATCCATAAAACACAACTGGAGAGAACTGTTTCCCAAGGCTAAAACCATTTGCTTTAGCTATAACTGATTTAATCTGAAAAGATAACGCCGGGTAAATTAGTTTGAAACAAAAAGAACAATTTAATTGCTCCACCGCATCAAAAGCAATGAAGAGTATAAGCCTTTTTTGCAGCATAAAGCGATTGGAAACAGCTATATAACAACATCAGTACAGCACAAAAACAATGGGGTGTAACAAAGCAAGTGGTAATTACTTTCTCAATGGAAGACTGCACATCAGTGGGACTTTTCTGCTCCTTTTTAACTGATTTGGGAGATAGAAGGCCAGAATGTGATGAGATCTTAAGTGTTGAGCTTCCTTGATCCAATCTGCTTTTAGTTCTCTTTCTTTCCCTTATAGCAGATTCTGTGAAAATAAAGAGGGAAGAGTGAAACTATTCACCCCATAAAAACTAATATCTAAATAAACAACTCCGTGTTCAAGTCATTAATTATATGTACAATTAGCAATCCATCACTATACACATACAGCTTGTGCTAGTCATTAATTTGAAGAAAAATTAACCATCTATCACTTCATAAAGGGGAAAAAAAACTTATCTGCTACACTTTTTTATTTGCTGCCACATAAATAATCTTTTTTTCCTTATGCATTTTTTGTTTTCTTCCATTTCAAACTGAATAAGACTAAATCATGATACTCGATAAAAGATAAGAACTCAAATGTTCAAAGAGAGGTCTAATTTCATTTAGATACATAGAAATTATTGGGGTGGGGGATAGGAAAATCAACTGAATGGATTGGCGTTGTACAGTATAAAGGCGCAATAGGAATAAGTGAGAATGTAAAGAAAGAGAGAGATCAATGGGGACGACAAGAAACACAAGAACAAAATGGAATTGAAATGTTACGTAGGTATCCACAAAAAAGAACATGTTTGTACTTCTCAGCATAACAGAGCGGTGATTGGTCAATTATAAGTGCACAATCGCTATTTACAGTAAAGCAACAAGATTAACCAGATTAAAAAAAAATTCTACACAATCAAAGATTTGTGCTAAATGACTATAAGCTATAATTTTTAGGGAGAAATGAAAGCTTACGAGGAGGGGATAAGCCGCACTTGAAGCACGCGAACAAGCGATCAACATCGTCCATAGCACTTGAAGGCATTTCTCCTTTTCTCTGGGGTGGGATGTTTGCTTCCATTGCAACAGAATGAGTATCATTTTTCTGTTCAACTATGGCGTGGAGGCGGGAATTTAAATTTTCTGGAAAGCTGAAAAACAGAAGGGTCCATGAGAGACAGTCAAACAGTTCAATATAATTTAATTTTTAATTATGGTTGTGCTGAAAGAGTGAAAAACGAAAAAGTCGGTGGGAGGAGGGGGAATTCCAGAAAAAATATCTTTAAGATATCAAAATTTTAAATCACTTTTGTTTCCTACAATAGTTTAAGTATTAATTACATTTAATTTACAATTCATGACTGAAAAAATTTGCAACTAAGAAATAATTTATTTGGGATTCCCAAAGTAATTCAAAACTTATTTCTTATAACAAGCTATATTTCCTAGTGTGTTTTCGTACAATTATGATAACAATATCTCGTCTGATCCTAATTATAAAGATCCGTTATTTTTTTTGAAGAATTTAAGGCAAATTATAAGAAAGTTAATTATATTACTTATCATATCATTTATTGTGTTTTATTACACTATATATTAAATCATAAGTCAAACAATATAATTTGAAGAAAAAAAATAAATTTTAATGTCTTAAATTAATATTATTAGCTTTCTTAAAATTTTTATAGGATTGTCCAAAAAAGATTAATAGACCCTTATAATTAAGATCAGAGAGAGTATATGATAATGTTATTAGTTGAATCGGATGTATAAGATCAAGATGATTAATGAAAGTATGTTGAAAACATAATCAATAAGTGGTGTCGAAGTTTAAAATAAAAACCCATAAAATAGATTTTATACTAAAGATTATATGGCAGTGCGTAATTTGAACTTGAATAACTTAAATACCAAATAGGACCCGCCTCATAAAAAAAACTTTAAAACTTGGTTCTAGTATAGTTTTGAATATGTTTTAAAATCTTTTTTAATGTTTTCTATTAATGCATTAATTATTATTAAAAGTTTGATGAATTTCTAAAATGTCTCTACAAAACTTTAGCAATCCATCAAATATCATTAAAAGTTTGATGATTTTCCTTAATAATATGTAATTTTTAGGCTAGGAATTTGGAATATTACAATTATGTATTAGAAATCATTATGATTAGAAAATGTCTTATTATTGTCAAGATTTGAAATATTGAATATTAGTAGAAAAAACAAAATCACCATTTCTCAATCGAATCATTATAATTAGGACATAATTTTTTTTCGATACATGATGAAAGCTAAGAAACAAACAGAAACAAAAACGATATTGCTAACAAGCTTCCACTTAATGTCAAGCATATCTACCAAATAGAATCCTAACTCTATACTTTTCGTAAGGTTATCTACAACTAGATTTAGGTTCCTTGGGATATGAAGAATATCTACCTGCCAACAATTTATAGGAATGGGCAAAACATATTCATCATCATTTATGGGAATGTAATGCTATTTATAAAGAAGTAATTTTTGCGACTATATTGCCATATTTTAGATAATTAATTTTTAGATAAAATTAAGAAAATTAGGGAATTTAAAATATTCCAAATCATTTTCAAATATGATTAGCCAATCAAATATAAAAAAACAATTAGGAAATATTATGATATAATAACTAATATGGTGTATTTAATGGCATACCATCTAACCCATTTTTCATGAAACCAGCTATTACAACTTTTCAAAAATAAAGTTGATGATTT
>JBAGKO010000010.1:25409200-25428064 GCA_037177275.1 Acacia concinna
GCAAAATGCAAAGTATGAACATACAATCCATAAAACTCTAATTACCATGCATAATGTGGGTAAATGTGTGCAATTAATACCTAAAATACCCCAAAAAACTATATAAATATTGTGTTAGATCACTCCCCCACACTTAAACCTTTGTACTCCTAGACAAAAACTCGAATCATCCAAAGAAACTTACAAGAACATCAAAGAAACCAGCATATCCGAAAGGAAATCTTAAGACCTAAACAATCCACACCCCTTAAGAAAAAAAAGAATGATACTGTTAATAATGCAAGTGATCAATCCAATATATAATTGACCCAAGACGTATGAACACGAGAGATTCACTTAAGGCTAAAAGTGTTTAAACTCTCTCCTCTCATGTTTACGCTCATTTTTCTCTCATCACTGGGTTCTTCTTCGTTCAATATCCACATAGCAAGCATCCTACCATAGGCTTACAATGACTCTAAGATCTCCACTACAATTAGTACTCATGTCTAGAATTAAGAGGTCTTTAATTTAGTTAAAAGAATTGATCAAATTTTTATTTGTGTTTTCTATGTCTGCATTAATTTAGTTAATTAAGTCTTTATGTCAATATGTAACAAATTTAACATATAGCTATTTGCAAAAGTAAAAAAATAAATTAAGAAAAATTTAAAAAAATGTTAAATTACTTAAACGATGTTAGCCAAAATTAGGAAATTAGTAATAATGAATGATAAATTAGTAAATAAAATTTATTTTGATATAAATTTAAAAACAAAAATTTTTAACAGAATTAGTCGTTTGAACTTAAGTGTATGCTTTCAAAATAAATGGGAGGTCCGTATAATTAAGGTAAAATCTAAAGGAGGTTAGAGTATTTTTTTTAAAAAAAAATGAGATATATTTCTTGTGCGTAGCATTAATATGTTATAATCAAAATCCATCACAACATTAATCAAATAATTAATTTATTATCTAATTTAAGGGTCTTATGTTTGTTATATTATGTGTACATGTTATCATCACTTCATTCATATTTTCAGTGTTTTATTTTAATCCTAACTTTCAGAGTGAATTGAAATTTGAATGAACCAACTTCAATCTTGATTGTTAATCATTCTAACTTATTCACTGTTCATACAATTTGATAGAAATGTGTTTTCAAAGTTTGTTTAAAAAATACAACATTAAAATTACTGAATTTATTAAATATTATAATTTCTTTTCATATTTATTTAAATTATTTCTTTTTTCCGCCGATTCTTTAGACTCCATTAAAAAAAATTTAAAAATTTTGTAAGTAAACAATTTTTTTCAAAACTTTATACGCTCCCACGGTCTCAAATATAGGACAAAGTTGACTATTAATATTGAAAAATTAAGAAAATTAATTAAATTACTTAATTATTTCATATATTATGTATCATTCATTAACTTATTTAATAGTACATAATATTTAAAACAATGTATTTAAACAAATTATTTAAAGATAATACCATATGATTTTAATATATACTGTAATTATAAGATTGTATGTTTGAAACAAACTTGAAACAGTGTCTGAAACTGTGAACCCGTACTTGTGAACAATAAAAAGAAAATGCGTGACTTGTGCTGGAGAATAGTGATGTACTGGAATAGATTTTATAAATATACAGATATAACTATTTTAAAGGAAAAAAATTAAAATATAAATATTGAACTAAAAAATCAACCTTGTCCCTACATTTTTTTGCGTGTATGCATGAAAAAATTAACAATAACCACGTATCAACTGTTTGATGGTTAATTATCAATATAGTTTATTTATGTATATATTGTTTAAGAATTTTTTTTTGATACAATTTAAGAATTTTAAATTTTAGTGGTTTTCATTTTCATAACATTCTTTTTGCTTGTATGCATCTTGTTTGTTTAACCTTTCTTCCATGAAAAATCACATATTTTTAAACGAAATATATTATAATTTTTTTTCTGATTTTTTAAGTTTCTAAAAATATTTAAATGTAGAAAGATTGAGATTTCTAAATATTTATAGATTGTAGAAGCTCTTTTAATTCGGGTAATTGTTAGGATAATATGATGAATACAAGAGAAGATATTATAAAATTATTGAGTTGTCATATAGATTTTTTTAATCAAAATATACATGAAGATATTATCAAATTTGATAACTAACCGTTAGGGTAGGTTAATTTCATATATAAAAATTTTATATTTTAATTTTTGGTCCATAGGGAAAATCACATATAAAAACGGTTGAAATACTCAAATTCTAATTTGAGTTGCTAAATTTAAGAAATTATGAATTAGGTTATATGAGACACTTATGGATTTAGAAATTTGGCCAAATTACCTCAAATTACCTTTATCCTTTAGTTATTAAAACACAAAATTGAAAATTAAACTATATTGTTTACACACTACATAAGAACCCTAATAGTAGAACATTCATTAGAGGCCACAACATAGTCAGAAAATCAATAAAGAATGTCACAATAAGCTTATTATAAAGTTAAACCTTCACTTCTTAATCCATTTATATTAAAACATGTGATTATATGATTTCGTTTCAAATACATTAAACATTAAAATACAATTGATTTTGTCCTCAATTTTTATGTGATATTACAAGAATTCATTCTTGTGAATAATCAATTTCGTAAAGTGAAATAAAATCTCCAGCTAAGATATGAGGTTCATTATTACATTGGATTATTGCATTTATTTGCTCCATACACAATATATTAATTAATTTTCATTGGTGGTTAGATAAATTTGATCTATATATATTTTCTCTTCTAAACCATTTCCTCTGGATTATTTCCCCTCTTTCTCTTTTGAATCCTTTTCTCTTTTCTTTGCACATGGGCCAGGGATATAATTGGAAAATAAGCTAAATTTACATATCCTAAATTAGGATATATTAAATTTACCAACTTAATATAGGATTTGAGTAATTTAAGCGTCTTTATATAAAATTTTTCCTGTTTTAAAAAATGCTAGTGAACAATGAAAGCAGAGTATGTGAATAGTGCTTATGAACATGAAAGCAGATTGTGTGAACAGTGCTTGTGAAGAACGATACAATGGAATAAGTTTTGTAAATATATAGTAATAATAAATTATTGTCAATTATATATTTAAATTGTACATAATATTGATTAAAATTGTTTCTTTTTGCCGCTGATTCTTCATATTCCATTAAAAAATTTAAAATCAAAAATTTAGTAAATAAACAATTTTTTCAAAGGGAGAAAGACAAATAAATACCCTGCAAACATGAGAAACCTAAAAAAGTGACTCGAATTTCAGAAAGGACAAATGAGGGGCGATGACAAAAACTCAATAGAGAATGATTAAAACTGAGCAGATAATAACTAAAACCAAATGACTAAAACTAAAAGGAGAATAACTAAAATTCAACCGAAAATGACTAAAATATGACCAATTTTTCGCTCCTCATTTGTTCTTTCTGAAATTCGAGTCACTTTTTTGGATTTCTCATGTTTGTAGGGTATTTATTTGTCTTTCTCCCTTTTTCAAACTTTATATGATCCATTAATCCTAAATATAAGACAAAGTCTACTTTTTTAAAAAAGATTTAAGGAACTAAATAATTTACTTAATTATATTATATGTGGTAAACTATACTTATGAACAATGAAAGTAGAGTGTATGAATAGTGCTTGTGAATAATGATTTAGTGGAAAAGATTATATATAGAGAAATAGATGAGAGAATTTGGGTTACCTTTAGTTACTTTTTATTACTCCTTTTATTTTTCATATTCTCTTTATTAAAGTTTTGTAACCCCACTTTTCCAATTTTTCTTTAAAATTTATCTCACATGTTCTCTTCCTTCCCTTCCCCTCTAAATCCCTCATGCATATTTCAAATGGAGGGGATGGAAGGAAAGGATAGAGGGATTTCCTTATTTGATTTGATTAGTAGAGAGAGAGAGAGAGAGGAGGTGAAGAGTTTTTAATAATTACTTATTTGGTCTAGTATTGAGACGAATATCAATTTACCATTCCACCTTAACATATTTGGTTGTGTTTTTTATTTGTTATATAAATTAATTTGCATCTTATGATTAATTATAATAATTTTTATAATAATATATTTTTATTTTATGTTAAAACATTTTACTAATAATAATAATAATATTTTTATTATAATATTTCACATCATGCACATTGGTATTACAAAATGATTCAAAATTCTAGCTACCCTCCAAAAATCCTCCAATTTAGAGGGGAACCAAAATAGAGTATTGGAGGGGAGTTGAGGGGAGGGAATGGGATATAAACTCTAGATCCCTTCTTTCCAAATTTCAAATAAAATAAGGAGGGGGCTCATTTTTCCTCCCCTCCCCTCCAACCAAACATGTCCTTGGTTTCTAGATCATTAAATAATACATAATATGTCATTTGAAAAACTTCATCCAAGCTATTCATTAGTCTTCTACCCCCATAAGTCAATACAGAAATGCATGTTAGCCTATATGGAATAGTGCAACTCGCCCTAGCCACTGCACAAAGATTAAGCTTATATAATCTAGTTTCTAAGAAAAGGTCAAATCAAAATACAATGTAGATATCACATTAGAAAAATGGGAAAGCAGTAAGAAAAATCGTTTCAATACTAACTACAAAATCGTTGCTTCTCATGAATAGTGCTTGTATGGGAACTTCTAAGAAGTGACTTTTTGAATATTTTTCCACAGTAAAATTCCTCTCACATACGTATGTCAACTAATGTAAAAGTACTTCTAAAAAGTTAAAACAAACATACACCAAGAATGTATAGCAACATAGATAATCAAGTAATTTCTAATTTCATTTACTAAGCAAAGAGCAACGTACCACAGCCATATATGTCACTTCCTGAGAATTATAATGTCAGCCAATAAATATGGTGACCTAAGCAACATTACTTCTGTTTTCCAAGAAATCAAGAGAAAAATCATTACTTTTCCACCCTTTAAAATTTTCGCCATTTAAGAAACTTGTATGAGCTACACAGCCAGCCAGTCAAAGATCAGATGAAGGTGCAGCAATCTCTATTTTACGGAATGTCTATTTATGAAACCATCATTAGTATCCAATTCCCACCAAGCATTTGAGTCTTCCTCAGACCCGACAAAGTTAGGGTTCGGCCGATTTGATCACACCTTTGTTCTCTAAATGATTCAATGATTTCCCTTGTTTCTTTGATCCGTAACATTTTGAGGGGCATGGCTCAAAGTATGATGATTTGCATAAGCCACCATATGCTGCTTAACAACACCAAAGTGAGATGCAGCTGATTTCAGCTTAGTGGCAGCTTCATAAGGTGGCAATGACTTGAGTGGTTTGTTGCCTAAATCCCAAAATATTCTAACTCTGCTTTGCATTCTGGTTGGTGACAATTTCGAATGTTTGCCCAAAGCATTGTGACACCCTTCTGAATGCAAATTCTAAATCCAGTATATGGGGTTAATAATGGCGGAAAGTTGACTTGTCCAGCAACAAAGATTCCACAAAATTTAACAATACTTAACATTGGCAATTGGCTGTCTTTTCCAAAATGAATAATAATGACTGCCATAAAAACCATTGAACCCAATTAAACTTAAATGATGACCAAATAAACAAGAGAAACAAACAAAAAAAAAGCCTACTTTATGAAATAGACATGAAAAAGGTGGATGCCACCCCATTTTTGGGACACTCTAACTTAAGGAAATTATTCTTGTTCGCCAACTCTAAGCCTGCATAGAGGATATCATATATGCAGGTTTTTTCTTACATACTGTGAGTCTAAGATATGATTGTCACAATTGTAAAAGGGCAGAGTCCAGAAACCTGTGCTCTCAACCATTTTTGCATAATGCCCATGAAAACAAGAGTCTCTTCTAAAGCACTAAATCCAGCTTAATTCAACACTCAAGGGCAAAATTTATCTTCAAGACTGACTATCTACATCAATTCAACAAGCAAAACATAACTTTATCTGCTTATCTTTTCCAAATATTACCAACTATTCATGTAAGATTTGGATATTTGATAGGATTCAAACAAAAATTGGATTCAGAAGTAACACACCTCCACAGCAAAAGCATGCTCATAAATGCTTCTAGGATGCTATGCAACAATTAGGGCCAGTTAGGTTGTAAGAAAGGAGTTTCAATGAAAGGAAAGTGAAATAAATAGAATGACATGATGCAGATTAGCTAAGTGCTGCAACTGTGATCCATTTCAAAGCATTCATATACTCAAATAAAGCATTTATATTATTAGTTCTGCTTGTTGTTTGGAACTTTGACAATTTTGTTATCAAGAAAGGTGTGTCCTGTCCCCCAAAAAAAATGTTTCTATTATTTAGTTTATATATCGTAAAAGAACACACAATTTGTCTTTGAAACTTTCAGTCATGCTATTCATCAATCTTCTGACCGCAAAAGAAAAGACAAATGCATGCCAATCTATATGAAATATAATGTATGTGGGAAGTCCTCATTATTTATATGCCATAAAATAGTGTAACTCTGCAAGGGTGACCTTATAATCTAGTTTCTAAGAAAAGGTCAAATCAAAACACAATGAAGTATAACATTAAAAAGATGGGAAAGCAGAATGAAAAATCATGTCAATGCTAACTACAACATCGTTGATTCCCCTGAACAGGTATTCAAGAGAAGGAAAAGCAGAGAAAGACAGGATAATAACATAGATAATCAAGTAATTTCAAATTTCATTTAGTAAGCAAAAGGCAACGTACTGCAGCCATATCTATCACTTCCTGAGGGCTATAATGTTATCGAACAAATTTGATGATCTAATCATTACTTCTGTTTCCAAAAACAATCATTACTTTTCCTCCCTTCAAAATTTTGGCCTTTAAGAAACTTGTATGAACTACACAGCCAGCCAGTCAAATATCAGATGAAGGTGCAGCACTCTTTATTTTCCGGAACGGCTATTTATTAAAACCATCATCAGTATTCAATTCCCACCAAGCATTTGAGTCTTCTTTATTGCTATAGGCACCATCAACTTCATCACAGATATCACCAATATCTTCATCCAAATTAGACTCAGTAACCATATCATCTGGACTGTATTTCTTTTTCACCACCTCTGGATTGTATGTCCACTCTAATCTGTTCAAGATATCACGATCCTTCCACTTTTCAACAACCGATACTGCCTCCTTCTTCACCTTACCCATCAGAATTTCCTCCCAAGAAAAGGCAGCATCAGCAGTCCTCTTCAAGGCCCCATCATTAATATCCCCAATGACAACTGTCTTGAGACATCGTAACTTTGCCTCCTTTAATACGTCAACAAAATCAGAATCATCTGAAACAAGAACCACACATTCAACCTGCTTATTATCCATCATATCTACCATGTGACCTTTCATTGCAATATCTGCAGCTTGTGGCTTATCCAACACAGTCCGAACCCAAAATCCTGCATGTTTTATCTCATCTGCCAAACCATACCCCACTTTGGGAGTCAAAATGCTCCTTGCTGCATTCTTATACTTCTCCATTTTCATGGAAAACTTAGCAACCAATTTCACCCTCCTGTTCCCCTTTGCTGACTCAATTGTGTTCAATCTTTTTATGTGCTCACGCTCATGTATTTGCTTAAAATGATTGATAAGCTTCTCATTTGTATAAAATTTTCTCCCACAGACCCAACAAAGATAAGGTTCAGCTGGCTTGATCACACCTTTGTTCTCTAAATGATTGAACAATTTCCTTTCTTTTCTTTGTTCCCTAACATTTTGAGGGACATGGCTAAATGTATGACGATTTGCATAAGCCACCATATGCTTAACAACACCAAAGTGAGATGCAGCTGCTTTCAGCTTAGTAGCCGCTTCATAAGGTTGCAATGACTTGGGTGGTTTGTTATCTAAATCCCAAAAAATTCCAACTCTGCTTTGCATTCTGGTTGGTGATGATTTCAAATGTTGGCCCAAAGCATTTTGACGGCCTTCAGTCTCAAAGTGACACATTCTAACTGCAGCATATGGGGTTAACAATGATGGAAAGTTGGCTTGTCCAGCAACAAAGATTCCACGAAATTTAACAATACTAAACATAGGCAATTAGCCGTCTTTTCCAGAATGAATAATAATGACTGCCATAAAAAACCATTGAACACAATTAAGCTTAAGCGATGATAGAAAACAGGATAAACAAAAAAGAAAATTGAGTCTACTTTATGAAATAGACATAACAAAGATGGATGCCACTCCATTTTTTGCAACACTCTAACCTAAGGAAACTATTCTTGTTTCACTAACTCTAAGCCTACAGATAGAATACCACATAAGCAGGTTTTTCCCTACATACTGCCAGTCTGAAATATGACTGTCACAATTGTAAAAGAGCATAGAGTCCAGAACTAGCAGAACGAGTGAAGTCTCCTAAAGCACTAGATCCAGCTTGAATTCAATGGATAGAGTTAAATTCAAGACTATCTACATTAAATCAACAAGCAATAGCAGACTCAGACTTTCATTGGCATGCATGTCTTTTACTCAGCAATATAAGTTAAAACAGAAAATGTAAAAGCAATTGCAAAGAAGAGTAAGTTATCACTTGACAGACAAACCAATGTTTAGATCTGTCTTCTTCTGCTTATTACCAACATCCTCAGCAGCTCTAATTAAGGAAATAGATACCTTAAATCAGATATTTTACAGCGAGTTCAAACTCAAGTAAATGGTTCATTCAGTTGAGCAAACCAATTATTATACTTATGTAGCTGTAGTTATAAAAATTAAATTAATGAATCACCTTGTTTTACTTGAAAGTTATGAAACCAAGAAAATTGTCTTCCATTATTCTTTCCATTATCAGTACGTTTTCTTGGTGTTACTTTTAGAGAGTGGCTTCTGCATTCAATAACTTTAGCTAAGCAGATAAAACCATGATCAGAATAATAGTTAGTCAAAAACATACTAATTTTATATTAAAATCAGCAGACCGGGATGTTTCTGATATCATGTTGCCCTTTCTCTCAGATAAATAGCACAAATTAAGGAACCAGGAAAGCATTCAACTGTATCCAGAAGTTGTAAACTTCGGAAGAAACAACCAAATGATAGACAAAAAACTTGTTCTCCATTATTCTTTCCATTATCAGTATGCTTTCTTGGTGTTACTTTTAGAGAGCAGCTTCTGCATTTAATAACTTTAGCTAAGTAGATAAAACCATGTAAGGATCAGAATAATAGTTAGTCTAAAACCAGGAAAAAAACCTACTTATTTTATATTAAAATCAGCAAACCGTGACATTTCTGACATCATACTGCCCTTTCTCTCAGATAAATAGCACAAATTGAGGAACCAGGAAAGCATTCAACTATATCAGTAAGTTGTGAACTTGTGAAGAAACAACCAAATGATAGACAAAATGAGCCATAATTACAGGGTAGAGATAGATGAAATGCAATGAGTTCTCTGAACTTATAAGCACGATCGTTTGAGAAGACACTAGTATAAACATTTTATTCAAGAGCAATGGAGATGTTTTAACATGCAAACCTACCCACGACTTCCAAAAGAGATTTAAAATTTCATAATGCCAAAATAAATTAGAGAGAAACTAAAATTACAATTGTAACATAAATCATATAGCACGGCACCAGACATCAAAACTCTTCTTTCCATGACCTTATTGATATTAACGTCATGGATAAATATGCTCTAGGTAGATATTCCTATCTTGAGTTCAATGAACTTCCAAGCACAATCATGTACAAGACATAGAAATACTTTATGCTAGGGTGACAAAGATGTTTTAACAGGTAAACTGATAGGAAACCATGGCCCTTGCTCATATATACTAGAAGAAACTGTGTGGGTTAAGTGTTGGTTAGAGGCATTTTTAGACTTCTGATCCGTTTAGGAATTGCAGGGTAGTTAATTATGGTCATTGATTTATATCAGTTTATATTAGTTATTATGTGGTAAGTCTACTCAAGGATGTTATAAGAATTTTTGTCATTATGAAAATTATTACTCAGAAATATTGTCTTGTCCAAGAGTTGCATATCCTGGCTCTAGATTAACTTTCGCTTACTTTGTTTACATGACCCTATCATTTACATTCACATATATTTCACAATAGATTTTAGAAAGTGCATTGCCATCCTCAAATAGATAGACATTGATAAATAAATCAAACAACTTAGAACCACACATAATAACCCTTGTTCAACGTTTATTTCATGGATTATAGCAGCCCAATGAGCAGAAACTAGACTCTAAATAGACACACATTTGTGTCACTCAGATACCCTAGTGTAAGTCTCATACACCAACTGTGCAGTAAGAAAATCCACGAGAGCAGAACCTACAGACTTAAATACAGTTATCTCCTCAGAGTGTGTTCTTCCAACCTTGTCTCCTGCAGCTAACTCCACTAAATTTGCCACAATATCTTCCTTTTTAATCACTCCCCTCTCAAAAGCACCCACCAATTCTCCTGCTTCCATCATTGAAGCCTCATTGTCCACAAACACTCTTCCTCTCTTAATGGCCTCATCATCACATTCCTTCATTGAATGCTTGAATGAACCCACCAAATCCAAATGAGCTCCATCCTTCAACTTCTTGCCCTTTACAAGAGCAACCTCTGAATTGGTTGCACAACTCACAATATCACCAAGTCCAGTGATCTCATCCAAAGACACATTACTCTCAAAGCTTACACCTTGAAAACTACCATCACCACTTTCTTGCATTTTCTCGGCCAATATTCTCGCCTTCTCAGCTGTCCGATTCCAGATAACTACTTTCCTCAAACTGGGTACCGCCGAAAGATGGGCTTTGATCAAATGAGGTGCCAGATTTCCTGCGCCCACCATCACGAGGACTTGACTATCCGGTCTAGCCAGGTATTTCGAAGCCAAACCAGAGACACACGAGGTTCGATAAAGGGTCAAATCAGTTGCATCAATGGATGCCAGAGGCTGCCCTGTAGTGGAGCTGAAGAGATCATACGTTGCCTGCACACCTGGTAAGTTAATTGTAGAGTTCTGAGCAAAATGAGTGACGAGCTTGACACCCATGTAAGGAAAAGAAGGAGAAGATGACCAACAGGGCATGAGGAGGAGAGAGGAAGAAGGAGAAACCTCGTAGCTTTGACGTATTGGGGACTGGATTGAGGTTGAGATTTTGGGGAGAAGAGATTGAAAGTGATTGATTAAAATTTGATGGGTGAGGATGGAGTGTATGCTATCAGTGGATATGAAAACCGGAGAAGAAATTGTAATGGAGGATGCCATTGATGAAACTGCAAGTGATTGTAGGATCTTGGGTTTGAAGGATTTGTGGATTAAAATATCAAAGATTTGGTTGGTATGGGATTCGGAAACAGATTAGATAAAGAAGTAACACGTCTCCACTCCAAAAGCATGCTCACAAATGCATGTAGGATGCTCTGCAACCATTAGTGTTCATTAGGTTGTAAAAACGGAGTTCAATGGAAAGTAAAGCGAAAAAAGTAGAACGTAATTCATGTAACATTTTAAATCAAAGTATGTTTGAAAAGCTATGGAAAAGTATCAAAAAATAAACTAAACGAAATCAAATCGTGGTTAAATATCCAGAACTCTGCCATCAAAAGCGAAAATACTTGTTTAAACACTCAAAAACTGAGCACCCTATATGGATTATCAATAAAAGAAAGTGCCAAAAGTTTTGCAGAACCCAAAAACACACATCTGCAGAGCCTAAAACTAAGGTTATATGACTTGGATTTTCCAAAATCCAAACCAAATAAAAAAGAATTGTCTAAATCTATTGTTTAAACTTTAAACAAACCAAAATAGTGACTCGATCGACTATTTGAAACTGTGTTTCTTTTCTCTTCCTACTTCACACATGTTCTTTTCATGAGTTCACTCTCATACACCAAAAGCTACTCTTGTCGTTTAAATTCATTCAATGTTCTGTTCATGCCCATACACCTAAAAAAGTAGCCAATTTTCAATTCTAGACCTCAACATAGACTACACGTGATAAAACCACATCATTATCTATCTAAAATATAAACAAAGTGGTATGCACCACAGTAAATAAAAAGCACCGTCACTCTCTCTTTCTGCCACCAAAAAAACATTCTCAGCTAACTTTTTACAAAGAAAAGTAGACTAATCACCGATGACACCCACATAAACAGGTGAGCAAGCATTTATAGTTTGATCTCCTCTAAATGAGCGTGCAGACATTGATCATGCATTAAAATTGATCACACTCACAGCTCCTACAGACGAACAGAAGGAGTACAAGCTAGCTACCGAATGGGTCCAAAATAAAAAAGAACAAGACACCACAACCCTTAAATCCGAGAGCTCCAAATGATACAAGAAATGTTGAAATAAAAATGGAAGAGGAAAAGTGGAAGGGAGTAAGAGAAGGCAACGGACTTACCTGGTGAAGGCGAAGGAGACGCCGATCGAAGCAGCAAAGAGACGACGATCGAAGCAGGAAGCGACGCCGATCGAAGGGAGTGACTCAACGCCGGATAAGGGTGTCGTTGAATAGTCTAGAACGCCCCACCACAAAGCAACAGTGAGAGTGCCTGAACAAATGCTTTTTAGTACACAACTGTAATAAAAAATATATGAAATGATCTTACCTATTTTATATCATAATTAATAAGTACGTTAGGTATAATATAAAGGGTAAATGGGCTTAAATAGCCATCAATTTTTTTTCAAAAGCGTAAAAATAACCATGAACTATTTTATAGAGTAAAAGTAATCATGAACTTTTGAAAAGGTGTAAAACCGTTAAGTCATTGTAACGTTGTTAATTTTTTATGAGGGCTTTTTACAGTAACTTACCAGTTTGCTATAGTAACTTAATAGTTTTGCACTTTTTTCAGAAGTTCATTATTACTTTTGCTCTAAAAAATAGTTCATAGTTATTTTTACACTTTTAAGAAAAGTTGATGGCTATTTAAGCACATTAACTCTATAATAAATAAATGGAATAGCCTTTAAATTAGTGAAATATTTTTATCAATAATATAAATTAATTTTTAAGAAAATCAAATTTACGAGTACTTTATAAATTATAAACAAGTTAAATAGTTCTATTACAAATATGATAGTCTTACAAATCAGTGAAATATTTTTATCAACATTATAAATTAATTAATTAAAAAAATTAATTAATTAATTAGTGAAATATGATACTAGGAATAAATGAGATAGTTTTATGAAAAAAATAAATTAATTTAATAAATTAATTTTTTAACAATTACTCATTTGCAAATGTTTTACAACTCATGAACAAATGTGATAGTCCTATGAACAAGTTCTAATAAATTTTTAATGCCTTTAAGTTTTAATTAATATTTCTTATTTCAAAATGTAAAAATTAAAATTGACATTTCCCTTCAATGTCTTTAAGACTTCTTGATGTACTTTCTTTTCTTTTTTTAAATTACTCTTTGGAATGAGATAAATTAATTAAAACTTTTATTAAAATTTGAAGGGAAAACAAAATGATAAAAACTTGTTAATATGACTATCGCACTTATTTATTCATTTGCAAGTGTCGTACACCTCATAAATAGTAGGATAATCCTATGGAAAGCTTTACTAATTTTTTTTCACTTTCAAGTTTTTATTAATTTCTTAATAATGACTCATTTGCAAGTATCTTACACCTTATAAACATACTTTGATTTAAAAAAAATGTTCCCCTGTCGATTGACCTGTCACTCCACCTCCTCATGCCAGAAGTCCCCGGTCTAGATGTTGTCAACTTGCCGCTCCTACCATAGATTATGGTAAGCCTCACCCTAACCCCATAACCCTGTAATGTTAGGGGTGCTCAACCTGGCCCATCTGCTTTCAGGGAAGCAGTGGGATCCATAGCAAACCTTTGGGACTCCAGCTACTGAGACTCCAACATCTCCGCTGCAAAACTGATGCATCTGCGCCTGCTACACACAGTTTGTTAGACTACTATTATAGACAAAAGTTAGACAAAATAATGAACCTTTGTGAGTAAATTCAACTATATCTTCCTTAGCCTGCTGAGATGTGGCGATTCCGTCTCGATATCTATGGGTGTACTCAAACAACTCCCCATAGTATGTTTGAAGATGCTCCTCCTCAGTCTTCCTCTCCTATATAAAATAATTTAAATTAATATTCGTTTACAAAATTTAAACATATAAGTTAAATTTAAATTAATTACTAGCTCACTATAGATCACATCAAATGTCTTTAATCCACCCAACTCATTCATATATCAGTTGAACAAGTGGCCGCCATTCCCGATTGGTTGGTCCATGACATCATTCCACAAGACTACTACATGTAGCTGGCGGTCTAAACTGTTGAGTCTCGCCACATCCAACCTCCTCCTGGTGATGTCCCCTACTCATCTACACATATTAAAACAAAATATATTTAAATTATTTATCACATCTCACTTTAATTACAATCATTACCTCTTGACCTTTTTTACCTTGAACATCTAGCTCAAACCTTGTCTGTCGTGAAGACGATGGTTAAGGGTGATTCTAGTTCCTCTCTTCTTCCTAGTCTAGAAAGTGCTCCATCTCTCTCATAGAAGGAATATTGGGCAATACCACCTCCTCCTCCTCGTAGTCATCAATGCTAATATCTGTAACCTCCACCCTTGCCTGTTGCGGCATCTATCCTGTTATGTGCGAGGTGGTCGTCTCTGGAGGCACCAGTGTGGTACCTACTCTGTAGGCATATGTGGTGGCACACTAGGATGCTATCTCCCCTGACTACTCCCACCCCTCAAACTCGTCTCAATCTCTCCTATGCTAGCTTCTTCCATTTGTCCCGCTGAGAAGACAAAGTGATACATGAACATATAATTATCATCATCAATATAATCCAAATAATAACATATATTACAAATAACAAGAAAAAAATTCTCACAAAAATTTAAATAATGAAAAAAATTAACAAATAAAAATATATAATAACATATAATACAAATAACAAATAAAATTATAAAGAAATAAATACAAATAAAATACAAACTAAAGAAATGAAATAAAAATATAATTATAACAAAAATTGTAAAAAAATAAATAAATGAAATTAAATATAACAAATAAAATTATAAAGAAAAGAAATAAAAATATAAGTATAACAAAAATTATAAAAAACATAAAAAAAATAAAGAAATGAAATAAAATATAAAAAATAAAATTACAAAGAAATGAAATAAAAATTTAATTATAACAAAAATTATAAAAAATAATAAAATAAAAGAATAAAGAAATGAAATGAAATAAAATATAACAAATAAAATTATAAAAAATAAATATAAATAAAATACAAACTAAAGAAATGAAATAAAAATATAATTATATCAAAAAATTTATAAAAATAACAAAAGATGCTATATAAACAACATATAACAAAATATATTGTAAAAAGAACATATAACAAAACATTAAATAACAATAACATATAACAAAACAAAATTACATGTTTAATCTAAGAAAATCAAATAAAATCTAAAGAACATAACTCAATTCATCTATAAAATGAAAGAACAAAACTAACATGATTGGATAAACCGTAATTGGATATGGGCAACGCCTCCGATCTAATGAAAATCTACAAACATTTTCTCAGAGTAAGATATCACTAAAACAGAAAAATGAGTTTTGGGGTGGCTATTTATAAGCACTACATTTGTACCTAATTTGCTACACAAGTCGCCACAAAGTACTTCAGCTTTGTAGCAAACTTTATAGCAATTCATTTATGCTACCATTCACATTTTGTAGCGGTTTCAAGTTCAAACCATTACAAACTACAAAGACAGAACATTTATAGCGGTTATATTCATAAAACCGCTACAGTGTAACCGCAATAAATGTCGCGTCAACTTGGTTTGTATATTTATAGCCGTTTATGAGCTAAGAACCACTATTAATGTTGATCAGCCACTTGTCTCGGCTTATTAAATACTCTCACGATCCTCATTATAAGACTCAATTTATAAGTCAAATAAAATAATTTAAAGAAAAAATGATAAATTTTAATACTTTTAAATAATGTAATATAATTAGTTTTTTTTAAGTTTATCCAAAAAAGTCAATTGATTTTTATAATTAAAACTGGATAAAGTATATAAATTTGAACTTGTGAAACTTATATAGGGGTATATCTCTCAATGTGTGGCATGTCTATTGAAAAAAAAAAGTCAATTGATATATCTTCTTTTTTTTTTATATTTGATCATCTGATATCTTGCGTTTTTTCTGGATCCTGGTTATTTTCAGGTATCCGAGCAACCGACTATTTTAGAAGCTGCGTTTCCAGAGGGCTCGAACATGAGACTACTAGTTAAACTAGCACAACTCCACACCAGTTAAGTTAAACACTTGGTGGTGATCCATCTTTAATGAATAAGCCAATAGCCATTATGCGCGGAACAAAATAATAATAATGAAACGTATGGGCAAATGCATGTGATATACTTATAATGTTTGAAAGGGGGGATTATTTTTCTAAGTGTGTCTGGGTGGTTCCTCAAAAGAGAAACACAAGCGTGTGGGTGGTTAATGTAAACAACATACAAAAACAAAAACTAAGAAAAAGTTGTTTTTTCCTCTTCTCTCCAACTTCTCTTTTCACCATATGCGGTGTTATTTGCTGTGAAACTAAAATTAGTGTATGAGTTTTTTTTTTTTTTCAAAAAAAATCTCGACTATTAGTGCTTCTACTTATATGTGCAGGTTTAATATCCACCTAAAGGTAGGAACTCAAATTCTCTATCCTTTTCCATGGTGCTATTATATTGTGAAACTCTTAAGAAAATGGGAATAGTAAAGTTGTTGGACTTGATAGTATACTTGATGAAGTCAAAGTTTAGTCCAAGATTTTGTGTTGTGACTTTCTAAGTTATATAATGAGATTTGACAATCCAAGAAAATATTTCATGATCGGAGGATAATTACTTTACTGCATGTTTACAAGGTATATGAGATATTCAAAATTGTACAAGCGACAAAGGGATTAAGCTTATGAATATAGAGTGGTGGTAGATGGGATAAGGATATTGAGATGAATGTGTAATCATACAAGAAAATATAATATTCATAACGTTGGACTTTATGACAACGTTCTCCTTCATGCATGTGCCAGACTATTTGATTGGGACACAAATAACCTTATCAAATGAGAAACAAATAATTACTATGTAGAGATTTGTCAATGACAAATCATTTCGGATTGAGAAGCAAATAATTTTATATTCAGTACAACCTTCTGGATAGCAACCTATCTAAATATTTGATTGCTGATAAAGTATAAGAGTACTGTGTGATTCATATAGCTAACCTCATTAATTAATAGGATAAGTGTTGTTATTGTAGTAATAATTGATGTTTTATATTGTTGATTAGATCAAGCGAAGAAAGAAAAACTGAAAGAGCAACGACTCTTTTAACAATAATTAGTAGAAAATGAAGCAGTTGATGCATCTATACCTTGGAATTCTTCTAACAGTGAGTTTTTTAATAGGAACTTCATATTTTGGGTGACAAAATTTATTAAATTCTTGACCTACATCGAGAATGAAACAATATATACACATAAACCTGTAGTTTGCGAGTATTAAATGCTATAAGAATTACATGAAAATTATTTGCTAGTATTTACTGAACAACTGGAATTTTTGTGAAGTAAAATATATAAACACAAACCAGTAATTTCTTGAGCATGAGCTTTTTGGATTACATGACATAGAAATTATTGAACTAATTCTATAAAAGAGTTTAGAAGATATTACAATATAAAATGTAATTAATTATATGGTACTTTTTTTTTGTATAAATAATTGTTCGGTAACTTACCAAAATAAGATCAATAATATTTGTTGGATCCCCATAATAGACTGGCTCTCAACTATATGACCTTTACTCATTATCAAGCCCATCGTATACCTATAGACAATAAAATGAATCTACAGTTAATTGATAAGAATTTTTTTATGTAGATTAAGCAAAAAAATTGATGATGGAAGTTCTCTTGTAAAATTCAAGAATGATATACATATATAAGATGTGAAACTTATAAAAAGGATAAGAAAATTAGAGACATGTATAAATTTTAATTTGTTGAAGTTATACTAAACTCTCATTTGATTTTTTAAAATCAATATACTAAAATTATATTAGCTTCGTATCTATTTTTACTTACTAAAAATTTCCCGAGATAAAATTTCAATTACACAGCTTTCCTTATTTTTTTTCCAAAACCACACACGCATTATTCCTTCTAGTATCAGAATACTGACACATTAATTCCCTCTAATTAAGAATGTGTGATGGATGAAAGGGTGATTTTATAGAACTCAAGTATGTGTAATTTATTTTTGTCAACAGAAAGTTCGTGTAATATTTATTCTACATTTTCATTATTTCCAAAAGGAGCTTTGGGTAATTTTCAAAAATAAAAGAGATTATTGTGTGATTAATTTGACAAAACTCAATGAAAACCAAAGTAATTTTCTTTTGAATTATTACGTTTTAAAATATATTTTTTTAGTATCTATAAATTTTACGTAATTTTAACAATATTTAAGAAAAAGTAAATTATTGATTTTATTAACCAAATTTAGAGGATTATTGATCGGACCGAAATTGTCGCCTAAATCGGTCTGTCAGAATGATTGCAGCAATAATGTAGTATAGGGCAACCAGTCGTTCTTCTTGAGGAACGTTAATTGGAATTCTTAAGTAACTAATTTTTAAAAATAACCTAATTAATTGGTTAATTAGGAGGTTTTTATGGTGCAAATAAATAAATGAACTAAAAAGAACTATTTTTGGTATTTTAGGTTTAGAAAAATTGTTTTGT
>JBAGKO010000010.1:25434624-25447306 GCA_037177275.1 Acacia concinna
GTATGTATTTATAACTGTTCCCACTTGACACCTCATGGGCACTCGCTCGTATGCCCAATGAGATGGACTGTATGTTACTGAGGCTTTTGTCTCACCCCGTCGTTTTAACAATTTTTCCAGGTGGTAGTTCTCGTGAGGGTCCGTCAGGGAAGACTCCAGAAGCTTAAGCTACTTTTGTTAAGAGTAGTGCTTCCATCTTTTTGGTTATGCAGGATATTGTATATTGCCACATTATGGCTCATCTTGCATACTCTAATTTATTTTATATGATTCGATGCATGAACTATATATTCTAATTTCTCTAGGACTAATTAACTCTTGATAATTTTTTGTGGCCCAAAGGCCTAAAGATAGGGATTTGAACTAGTGGATCCATACTTAGTTTATAAATATATTATAGCATACATGGTAAATTATTTAGTTTAAGTGTTGAACTCGAGATATGAACATCCATAGAGGGGTTTTGTTCTGTTAATCCTAACATCGAGACTTTATTCTTTTAACTATGATAGTTCTTTTAAAATTTAGTTTTAAACTTTTCTATCATAGTTAACTCATCTAAATCATTTATTACATTATAATATATTTGTTAATTATAGTTATATGGAAAGGATTTTTACATCAATCAAAACTATCGATGGGCTTTGAAGTTTGAAATTTTTGTGTGGAGGTGGCGTTAGCAATGATTGATGGTGAGGGCATTCATAGTGACATATGAGACAAAAAAAATGAAGGCTGGCAAAGTCAATCGAAGCTAGCAATAAGCTTTGAAGTTCGAGATCTGTAGAGGATAGGGAGGGGGAGAAGCTCATATTGATAATGGTGACGGAGAAGATCAGATTGGCGATAGGCTTGGATGGTGAAATGAGGAGAGAGAGAGAGAGAATGAGAGAGGGAGGGGGAGGAGAGAGGAGGTGAGGTGGAATATTTACCCACTTGAAATGTAATAATTGGTTAGAATAAAGATGAGGTGGCATGTTAGAAATATCTAACAGTCAATGTTAAAAAACCATATGAACAAGGGCGAAATTGTTAGGTTTTAATACTTCCGGGGTAAAATTGAGACAAAAAAAAAACTTCTAAAGCTATATTATTCCTGCGAATACTTTTAGAGCATATTTGCACCTTAACCCTTTATTAAATGAAGGTGAGACAACCTTTTCTTTGCCAATCATGTGAACTTCTCTCTTTTCATCTCTTCTTCTATGAGACCATTTTTTTTGGGTCATTTTTCTTCAGCCTCGTCCTTCTCTCCCACGGCACCAATCATGGCATTTCAAGCGACTGTGTGTTGCTGCTTCTTTTGCCATCGCACGATGAGTATGATAAGTGAGATTGGAAACGTCTTCCCAAAAATAAAAGGGAAAATTCTAAAAAAAGATAAAGGAAATATAGAAAAGAAGATTTAGTACAATGAAATCAGAAAATTTCAAATTAGTCATTTTGTACTTGAAATGGTGTGAAATTATGAAAATACCTTTGAATTTTAACAACAATATGATATAAATTCACAACAAGAGTATCTCAATTCACAGCTTAAATACATAAGAGTATTACCTAAATGTCTATATTGTTGTGAATTGAAATACTCTTGTTGTGAATTAAAATATTCTTATTGTTAAAATTCAGGGACATTTTCATAATTTCACGCCATTTCAAATACAAAATGGCTGATTTGAGATTTCATGATTTCGTTGTTCTGAATCATCTCTTCCATATTTCCCCTGTCTCTTTTTGGCATTCTCCCAAAACTAAAGTTACTTTTGGCATACCATACAATATATAGGGTTATTTTGGTTTTTTAAACAACATTTAGGATTCCCTTATTAGCCATATTAATATGATCAATTAGAAATTTATTAAGAGTGTATACTTGAATTTAGATATTAGTATTTCAACAAAAAATTAATTAATATTTTTTTTTACAAATCAATTATCTAATTGATATATTTAAAAGTGGCGAAGTGGCTAAGACTCAAGTGAGAAAGCTCAACTACATAACATTTGAAGCAATCAAGCTTATCAAAGATGGAAATAGTGAGCTGCATGATAATTGGAACTTAATTATAGAAAGTCCTAACAAAACTTATTAGAAGCTGATATACTTGTCAAGTGGAATTTAGCGCGTCTCCTGTATATCACTTAGTTCCTTTAATGATTTTCGTGTGTTTACTTTTTTTTTATATAATATATAATAGTAGTTTTTATTGCTTTCTCTACTTATACGGGAGAGAAACTATTCTGACACCCAAAATAAATAAGCATTTAGAAATTGTTTTTCTTAACAAAAAAATTTAAAAAATGGGGGAGCATTGAAGGTTGAAACATCTTTGGTTGACTGACTCCCATGGTCAAAAAGACAATTGTGGGAGACACGCAACACACAATAACATATATATATATATATATTATATTAACTATAATTGTTTCTTAAAAAACAATAATATTATATTATCAAGAATGGCATATAAATAATCAAGTGTTGAATAATTAGTGACGGGAAATGAGACCGGACCTCATTATTAATTTTTTACTTATGGGGTTAGGAATTGACCATTTAATTTAATATATATAGAGAGTTTACATGGGGGCAGAACCCATTCCTAATGATCAAACATGCACATTTTCTATTCATTAAAGATCAAAATCTAAATTGAGAGAGCAGGGAACTATATTCATAACTGGAACATCTTTCTAGATCTATGGCTTTCATTTCACCAATTTTATTAAATAATTATTTATATTTTTAACCATTAAATTCAGATAAAAAAATTATTAACTATCACTACTGACCGACAACATAGGGTTTGTGGTTCTTATGGTCTATTTAGCAGTATACTGTACAATGTAAAATTTTTTATCAAAATACTATACTATGGGAAATATTTATCCATTGAAATTGTTGACATTGTGGACGATTTTAAAGATTAAGAGTGTAACACCTTACTTTTATATATTCTTAGCATTTTTTAGAGTAGCTGTTGGAACCACTTATCACGTCCGTACGTCAAAATAGAGAGGAAATTTTTTTTTAAAACATACATAAATGATGAACATCATATTATTAATATACGAAGGCATACAAGCCATAATCTAGAATACATATACTAATTGTATTGTACATATAATGCCAGAAATCAGAAAGCATAAACATCTATGTCTAAACTCTTTCCTTTCCTTTTCCTCTCGTAGAGCTTTCGCCTACATTGTGGAGAGGGTAAGGTTTATGAAGAAACCTTAGTAGTAGAATCATAACGCATAGCTGTCTAATGAATCCATGTCATACTATATGCAATGTCTGCACTACCCTTCTAGTGCCTTCTCTTTCGACACTTATCATGTACTAGGAGCCCGAATGTGACTCAACCCAAACTCAAATAGCCAAGGTATATAAACAGGGAGTCATACATCTCATATATACATGCTAGCTCAACCAAAACACAATATACAAGCATATAACAAACACTAGACAAGCAAGACAATACAAGCTAAGGGTAGAGATTCTAACTACTGAGTACTCCTGTGTGGTGTGAAAGCTCTGTTCTCTATTTCTGGCATCATTGGATTATTGGTACTCTTTTTTGTAAGGCCTATACATACCACAATACAAGGTATTACTGTATGCCCCTAACAGTATACCACTGGCCTTCCCTTCTTTTACCTTTAGGATCCTGGTTTCCTACTACCCGAACCACATCCCTTCCCCTATCAGTATCCCTTGGTAGAACACCCTATACAGCTCATCAAATATCGACCCCTCCTTCTAGCCCTTCCCCATTATCCAGGCCGGGGCAGTTGGGCATCTTCTCCCCTTAGAGAGGCTCGAAGAACTACCTATGACCAACAGTTGAGCAACATCTCCCCTTTAGAAATCTTACCTTGCCTTAGACAACCAGACAACATCACCCCCTTAGAAATGCTTATATAGTCCAGGGACAGTCAGACAACACCTCTCATAGGAAATGCTATCTAGTCCAGGGACAGTCGTACAACACCTCCAATAGGAAATGCTATTTAGTCTTGAACAATTGGACATCATCTCCCCTTAGGAAGGACTATTTTGACCAGGATAGTTGGGCAGCACTTCCCCTTAGGAATATTATCTAGGTCAGTCCAATTAGACAGAACCTCCCCTTAGACCTACTCTAGATACTACAGGAAAATAAAAAAAAATCAAAAGAGGGAGAAGACTGGAATTTAATTGTATCGAAGATTAGGCCGAGGTTGTTCAAAATTCCTCTAGATTGCTCACACCTTGAGAAGGCTAGGGTTTCTTTATAGAGGAGGGGGAGCATGTTTTGGAAGGTTAATGGGGTCTTTATAGTTGTGCTTTTGGGTCCTTATGTGTAATTATTTAGGTCTTAAAGTGTAATTTTCCCAAAAACTTTTAGGTGTCACCTTTCTCCCTTTGACACATGTCACTTTCTAGAAGATCTTACCTTACCCTCCAAGCAGCAAGTTAGGGCCACGTTGGTGGGGCCTGGGGGCTCCCGACTTAGATTCTACCGATAATTTATCCTGCATCAGCCAAACTACTAGGACAATTTCAGAAAATTCTGTACTTATCCAAAAATTTTCAAAATTCTCTAAAAATATGAGGAGGCTACCATAAAACTTTTAGGGCTTTTGAACATCTATCACTCTCATAAATAAATTTTTTTTTGAAAACTCCATTTTACTGATGATTAACCGATTTCAACAATTTTTGCTAATACCTCTGGACTTTTTCCTGACTTCCAGCCAACTTTATAAATCCAATAAAATAATGTACTAATTTTCTCTAATTCCAGTCCATAACATTGAGGTATCTTAATATATGATATTGTCAATTTTCAGCCAAAAACCCGATTTGACAAAAAATTATTAAAATATTTAAAAATTCATTAAAAATTCCTCGAACCTCCAAAAATCATTATAATCATTTTATACTATTATAAACAGAATACTTGACCCCTCTCTACTCTCTTCTTCATCTTATCTTGATGGTGTATTTATTGTGCATCTTAATTGTTTCCGTATTTGTTATTCGATTAATGTTAGCTTAAGAGACTTATTGAAGACTGACAGAAACATTATTTGATGGCACTCCAATTACGCCCAAAATTCAAACACCACCCCATACTTGAAATCCCCTGTGTCTCACCTAGTGCAAAATTTAGTGCAACCAAAATGATGGTCCTTTCCCAAAAATTATGAGGTAGTGTGTCCGTTGTTGTATATATAAATTACATTTTATAGATCATTAAAAAATCAAACGGCACGGGTTTTATTGTTATATAGTATATAGAAATTAAAATATCACTTTTTTCCTTAATTTATTTGGGTGTATCAAGAGCCAAGGAGGACTTGAACTTGAGTCCAATAATTAGAACTTGGAAGCTCTTTCGTTTATATTAGTGGAATGTAGATCTTTGAGTACAATTTCATCACCCATATGTATATGTAATTAAAATGCATCAACCTCCCCCCCTATTTACTCTAAATTACAGAGTTCTCTCTCCTATTTTAAAAATCTACATGGACTTTTCTTGAAATCAAAATATATATTGCATGAACTTCCTTTCTAATTTTAATATTAACCTCCATCCTTAGTTACAAAGTGTTATATGCTTCACGTCGAGTGAGGGTGGAATGAAATACCCATTGTGAGGGTTTGGATGTCTCTTCTCTCGACATGTTCTTATAAAGTGTTATGGCTTAGTGGATGAGACAGGCCCTTGTAAAAAGTTACAAATCACTAACCCATCATTTGGACTAAAATACTCAATCTGTACTAAACTAGTGCTATAGAACTTATTTTATCTTTTGGATGATGTATGTACATTATTACAAACGTTGTACACTATGTTATATCATAAATATATATATTCTCTCTTCCTAAAAAAAATAAATATTGTAAATATTACTTAATAATTATTTTTTGATAAGATACTTAATAATTATTTAATCATGTATTTTGGCCAAAAAAATTAAATTCATTAACATATTACAAAGTTAATTAATTTTATAATTGTATATTTTTATTTTTCAATAATTTTAAATATTTAATATTATTTATTTATTTATTTATTTAAATTTACTTATGATGTAATATAGATATATCCTGCTAAAATGTTGGGCAATTATATATATATATATATATATGTATATGTATATGTATATGTATGTTATATTAAATTATAAAATGATATAATTTTGATATCCTTATATTAATATTTTATAATTCAAATTTTTAAAATATGTTTCATTAAACATATTGTTGTTAAAAAAGTACTCAATTCAATCAGATTATTTATACTTTCACATAAAAATAAATTAAATTTTTCTAAATATTGTAAAAATATGAAAAAAATCATTAATAAATTTAATGTTAAGAGATAAATTAGGAGTTGGTATTAGTAAAAAAATATTATTACAATATATTTTTTATTAAAAATATGTTTCGAATATATATTTAAAATATTGTTTTTGTTTAATGGTTTGCAGGAAAGTGTATATTTTCAAAAATAGAAGTGACATTTGAGTCATTAAAGCAAATGAGAAGACTGGTTAGAGCATTTTACTTAAAAAAAAAAAGTATTTGAAAATGTTGCACATCAGATTAGGCAGTCACAATTTTTTCCTATTTACAAGACATATTTTGGGCCATAAATCTTGATTTCTTTTTCTTGTGGACCATTTACAATTAATATTTTATTTAATGTATTACGGTATCAACATCATCGTCCCCATCACAATATGGCGCGGCATTAAAAGTTCCATACGTAGCTAGTTTAATTCGTCACGGCTCTTTGACAATAATGTCGTTTCTATCTCTGCAAATATATATTTCTATAATCTACAAACCCTTTTGAGTTTTGACATAGTTTATTAAACTAGTTGTAAATTGAAAAAAGCCATGTACCTGTCGTGTAATTCTAAATTTGTTAGAACAATAATGTTGGTTACGTCTATGGCAAAAAAAAAAAAAATGTTGGTTACGACAAATTATTTTTAAAATAATATTTCATGTTCAATTTCTATCACCAACTATACCAAACAGTCTCACAAATCAAACTTAAAAAATTAACAATACCAAGTGTGTCTTCGCACCTCGCAAAAATTGAAACCGCCCGCCAATATAATAATTAATTGATAAAAACTTATGCACAAGTTCATTATTAAACAATCAAATTTAAACAAAAATAATTCCCTCACTAGGCTTCAAAAGAGTAAATACTACGCATCTACAGCAGATTCCTCTGTTTCTAAACCCAGCTTAGCTTATCAATCTCAAAAAAAGAAGAAAATTACTCACTGAACAAGGATCTTATTCTGCATCAAACAGATTCAAATATGTCTATAAATTTAGCAGATAACACAAGCATTAGGATCTTCTTCCATACTTCTGGCATAATAAGTAGGATGTGGAGGATAGTAATGCTGTGTTTTCATCTGATTCTGATAATAATTCTGATAGGCTTTAAGAAGATCAGCCATTTGTTCCTTATCGTCTTTCTTCTTTTCTTCTTTCTTGTCTTCCTTCTTCTCTTCTTTCTTTTCTTCTTTCTTCTCTTCTTTTGCTGGTCCCACAGAAACTATCTCTGTGTGACAAAATTTCCTCAGCTTCCCCACTATACTCACTGGATCGATGTCCCCTGTTAGGGTTAGTTTCTTGTCTTTCATGTCCACAGACACAGAGTCAACCCCTGGAAAAAAGAATAAAAAAGACCCATTAATCTTTCTCGGAATTTCTGATCTGGGTTTGATTTCAAACGAGGAAGAGGATTATGGTGAAATAGATGAGATTTGGTTAATTACCTGGAAGTCCAGACACAGCTTTCATAGCTTTCTTCTTGACTGAGTCGTCGTTTAGTTCTACCTTCAGAATAACTTTCTGTAGAAACAGAGATAGAGAGGAAATTGAATCAGAAAAATCTGTACCATATATGAAGTAGATAAGCAATTAAAGAGAGTTGGGGAGAAATTCTCACCTTCATGATGTTGAGCTTATAAAGATTGTTAAAGGCGGATTTAGAGAGAGAGAGGGAGGGAGCGAGGGAAATCAGAGAGGCGGAGGGAGATGGAGGATTTAGACAGAGGGAAAGAGAGAGGGAGATGGAAGAGAGATCAGAGACGCAGAGAGAGATGGAGGATTTACCCAATGAGGTGAGCATACGGTAGGTTGAAGGTGAAGGCATTTATAGCGCAAAAAAGAAAAGAGGGGAAAGAAAAGAAGGAGAGAGGAAGGAGCTGGGTCAGCGGGTCAAGACAAGTCAGGGCCAATCTTTGTGGCCTACGCCCTACGGTCAGCAAAATGCACTCGTTCCATTCTTTTAAGCCTTTCATTTTTTTTTTTTGACCGAAATACTTTAAAGCCTTTTTGAACATTTGTTTTTTGTAAAATAGTACGATTTAACAAATGTGGGATTTGGCGATAAGAGCCTGACGTAGGTAATGAGTTGGCCTGGTCACGTCTATTATGACTTATGAGTAATTCACGGTGACTGAAGTGTCCCACCCCCTCCCTACTGTCAATGGCAAATTTTGAACATCACCAATGTGTAGTTTAACTTAAGTATATTTGGCAAAAAAAAAAAAGTTTAACTTAAGTATTACATTTAACTCATCTGAAGGAGATAACCATATTTCAACTAACGTTAGCCCATTATTGTGCACATTAGCTCTTTCTATTTGCTATAAATATTATTTATCCATATTTATATGGATGTGTATTGATTTATATCTTAGTCAACATTTAATACTTTGTCATGCTTTCTCCACATATATTTTACCTACCAAAATTTACTCCACCAATTTCAACATTTAAGGCCATCATTTTCAACAATCTCAATCATCAAATTTGACAAAGACTGCTTGATCTTAATGCCCTTTTTTTGTCTATAAATAGAGCCATAGAAAGAATTGTATTGACACACTATGTGAATAAGAAATATTTCCTAACTCTTTCTCTCTTCTTCAATTTTCTAATCTCTTGATTCTTATCTAAAGTTTCTTTTACTTTTATAACACGCTATCAATATAATAGTTTTAAAGATATACTTTTCTTTGAGTTACTTTTACAATTTTTTTTACTTTCTTTTACTTGATCTTGTTCAATTTGGGATAATTTGAGCCGCTACATGGAATTAATGAGACTTTTTTTACCAATTGTTTTCAACTTCAGGTTCCATGGTTAAGATTCGAGATTATTATTGTTTTTATCTTATTTTAATTTTCTTTACAAGTTGTTTATTATTGATATTGCTACACTCTCTAAATTTATATTATGAAGTTATATGGCCAGAAACCATATCACTTTAATTTCTTATTATGAAAATATATGATCTGAAGTCATATTAATATTGTTTCCTATTATATGGCCAGGAGCCATATTTCTATTATTCTTATTTTGATATTATATGACCAAAAGTCATATCATTTTAATTTCTTGTTTTGATATAACATGGCCATAACCATATAACTTTGTATCTTCTATCTTATTATATGACTAGAAGTTATATACAATTTTTATTCATTTTGAAGGTAAATGGCTTGAAGCCATATAATTCTAATTTCTCATTATTGGCTTGAAGCCATACAATTTTAATTTAATTTTAGCATTTTACCCTATGAATTATTTCCTGCTTTTATGAATTTTCTATTATTATCATTGATCTTAATATTTCATCTTTTAATAATTTCTATTTATTTCTTTAATTAGTTTGAACCATGTTCAATCTCGCAAAACTTGAATTTGTGACTTTTGATATTACCGAAAATAACTATTTATCTTGGATGGTAGATGCGGAAATCCATCTAAATGCCTTCGGTCTAGAAGACACAATTCAAGAAGGGAATTAGGCATCCAACCGAAATAAAGCCAAATCCATGATTTTTCTATGTCACCATTTGCACGAAGGTTTAAAAATTGAATATTTGACTGTAAAAGACCAACTTGTCCTTTGAAATAATTTAAAAGAAAGATATGACCACCAGAAGATGGTCATCCTTCTAAAAGCTCGTTATGACTGAATGCATTTGCAGTTGCAAGATTTTAAATCTGTGAGCTAGTATAACTCTGTCATGTTTAGAATTTCTTCTCAATTAAAATTATGTGGGGAGAATGTTACTAATGAAGTATGTTAGAAAAAAAACATTCTCCACATTTCATGCATCCAATTTTCTCCTATAGCAGCAACATTGTGAAAAAGGTTTTAGAAAATATATTGAGTAAATTTCTTGCGTCCTTGTGGCTGAACAAAATAATGAGCTTTTGTTGAAAAGTCATTAATCTGGTCCAACAGGTTCAACTCCATTCCTAGAAGTGAATGTAGTAATAAATGAATCTATTTGTGGCCATGGACATGGATGAGGGCGTAAAAGTGGCTATAGCTGTGGGTGGGCATGGCTGTGGTTAGAATCATAGTGGTTCAAATTCCCACCCAAAGTGGGGAGAGATTGATAAGCACCACAAAAGGGAAACTAATGGATATAATAAATATGCTAGAAATCTTTGTTATCATTGTGGTGGAAAGGGTCATTAGTTTTGTACCTATCGTATGTCAAGAAACCTTGTTGGCCTTTATCAAGAATCGCTTAAAAATAATGGTAAATAATCAAATGTTGAAATAAATCATGTTGATAAGGTTGAGAATTTTGAGTATGGAGACATAGATATTACTCATTTGGATGTTGTTGATTTCTTAGTTTAAATTATATTTGTTTGTTTCAGCTTCTATGTTTTAATGTAATTAAAGTTGCTCCTACAATATGTATTTCCTTTTAATTATGTCTATTTATTTTCATGTCTCTTTCAATGAAGAATGAATTCTATTGGTATCAATTCTAAAGATTATGTCTCGTTGATAGTGCAACAACTTACACCATACTAAAAAAATGATAAATATTTCTATTCCTTGGTAATGCAAGAAGTCAATGTTCAGATTATATTTGAGAGTATAAATTTAATTGAAGACTCCATAATAGCTAATATTTTGTTATCTGAAGGAACAAAATTGTGCATTGATAATACATTTTATTCTACCAAGTCTAAGAGAAACTTATTGAGTTTCAAAGATATCTGCAAAAATGGATATCATATAGAAAAATAAATAAAAATAATCAAGAATATCTTGATATCACAAATTTAGTTTCTGGTAGGAAATGCATATTAGAAAGGTTTCTTACCTTTTCTTTTGGATTATACTACACATTTATAAGCATAATTGAAACACATGCTACTATAAACCATAAGTTTACAAATAATAAAGTAAACCATAAGTCTACTAATGCAAATAAGAAGTTTGCCAATGTAAACCAGAAGTTTACTAATGAAGTTAATGTTTGGCATGATCGGTTAAGCTATCCAGGTTCATTCATGATGTGAAAAATAATTGGGAATTCATGTACGCATACCTTGAAGTTCAAGCAAATACCCCAATCCCATGATCTCTCATGTGCTGCATGTTTTAAAGGAAAGTTGATGATATAGCCATCACCAAGCAAAATAGAAAGTGAATCTATCACATTTCTAGTACAAATACATGGAGATATTTATGGGCCAATGCGGACCATTTAGATACTATATGGTTTTAACTGATACATCAACTAAATGGTCACATATTTGCTTATTATCTTCTTACAACTTGATGTTTGCGAGATTACTTGCTTAATTGATTAGATTAAAAGCACATTATCTTGATTATCCTATCAAGAAAATATGTCTTGATAATGTTGGTGAATTTACTTCACAAAGTTTTAATGTATATTATATGTCTCTTGAAATTGATGTTAAATATCTTGTAGGTCATGTTTGCACACAAAATAGACTTGCAAAATCATTGATTAGACGGTTGCAATTAATTGTAAGACCTTTGCTTATGAGATTTAATCTCCTAGTTTCTGCTTGGAGCCATGCCATTTTGCATGCAACAATGATAATGCGCATTGGGCCAATAAGTTATTTGAATATTTCCCCCTTACACATGGTTTTGGTCAAAAACCTAATATTCCCAATTTAAGAATTTTTGGGTGTGTAGTATATGTGCCAGCAATACCACCCCAATGCACCAAAATGGGCCCTCAAAGAAGGATAAAAATATATGTTGAGTATGAATCTCCTTCAATTATAAAATATTTATAACCATCTACAGGAAATTTGGTTACAACACGATTTACCGATTGTCATTTTGATGAATCACTTTTCTCAATATTAGGGGGAGAAAATAAGCAGTTGGGTAAAGAGATTAGTTGTAATGAATTATCATTCGCTCATTTTGATCCTCATGCAAAATAATGTGAACTAGAAGTTCAAAAGATAATTCATTTACACAATTTAGCTAATCAAATGCTAAAAGCATTTATTGGCCCAAAGAAAGTGACAAAGTTATATATGCTGGCTGCTAATGCTCATATTAAAATTGATGTATCTGAAGGACAACTAGTTATGAATGAATCTAAAGTACACCTGAAGGTAGGGGTGTGCAAACATTCCCGGTCCCGGTACTCCCGGCCCGGTCCCGGGATTTTATTCCCAAAAAATTCCCGGTCCCGGTTGGGACTAGGACCGGGACCGGTCTCAATTGTCTTGATCCCGGCCGGGACCAAGACTGGGACCGGGATCACCCCGGGTGATCCCGGTCCCAGTTTATTTATTTATTTTTTTAATTTTTTAAATTAAATTATCATTTTATTTATGTAT
>JBAGKO010000010.1:25449978-25463315 GCA_037177275.1 Acacia concinna
CACCCAAAAAAGTGAGAGAACAAGTAGAACAACATGAGCACGAAAGGTGGGAAGTACCGTGGGGAGTCCACTTTATCCTTTATATTCTCAATTATATATTAATTACAACAGCGTAAGCAATTATACAAACTATTTGTTAATGTTAGAGGATCCACCAGAACTTTATACAAGCTGCTAGGATCAAATATATCATTGGTACATATATTTACCGACATATTCCATCAAATTTACTAAATCTAAAAACTTTGGAAATAAGAGAAAACTGAGTTTGGGTATATTTACAACAGATTAATCTTTTTCTCAAATAAAAATCTTTACCAAATAGAAAACTATCTTAATAAAATATGGGATTGTTGGAATAGATTTAGGGGTAGTGAGATTAGAGTACTTCTCAACATCAATTAATAGAAGTACTTCTCTTCCCAAATAAAAATCTTTACCAATAATCAATTTAGACACAAGGATACAAAAATTAGATTCATTTTCCTTTATTGAGCAACCAAAACAATTACAGTGAGAATATCTTATCTAACTAAAGTTCTCAAACTTTAGTTTCAGTATGCATAAACTTCCATCTAATTATAAGTGACACGCATAGGCCATAAGAACATACCAGAAACCTAATTTAAAGCTTGACAACATGACAACAACACATAATCAAGCATGAAAAGGATTTTTCCAGCTTACCCTCCACCCACTAGCATTGTACAGAGTAGAAGAAGTAGCAAAAGATGAAGAACACAATTGTAAAGAAAGATTTTCAGTTTGAGGGAATAAATTAAGTCTACGGATGCAGAAAGCTTTTGGTTTCTAGGTTCACATGGTACTGAGAGAAATCAAGTAAAACCAAAACATCAATGACATTAACACTCACACACCAGCAAACTAAAACTGACAGAACTCCACAGTCATCCTCTCAAACCGAAACCAAATGACCAAAAGACAATGGAAAACACTCACAGTAACGAGCAAGAAACTAGCCACACACCAAATGGAAAACACTTACAGTGGATCGACGGTAAAGGTCCCCTGCTTCAATTGTTTGGATTTCACTATTACGGCCTGCTAGTGCTACTGGTGAACAACCGATGCCTCTACAAGGGAAGAAACCACATATCAACGGAAATGCATGCCGAGGTTGATGGATGAGAAGAGAGCGACACAAATCTACAGAAATCACAATGGATCGCGACAAACATCCTCCACTGCGCAAATCCACGTCGTTGCCGTCACCACTAGCGGCTCTCGGAGTTGTATCATCTCCTTTAAGGATGGCGGCCACAGTGGCGGACGACGGCGTGCCCAGCGGTCTGGTGTTACTCTTTGGTTTATGTGTGGCTGCGGGCAAGAAGTGAAGAACCGAGTGTGATGAGAGAGAGAGAGAGAGAGAGAGAGAGAGGAGGGTTGTTGTTTTTTTAAATTGCATTAATTGCAATTATTTGACCGTTATAGGGTTGGTAAGTGTCTTCTCATCGGACCAGAAGCATGCTGCACCTTGCTTTTACTTTTCCCTTCAAGGGGTACTTCAGCCAAATGGCCTCCATCGGTGGGCCAAACATGGGTGTGCTTCTTCACGATTTCAAAAGCATCAATTGGGCCTCAATCAGAGCCCAATCGAGATAACAAACACACTAAATTTTGTACTTATGGAAAAGTAGACGATTTGGAAGAAGCGTATGATTCAGCAAAAAGAGATCCAAACATACACTTTTTTTTTCATCATGGATCAAACTTTGGAACCTATGCGTCATGCAAATTGGAGCCTTAAACGTCGGTGCAAACACACCCATAATTGATTAGGTAGCGTGAGTGAAATTCCTCAAGTTAGACCAATCGATAAATGGCACTATGTGTGAATAAGGGAGGGCATTAAGGGTAATACTGACAAAACAATTTTAAAACATACTCCTTCCGTTCTTAATATAAGACATATTTATCTAATTCGATTAAATTAAAAAATTAGTTCGACTTAAGATGACGTATATTTTCTAAAACACTCACCCATCTTCCTTAATTACTCTCTTCTCTTTTACCCTTGATTATCAATGAGAAGTATCAATAGAGAAATTAGGAAAAAATTGACAAATATGAAAATAATATCTTATGTTTATAATCGATATTAACTTTTTAAATGTGTGTGTTTGGCTTCCTTCTTCAAATCTAAATTTTGGCCCAAACCCCCAACAATTAAGGCAATTTTATTAATATAATGTAAACAGTAAAATTTTGTGCCTAAATAATACAAAATAAAAAAATATTTACCCACATACTACACCTAAAATCGCCTACCAGGAGGTCGGGTTCAAAAATGTGAAAAAAAAATCACCCACCTAGTGGGGGATTTCCATGTCTCTCTCATACATATATATTTTTTAATTTTAGGTGTAGTATGTGGGTACTATTTTTTATTTTATAGTATTCAGGTAAAAAAATTTATATATTAATAAAATTGCCAACAATTAACAATTATCATAAATCATAGTTTTGGCCAAACCATGGTTTGGGTTCAAAACATAGATTTTAAAAAAAACTATTTTTTTTAGTTCTTTGTCTCTCATCTTTCCTCCTCTCTCTCTCTCCTTCTCCTTCGTTTTAGTCATTTTACCCTAAAAAAACTATTTTAGTAATATTTATCTACATATTATCATTTTATCAAAATCATTTTTTTCATATAAAATATCCTATTCAAAAGCTTTTCTCTATAATTACTTCTATCACTTTTTTTTATAAACTATTCTAAAAAATTAATCCAAACAAATTCTTACATCTTATACGGAGGAGAAGAGGGGCAGTAGGCTTTGCTAAGTGGACTCTAATGTCGCTTTTACGATTTTGGGCCTAAGGGTAAAAAGTAGGCCTGTATTACATTTTACCCTGTTTCATTTAAAATTTTAATTGAAGACTAAGGAAGTAAATTAATTTCAGTTAAAACCTAATAATTAAAATAAAAATAAGTTTTTCGAGTGAAAAAATAATAATGTCTTTTATCTTATGAATAAGCGAAATCCTTCGTAAACAAGTATAAATTAATATGTTGTTCATAAAAAAGTTATATTTATTCATAAAGAGTTTCATATTTATTTATAAGAGAATTTTACTTGTTTGTGTGATAAGGGGCATTATTGTCTTTTTACCTAAAAAACTTATATTCATTTTGATCTTTAAGTTTTAATTAAAATTAATTTACTTTCTTAATCCTTAATTGAGATTCTCCCCTACGCTATTTTACGGAAACTCTTTTGTATGGACCTCAAAGTAATTTTTTCACCCCCTGCCATAGCTGAGGTTGTGGCAATATTCATCGTCTCAATATGTGTTGGCTTAGGAGTGTCAAGAAAATTATGTTAGTTTCCGATTGTATTGATTCAGTCAATTATGTCCTTAGAGGATGTGACCAGGAACATCCCTTTAAGGATGTAATTGATGAAGTTTGTTTTATTTTGAATAGGGACTGGGTTGTCCAAGTCTCTCATGCTTCTAGGGATTATATGACCTTAGCTGATAGACTAGCCAAACTCTCTTACTCTTTAGAAGGTAATTTTTGTGTTTTTGATCAACCTCCCTTTCCTTGATAGAAAAGGAAGGTAGATGAAAGATTGTTTATTAGAATAGATTAGGAAGTATTATTCTCTTGTTTTTGTAAGCTCTTTTGTTATTGTATGTCAGTTTTTGGTAAAAAAAAAAAAAAGCTCCTCAATGGTATATGTCAGTGAAAAAAAAAAACTATAGTATCCATCGTGCACAATAAAGATGAGCTTTTAGTATGAATATTTTAAATGGGTAAAAAAATAGTATAATTTCTTTAAAAAGCCATACTATGACGTTAAATTAAAAAGGCCAATAGATCTTATTTTTTATGATTCAACTGGTTGGACGTAGTTGAATAGGTGACAGAATAATTTCAATAAAATTTAATTAAAAATAATTATATGCATATAATACATATATAAATTCATAATAAGTTCAATTGTCAATATCGTCAACATAACAAAACTACAATAAATGTGTGTGTGTATGTAGTTTTCAAAAAAGAGATAATTTGATTTGAAGATTATGGAAGGAAATTAATTTCAATCAAAATCTAAAAGATTCTAAAATTCCGGTCAAAGCCCAAGCTTAAGGATTAAAATAAAAATAAGTTTTTAAGGTAAAAAGACAATAATGCCCTTTATCTTATGAACAACTGAAATTCTCCTATGAACAAATGTACAACTTTTCGTGAACAAGTATAATCCCCTATAAACAACACATTAATTTACAGTTGTAAAAAAATTGCACACTTGTTCATAGGAGAATTTCACTTATTCACGAAGAATTGCACACTTAGCTTGTTTATAGGAGGATTTCACTTGTTCACAAAGAGTTGCACACTTAGCTTGTTCATAGGAGGATTTCACTTATTTATGAGATAAGGGGCATTATTGTCTTTTTACCTAAAAACTTATTTTTATTTTGGTCCTTGGGTTTCGACTGAAATTTCAGAATCTTTTGGGTTTTAAGTGAAATTAATTTCCTTCAATGGTCCGCAAATAAAATTCTCCCTTACAAATAAAGCAACAATATATGACTACATATGGTTTAAAAATCAGCTGGTCTTTTGAAGAGGGTCCATTTTTTACCATTTTTTTTTTAAAAAATCAGTCCTTTTAGACAACCCAAAACTTTAAAACTACTATGAAGATATGATGATGCCTAATATTGGTTGAGTCTAGCAGAAAGGGTTCGTTTCTCGTAAAGTCACTAACTAAAATTTGAATCTCTACTATATAGACTTTCAATAGGAGGATGGGTATGCTTAAAAAAATAAATGGTGATGATGGGTTCACACATAAATGTCATTACTCCTTTCACCCCAAGCAAATAATTGACTCACCTTTGTCTTCCTACCTAGTTATAGGTATGTTTGGGTTGGCTTTTGAAAATAGCTTTTACGGATTTCTATATAAGTATATGAGAAGAGTTTAGTCTCGACTTGCGCAAACCTATGTTTGAAAAGTGAAAACAAACACCCCTACATCAATGTCAAACCAGAGTTTTTTAAGAGGAAACAAAATTATCAATATAATTATTTAGTACATACCTTAATTCCTTTTATAGATTGGTTCTTCCTTTTGAAGACTGAATGAGATTCGACACAGATAGTTCTGTGTTTTCAGAATGGGTGGAACTACGTACTTTCAGTGTCCTTTGTTGGAATAATCCAAATAATAATATATAAATACCGTATGTGAATTATACAAGAGTAGCAGTGGAAGACTTGATGTGAAACACCTCCATCCATAGTTAGTCAAACAATCCATCTTATTATTTGAAATAAGAGAAACTGTAAAATAAACTAAATTAGAATAATATGAGTATTCTTCTAACGGGAAGATTGTGGGATAGTGATGGACTATTAATTGCCGTCACCCGTTAGGGAACCTTAGGAGAGCAAGTACATATTTCTATGATACTACTCTAAAACCCGACCTAGGCTATTTATAACCTCCCATTAAGGCTTGTAACAGGTTTATTGGTCAGGCATGTAACCTTAAACCAAATCTCTATCCAAATTTCATACAGGACACAATCGGGGGATGTTTTATCCAAAATATATTAAACAGATAATGTTTAAAACTAATAAGATATTATTCAGATCCTTAATTGATTAAAACAATTAATTTGCAATATCTAGAATATCTTTATATGATCAACTATGCAAAATATATATGAACAAATATCAAAATATAATATTATCATATTTAATAAAATATCTAACATCCTTCTCTAGGACAGTTGTAAGGAAATTTGGAAACTTTGGTCTCATAAAAACTCTAGAATAATACACCCCACTTACTATGGTGGGGAAATTATGAGGATTCAGGCTTTGTATAACTTTTTATTACTGTTATTAACCGTCTATAAAAACTCTGCTAAAGTATTCCAACTCGTTGATAGTAATATAATGTAGCATCACACTCTCAACAACTAAGGCTATGTTTGGGAGGTGCGCTTTGCACCTTATAGGATCGACATGTCAAATAAAAAAAGTGAATGTGCCAAAGTGGATGCTTAAGAATCACTTACAATCATAAGCTACTTCATAAATGTTAAGCGGAGAAAAATAACTTTTTAATAAATCTTTTTTCCTACCACAATCCAAACACAAGTCACTAATCTTATTCCGATTTAAATATAAACCACTTTTAATAAATTTTTTTTTCTTTAAATTATTTTTAAAAAGTCACTTCTTCTTTCATCATCCTTTATTTAAACTGTCCCTAAATTAGACAAATGTAAAATGTCTGTAGGAGTGACTGTTAGCCATGGACTGTTACATTTTGACCCCGTATTAAGAAAAACTAATCATTGTACTACTCCAAAATCGACCATAAAAGTGTTGAAATTACCATGAATATTCCTCCTAGAAAGTAGATCATCGTTCTCTTTTTCTCATGTGTGTTTTCAGCCTCCTTTTATTGGGGGGCCGGGGGGCTGATGAGTGTATAGGTCCACAGCAATATTTTAATGGGGCCCACGCGGGAAGTGAACGGTTCGAAATTTTCCTCATGCAGAAATTTCCTGGGCATTACTGTGTGAATAGGAGCGGCGGCTGGGTGACGCTCGCCCGATTTTTTGGTACTCGGTGACATTAAACTAAAAGAAGGCCAACGAGTCTTTCTTTCTTTCTTTCTTTCTTGTGTGTTTTGGTTAGATGTAGACGGTAGTTGTTGTTGACATAATAGTTCAAGGGCCAATTTCAGTTAAAGTTCAAATAAATGAATTAATGTGACTTAAATTCTAAAACATTCTAAAATTTCAGTTAAAGTCTAAAGATAAAAATAAAAATAATTTTTTTTAAGTAAAAAAACAATAATGCCCTTTATTTCATGAATAAGTAAAATTCTTCTATAAACAAGTGTGTAACTCTTTTAGAATAAGTATAATTCTCATATGAATACATTAATTTATTTCTAATTGTCAAAATTGCACATTTGTTCATAGAAGAATTTTATTTATTGACAAAGAGTTACACACTTGTTTATGAGATAAAGGCCATTATTGTCTTTTTACCTGAAAAATTATTTTTATTTTGAACTTTGGGCTTTGACTGAAATTTCAGAATATTTTAGAGTTTAACTGACATTAATTCCCTTATTTAGTCTTCAACTGAAATTCCCACATAATTCAATATAATTTAATAAACATAACTGTATATGTACATAATAAATCTTTAATAAGTTTAGTTGTCAATATGATAATATTATACAATATGTAAAGTTTTTGGTAAAATAATAGGATATAATTACAAATGGTTTAAAAATCAGCTGGGCTTGTGAAGAGGTCAAGAGGGTCCACTTTTCGACAGTTTGGTCTTTAAAAAAACATTTTCAGTATTTTATTTTAACAACCCAAAACTCGTTAATGTTCCTAAAAGCCGTTTCGGTTTAACTAGCACGCGTGCGTGCATGCATACATAAAATTGGTGCTTTTTTCAGAAAAGGGAAGTAGCTTTCTTTGTTTTGTCCATAACTAATAAATCTGAGGAAACAACCTTCATAAGTCTGAACCAGAGCTAATTACATCCTAAGATTACGAACACAAATCTTGCTGGATAACATTATTAGTTAAATTATCTTAAAGGATTTTTCGTCTTTCACAACAATTGCACTTATTGAGATTTGGACCTTGGATTATTTTTCTTATGATGTTGAGATTGCTTATCAACTCAATCAATTACTTATTAGTATAATCCACTAGTTTTATCGAATTCGACAATCCAACTCCTAACCATAATGTTGCCGATACTTATATCATAAGTTTCTAGGAACAGAGGCCTCTGTTCCATGACATCTTCATACCTTGGAACAGTACCCATAATGTTGCAGTTAAGTTATCTCCCTCAGAGAGATGATTCTTGAAACCAGCAACGAAGGCCCAGGCGTACTTAACTTATCATTCAATTTCTAAAATACTTTTCTAGTCTTTTTATATAAGCAAAGAGAGAAGATTTTCCCCCTATTTATAAGGCATCTCATTAAAGTTTTAGTGTGAATATATAAGTGTACTTTTTACTTATTATTGTTCTCTTATACTAGTTATTATTATGTTTATTTTCTTGTTACTTACTGATTGTTTTCTTGTACAGCAGAATTTTTTTAAAAAAAATGGATTTTTAATATTTTGACAAGTTTTGTGGTTAGGTTGGAATTCAATTATTTACTTGACTTTTAATCGTAAGTATTATTGATTAGTTACTTATTTGTATTTGATATTTAGGTTACATTTTATTAGGATTTAATTTGTTTGCATCTTCATTTTTCTCTTTGTAAATACGATTCTCAAATTTATGTTTAAAATGTTGTAGACAAAAATAATATAGGGTTCTTGTCCAAAAAAATAATACTAACATAGGATTTTGAAAGGAAAATCGAAACGAAAATATTGTTTTTTTAAAAAAGATAACTTTTGGTGGCGCTTCCACCTAAATTCATTTTTTTAAAAAAAAATATTAGACTCTCTGTGATGCCAAAATATGAAAGTGCCACATATTAATTTTTTTTTAAAAAAAAATGGGCCACAAAAATCCATTTTTGTAGTAGTGTTTTCTTGTCAGGTCAATCTTAAGTTTGTAAATAGGTATCATCCTCTTAATTCAATTTTTATACTAGTTTCTCCCATTTTTAATATAAAAAAATATTTACCTAATTTAATTCAGATAAGAAAATTAGTTAAGTTAATTAATGTGACATGTATTGTTTAAAACACCCTTATCATATATCTTCTTTAATTAATTTATTCATTCCCTATTCTCCTAAATTATTATTGAATGGTTATTAATATGGGTATATTAGGAAAATATTGATAAATATAAAAAGAAAATAGGTCTTATATACAAGACTAATATCAACTTTTCAAATATGTAGTAAATTAAAGGCAACATGGAATTAAGTAATAGCTTGACATTTACATTATTCTTGGCTTAATAAATAGATTGAACTGATTTGGATTTCAAATACACACACACGATACATATTCATTTGGAGATAAAAATGATAATATAACTAATGTCTGACATGGCATAAGACATTCTTTTTTCGATACATTGGCATAAGACATTCTTCCATTTCTATTTTTAATATATGTCCAAATCCTCAAGTAGATCAGATGACGAATCTTGCTATTCCATATTGCCCGTTCTTTTTTTTAACTGGTATGGCAAACAACGGCAGGCAAAAAACGCTTTTTTAATATAATTTCTTTTTTTCCAGAACTTCCTTTTCAATCTGTAACAAAACATGAACCAAAAAAAAAAAAAAACACAGAAACAACAACAACCCAAGGACCATTCACTATCTTTCTCTGTGTCACATAAACATTATTTCTCTATCACAGATACAATATACCTTTGTATCTTCTTTTTCGTCTTCCTTA
Source organism: Acacia concinna (assembly GCA_037177275.1). Lineage (NCBI taxonomy): Eukaryota > Viridiplantae > Streptophyta > Magnoliopsida > Fabales > Fabaceae > Acacia > Acacia concinna. The sequence continues at coordinate 25,459,393 of JBAGKO010000010.1, forward strand.
TTTTCATATCTTTAAAATTTAGCAGATGACACAGCCACCACTATTAGAATACTCTTGCACAGTTCCAACATAATAAGGAGGTGGTGGATAATAACTAAGAGGATCAAGAATGGCTTTAGCTGTATTCTCTTTCTTTTCTTCTTTCTTCTCAGTCTCTTTGGCTGCTTCAACAGATACTATTTCTGTATGACATAACTTCCTTAGCTTTGCCACTACCTTAACTGGGTCGATCTGTCCTGTTACCGTTAATTTCTTGTCCTTCATGTCCACGTTCACTGACTCAACTCCTGTAAAACAAAACCAATTAAACTAGTTAGATTGATTTTTATTACTCGCTCCATTCCCTAATACTAAATCTAACGGGGAAATTTATCTTGCTTCTAAATATAAAAACTATTAATTATATTTATCAATCTTTCACTAATTTACCATATAAAATCTAGTAGTACTCTCTTAACAATAATTAAGTAAGATAGAAATGGAATAAATTAAAAAGGATAATTGGAGTGTTTTAAAAAAAGATATCATATTAACTAACTTATCTAACTTCTTTAAGCTAGTTGAATTAAGTAAATAGTTCTTATATTAAAGATTAACGAGAGTACTACATACGTACCATCAGTCCCTTAATATAATATTCATTTCACTGGTCAATTTTTTCATTAAAATGAGCCAATCTTATGTTAAGGACTGAATGTAGTATTATCAATAATCTAAAGTGAAGTCAATCTCAGCCATAAACAAGACACAATGTTCTTTTAGATATATATATATATATATATAATTCTGTTTTTCACTTAGAACTTCATAAGAGAGTTTGGTTACCTGCAATGCCTGAGGTTGTTTTCATAACTTTTTGCTTGATTCTTTCGTCGTGTAGCTCCACCTTCAACACCACTTTCTGTCAGGAAATAAAACCAATTATAGTTGTTAGACACATCAAGAGGATATACATACACGTGTGTGTGTGTGTGATCGAGGGTCTGGATATCTAACCTTCATTTGCGTATTATTGTTTTAGTTTCTGAGTGATGAAAAGTTGTGAAGCTAAGAAAGATGAAGATTATTACGAGATATGGTTCAGCTTGAATTTATAGCCGTTAGTCCTTAGCCCATACGGTTGGATCCCAGAAACTTAATATAAAACCAAGTCAACACCATAACAAAAAGAAGTCATCGACTTTTAAGTATATGTCATCATAGCAGCATTTATGGACTCGCTTGATCCATAGAAGACAAGTTTTAAAGGAAACGAAAAACTTCATATCTTAATACTTTTCTTTCCTACCTATAACTATTGCTACTGAACCCCGCGTAGAGAAGGATGCCGGGTCAGTGTCAAGCTTGTCTGATAGATTAGGTAAAACTAAATTGGTTCAAGTTGCAAAAATATTCAAGAGCTTTTACTAAAAGTGTGTCTATATTAAGGTTCTAAAATTCGGACTGGTCACTGAACCGGTTGGGGTATTGGATCAAAGGTTAGTAGGTCAGATTGGAGTTAAACCGGGACTAAACCGGTGAGAGAGAGAAAATTTTAGGGTTATTAATAAAAATTTCTTAACAAAAAGTAAAAAAAATGATTTTATTAAAAAAAATAAGTAGACCGGTTTGACCCAGTGGACTAGACCGATTTGAGCACCGGTTCGACAGTTCCTAAGCTAGACCGGCCGGTCTAGTTCGGGTTCCTAAACAGTGGTCTATATACTGTACTGGTATATACTTTAGACATGTAACAATACTCAAATATTTAAAATGAGAACAAAAATATCAGAATGGTTAAATTCAACCTATCACCGTAGCATATACATATGCACATACAAAAATAGTGTGGGCCTTACCACAAAAAGTAGTGGTGTGAGGTTATATTTGAAGGTCATGGCATTGTTACTCTCATTCTAAATATTTGTGAATAATATTGCATATTTGAAAACTATATCGTGTTGGACGCCTTTTTGATAAAAGCTCATATGTATTTTTAGTTTTTTACAATTTAATACAGTGAAGTTAAATAAATTAAAAATAAATTTTTAATTCAAAATTTGATATGTGTCTCAAAATAAATCATTAAACGTGAAAATATAATTATTGAACAAAAACAAAAACATGGTAAATATTATACATCCTTATTTCATTATAAAAGGAAAAAAATAATATTTATTTTGCTGGTTTGCTTTTAATGGTTTTGGCTTGTTATTTCCTAAACTATGTACGGGGTAAAAATAGAGGAAACTTCTATGTATTAAAAAAATAGTGGAATGTCGGCTGAAAAAAAAAACAAAACATAGTGGAAACTTTTCCGGGAAATAATCTTCTTGGTTCTGGGTTGCATCCTCGTGAAAAAGGAAAAAAAAAAAAAGCGAAAAAGGAGAACATTCAAGAAGCTCTGGGTCAAGTGGGTCAACGAGTCAAAGTCAATCCGTACCCTACACGCTTCTGCGCGTCTGACGGGAACTTTACGCTCTGCAATGGGAATTACCTTTGAGCCATTGGGTGTATTTAAATTAAATATTATAATTGCTACCTTTAAAAATATAATATTAAATAACAGTAAAATTGTGTAAAAGTAAGATTGAGTGATTTAATTTATATTTAGAATAAAGACTACAGACATTTATTATGTAAAAATAAAATTTGTTTGGTTGAAATTTTCTAAAAGTTATTTTTGATGGGAAATGCCTTAAAATATCATGAATCATATTATATAGATTACACACACATATATTTAAATATATTATGCTATTTTTACTATTTACGATTCTAATTATAAAACCTAGTTGACTCTTTTTACTTCTTTAATCTCTTTAAAAAAAATTAACTAGGCCTTATAATTAGGACCGGATGGAGAACTATTACATATAAATATGATATGATATTTATACTACTTCTGCTTTTAATTGTAAACCTAATTGACTCTTTTGGCTTCCTTAATCTCTTTAAAAAAATCAATTGATTCTAGGACCGGAGGGAGTCTTATGACATGTAAATATAGTGTGATATTTATATTACCTCTAGTTCTAATTATAAAACCTAGTTGACTCTTTTGGCTTTTTTAATCTAAAAAAAACTAACTGGGTTTTATAATTAGGACCGGAGAGAATCTTATTACATATAAATATAGTGTTATATTTATACTACCTCTAATCCTAATTATAAAACCCAATTAAATTTTTTAGAGAAGTGAGGGAAGCAAAATAAGTTATTTAATTATATCGTATGATATGTTTTATCATATTATATATTAGTTCATAAATCACACAAAATAGTTTTTAAAAAAGGATAAATTTTAATACTTTAAAATAAGGTAATTAGTTTTCTTAAGATTCTTTAAAAAAATCAATTGAGCCTTATTATTAAGACCGAAATAATAAATTATTACAGAAATATTTTTTAAAAAATTGCCCACAATCCATTGGCCAAATCCGACGAAAAGTGCCAAAGAGTTACTGTTGCCAAATGCAACGATTTGGACATATCCATGGTTTAATCGAACTGACATCCAAACATTATATTTTTTTCCTTTTTTTTGTTGGAAAGTACCGTTTGGTGCCGTGAATCGGCAACTTGGCCTCTCAAATGGTATTCCAAACATGCTCACTAATGTAATGATAATAATACCACCCATTGATAATATAAGTTGATTATAAGAAAGAACTCCAGCTTCTCTCTCTTTCCACTCAGCCTCTTCTTAGCCATAAATTAAGGGTGTTCCCACTCTCTTGTCTTTTTTTGGGTCAAAAAACATTTAAGCTCATGTTCTTTTTTAAATAGCACCTAATATAAAATAATTTTTTTGTGTACCATGTTTCATAAAATATTTTTTAGTAGCACCTAGTATCTGACAGGTTGCACTTAAAATCAATTTTTTTTGTAACATTTTATATTTTAAATTAAATTTTAGCTTATATAATACTCAGTATCCTAAA
>JBAGKO010000010.1:25463415-25474576 GCA_037177275.1 Acacia concinna
GTTCTAGGATTGAACAATTTGTTTCAAACTTTTCTCTCTCCCTCCACACATTTTAACGCAAGTCGTGCTAAGTATGAACGATTTGTACAAATCATTCATACTTTGTGCGATTTTAAGTGTCCTATCTTGTTAAATAATTATTTTTTTGTTGCATTTCTTTAATTAATATTATTGTTTGTATTATTTTATTAAAAAAGCCCGGCTGATTAGTTATGTGCTTACGTCATAGTTGTTCTGCGGAAAATAATGACTTTTACAGGCTGTTTGCTACGTCATAGTTATGTGCTTACGTTATATGATCACTGAAAATAGAATTGTCATTAACAACTCTATTTAAACACTAACAACTCTACGAGACTTTTTTGTAATTACACAATTTTGCGTGAGACTTTTTTGTAAATACATGATTTTGAGGGATCGTTTTGTCATAAATTTCCTTCCTTGAGACCAAATTGCAATTCTCTCAAATTAATAGTAAGTTCCAAAAAAAAAATGTTAATGTTTAAATCTTATGATTTTTTTTTAAAAAAATTATATTAAGGAAACTCCCTCTTGTTAGGCTTGACAATGATTGAACCCAACTCAGGAGTACCAAACAATAAACAATTATATAAGGAAAAAACATTAATTCTCTGAAAAAAAAAAATTAAAGAAGAGAGAGATTACATGTTCTAGAATGAGTAAACACTTTCAGTTAATCAGAGGACTCGGTAATGGAAGTGAGGATCAAATATGACAATAAAATCTGAGGTCAGCCGTATAGTGAAGAAAAATAGAAACCTACTGCATTCCAGTTTTTTTTTTTTTGGGGTAAGAACTGCGTTCTAGTATTTACCTATAGTAACATGTATGTTGTCCTATTTATAATACTTGATTGTATAGGGTTATCTTGACTGTTCCAACTAACCACTTGACGAACTTTGCATAATATCTACTTATCTGTACTAATTCGGTGGAATATGTCTAGACTTGTATTTACAGGACTGTTTAAATGACAAATTAACTAGCAAATATGAAAAACAAACCAGTCAAATTGACATCTTTGTTCCATTGTTGGTGATAATGACTGGACTACTGATACTGCTCCCAACTTGCCAGATAATTGTCACCCACTAGAAATTGAAACCCCCAAAACTGATGAGAGGGCCATGCTTGATTACATTTTTCATTGGTATAACAACCTGATAATGCATGAGATAGGATCAGAAACTAATCAAATTAAAACTGAAATTGTACTTTTACGGTCTCTAACCATCATCACTTATACTAGTGTAAAGTATGATTATGAATACAAAAAAAAAACGAATATAATGTTTTATCACCTGGTGCTGGCTGTGTACAACTGTCATGAATTGATTCCTGGTGGCCTAAGGTAAAAACCATAGATCAAGTTTGGTAGTGTGTGCGAGAACCCATCTGGTGCATTGAGGAATTACGTGTCACTCCTCCTTGGGATCCACCGAATGAGGAAGGATAATGTGGGTCCAGATATTTCATCTGCTGTAACATAGGAGGACCAATATGATCAAACTTTGTCATTATAGTGCTTGATGGGAAATAGGGGTGGGCTAGCGAAGAATATGTGGTTGAACCAATGAAATTTCTCTGGAAGGTATTACTAACTTGTTGATCCCATCCAGGAATCAGTTGATTATGACAGGATGGTGTGTGTGACTGATTTGCAGAGAGTCCAGAATTGTAATATACTTCAGGATCAACCAAATGTGGTGCAGGAGGACTTTCATCTTCAAGTATAGATTCCACTAGCTTTACAATCATATCACCAGGTGAGGTTGGAGAATGCATTCCATCATCAATTGGATTCTTCTCAGGGCTAGACACGAATTGATCAACTGCATCCCAATTTTGCTCAGCAGGCTTCCAGAATGGCTGATCAAATTTAATCAAACTGTCCTCATCAGGCAGCCAAAGGTCATAGCTATTATAAGATTCTTCATCTAACTTGCTGAAAGTATTTAGATCCAAGTCCTGCAGATGCTGGCAATCACATGTTGGAGAATTGTGCTTCGTGTTAAGGGAAATAGCTTGATTGACACCACCTAAGAACCAATTGCCTTTACAATGGACCATGGCTGAATTATCAACTGTTGAAAGAAACGGTTTGTTGTCTTCTACAGGTGAAGAAACCAAGTCATCCAAGACCTCACATTTTGCACCTTTTCTAAATTCAAAAAGTTTCTTCATGCAAATTGGTGGTCTGCTCTTCTCATGGAATTCCATTACACCAGGAATTCTGTCTGGATGTCCTGCGTTTAAGTCTGAGCATGCTTCTGATTTTTCTTGAATCAGATATGGTTTATCAGGTGCTTCCATCCGCTCAGTGGCTTCACCTGATGATTGCGAGTTACTGAAGTTTACTGATGATGGTGACAATAGAAATGACTTTGAAGATTTGTCACATTCTTTGTCCTTGTTAACATGCCTCTTTTCTTCCGGGGACAATGGGGCCTTATCCGCATATGACTTCTCTTCGTGTGATACTGAAATTTTATTTATTAAAATTAACACTACCATCTAAGCTAGAACCATGCAAACCTATGAAGACAGTGAAGTACGTGGAAAGAGAATTTTATAAAGTCAACATCATGAATAGAATTTACCATGTTTCCATCTCTTTTCCCCTCCTTTTTGCAGCATGGTAGAATTTGGAAATCCACATGATTCATATAGCTCCTAAAAGAACAGTATATAAGGATTCTTGCCATACTTAAATTAGTTGCTTTTAGCTTTGCCAAATCCATATATGCAAAAGGAAAAATGAACTCTGACCATACCTTGTAGAGGTGTGGAGGACAGTATGGTATGTTACTTTTATGCAGTGACTCGTTATTCTTATTCGTAACCTTCAAAGGAGCCAGTAGAGGCACAGTTGTATCGAGTCTAGAATCTGTTTCACAGCATAAAGTTTACAATCCCAAGGAAAAAAAACTTAATAGAACTTTGTCAATCATGCCACGGCTATGCATAGACATAATCTAACAATATTCATTTTCACATGCACACCAAAAACACAAAAACCCCTATAAACCTTGGAAACAGAATCAACCCATTGATCACACACTATAAATGGTCAGCCAAGAACAAATTAAGAGGTATGGAAAATTTAGTTGACAGCCAAAAGTGGGACTATATTCTGGGATCTTTATTTTCAAACGTACAAATCCTGCAACAGTACTACCATCAAGAATCAAGATTTAAGCATTTTCACTATATTTGAAGCAACCAACAGCCAAGGGAATCAAAGGAGACAAAAAGTGTACATTATCTTAGTAGGAAACAACTTAGGCATGTATATTTTGTGAACCCAACATTTGTTGCACCCAAATCTCTTAAATAACCAAACTAGTGCTACAGCTTAGCAGCTTACATCTATTATTGCAATATACATGTCAACTACACAAGCCAAAATGTCTAAGAGCAATTCCTTCTACAAAGCCCAAGCTACGATCTGAGTAAGAATGAAAATGATGTTCATTTTCAGCAATCAAATCTAGCATTTACAACAAATTCAAGCTTTCCTAACAATAATTTCTAATGCAGGACAAATTTTAATTATACATGTTCTATGGTAAGAGCAGAATCAAGTGTGTCAACCAAGATTAGCATTTTAGGATTAAATGCGCTGTTGTCTAAGAATTTTAGCCTCGAAAGAACCCAATGCAATGGTGATTCATAATCTTGGTAATTGATAGATAAGAGGATTGACGGGCATAAAGAGTAAACAACGGAGTTTCTACAGCAGCTGAAGGAAATCTAAGTATTACATCTACATGCCTGAATCACAAAATGGTGGTGATAGGATACCATCTTCAAATTCTCTGTTAAGAAACAGACAAAGATTTAGAAAATATGCAGCCACACTGAGCAGCATAAAAAACTTAAGACACAGCTTAAAAGAGTTGTATTACAATGAAATTGATAGGCGAATGCGATCATCCTCTGGTAATTCAATCGAAACCGTTTTCGCCAAAGAGAGAAGAAACTCCATTGAATATGAAAATTTTGACCGTCTGCAATGCCAAATCAAAAGATAAATTCCCATAGGGGCAAAATATATAACGCATTGCTTCATTCTTGAGTATAATCAACAAATTAAGGAAACTTATCATCGAGTGATGCATATATTAATACACTAAATCCAGAGCAACCATGGGCTTTGCCCATTAATTTAACCGAGAGCAATAAGTATCTACACTGTTGAATCAATCCTTATATTAAACAAAAATAAATAAATAAATAAATAATCAACATCTTGTGACTATCTAGACTCGAAGCCGCCAAAACAATGCTTCTATAAAGGCGTATTGATAAGGAAATAGTTTAATAGTTTTCAATTAAATATATTACTCTTTAGGATCTTCAGCGGCATCATCAGAAGAAGACATTTCCAAGAATCTCGTGTCTTCACTCTGAAGGTTGATTTTCTCCAGAAAATTTGCCGCTAGTGAATCTTTCTGGAAAATATTAGAATATTTCTGTGTTAATGAACTTAATGTTGAGCTCGAGAAACGCCATTAGTGTTTCTCAAACCTCGAAATGGGCAAGATCTGGTACTACAAAAATCTTGCTCAAAAGGTGTTTATATGCAAGAATGAGGCTGTAATCATACACAAGATGAAGAAAGATCTCTGCAAGAAAGAACGTTCGACATTTTGTTGTGAGTAAATTTACTCGAGAGAGTTGGAGGGAGAAGAAGCATATGGATTTGTGAATATTGTGTTAAGAGAAAACTTGGAGTGAGAGAAGGTGGGAGAAATGGAAACTTGGTGGAGAAGAAATAGACCGAATAAAAATAATAGAATTAAGGGGCAAAATTTCTAAAAGTTTTAGAATGAATAATTTTACCGTCAAAGTTTTAAAAAGTAGGATAATTTTGTTTCTATGTTATCTTCGTTTAATTTTTGTTATTAATTAATTAAATATATTGAGTTGTTATTTATATGTCATCCATTTTATTTTTATTAAAGTAAAAATTTATTTTAAAAGTCTATTTGTCATCTAATTTATCTTTTCTAAAAGTTATATTTAAAATTTTTAGAAAAAATTTTCACCTTAACAAAAATGAAACAGATGATATTTGGGCTGCAAGTTCAACACATTTAATTAATTAATAGAGATAACGATAAGGACAAAATAACCCCACTTTTAAAACTTCTGATGCAAAATTATCACTTCCAAAATTTTTAAGTAAAATTGCTCCTTCATGAAAATTTTTGGCGAAATTTTGTCTCTGAACCCAAAATTAAAAAGCAAAAAATTGGTCCGGACGTGAATTCTTTTAACTCCTAAAATAATAATCAGTAAAAATTACTCTTCCGATTTCGGTCAAGGGCTATCTTCTATTTTGTCCATATAGGTTTTTTGTTTTTGTTTTTTTTAGTCATATTCAAGTACTACTAATTAGGCAGAATTTTAAAAAAGACAAGTAAAATAGGAAAATCTCAATTTAATACAGTGAAATTGGAAAATCCTAAATTAGTCTTTTTTTACTTTTTTTTGGGTGATTATAAAAATGTCACTGAGTTTTTCACAACACCAGTATCGTAATTCATAACACGAGTATCTAAATTAACAACATCAGCACAAATAACTCACAGTGTAAATACGTAGTACCTGATATTGTTAATTTAGATACTCATGTTGTGAATTACAATACTGGTATTGTGAAAAATTCAGTGGCATTTTCGTAATTACCCAAAAAATACAAAAGACTTATTTGAGATTTTTCGATTTTGCTGTACTAAATTGAGATTTTTCTATTTCACTTGTCTTTTTTTGGCATTTTCCCTACTAATTATCCTTTTTTCTCTTTTGTAGTACTAATTATCTCAACCACCTCTCCCTTCTCAAATAATAGTATTGTTATGAAATATGTTTATTTTTGACATATTTATTACCTTTTAATTAATTTTAACCAATTTTTAATAAGGAGAATGACATTTAAATACCATTTGAAATTACAAAATCCAGACAAGTCTTTTAACATATGAAAAGAATAGATAAGAGAATTGAGTGGAAGATGGGTTTTGCAAGTTTTGATCCAAAGGCCAAAACACCCTTAACACTATTGAAACAAAATAGAGAGGGCGCGGTGAAACAAAACATTGAAGGCTTTTGAAGTCCTATTCCTCTATCTCCCTCACTCCTCCGGCGCCAAACTTGGCTGCTTGTTGATGAATGGTGCAATTGAAGAAGATTCACACATGCATACTCGCCTAAAGGAGAGTAAGAGTGGGTGAGTATTAAGGTTTTTGTCCTGTGGTTGTGCCATTGTTGGCGTCGATTACAGTGAAGGCGCTTTTACCCTCGGTTCTAAGGTCATCAAGGGGCGATAAACTTGTTTGACCAAATGACTAAAATAGTAAAGGTAACAGCTAAAATAGTTATGGGATTGACAAACTCCGTATTGAGTTTTGAAAATATCACTTATGTATCATAATAACATGAATTTACTGTGTCATAACTAAAATAGTAAGGGGAATGCTTAAAATAATAATGAGATTGACAAAATTAATATTGGGTTTAACAATATCACTTGGGTGTACTAATAACAAATAGATTTGCATATGTTCATTGTGTTGTGACCAAATGAGTTAAAGGAATTACTAAAATAGTTACAGAATCAACAAACTCTATATTAGATTTTGACAATATCACTTAAGTGTCCTGATAACATGAATTTACAAAGTATTTGTTTCGTGCCTAAAAAATTAAGGGGAATGACTTAAATAATAACGGGATCAACAAAATCAGTATTAGGTTTGACAATATCACTTCGATGTATCCAATAGCTTTCGCAGACCACGACCTCTCTGGATTGACGACTATCTTCAATGCTAGGGCAGAGTTCCATTCGAGTTTCATTTGAGAGAATTTTCATAGCAACTTAGGGCAACTCTGGCACGAATGGGTTAGGGAAGTTCAACTTTTCACTCCTCCAGCGTCCTCTTTGGATTGACAACATGGATTTGCCCTCCATTGCTTGATGACGTTCAAGAGGTTCTCACAATTATTGAGGGCGAGTCACGCACAAATAGGTAATGAAAGAAGTTCAGGGTTTTTTGTTTATAATGAGGGACATTTGTTTTCTCTCTCATTTTCAATATTGAATGGGATATTTTGGTTTTTTTAGTGAAAATTGTGAAAACCTAAATTCCCCCTTATGATTTTTTTGTCTTCTTGAAGTCTGAACAGGTCTTTTTAGATTTTCAAATTTTATGTGGTATTTAAATAAAAATTTTCCCTTTTAATATGCATAATTAAATTATTTGTATCTTATAACGTAATTTGGAAATCATCAAAAGGTCGTTCATGATATGCAATGCAACAAAATTCTTGTAGTAAAATTTTCTTTTTTATTAAATAAAGTAAAACTCATATTATATATATATATATATATAACAAGTAACAATTTAAGAAATTATTTTACTCATTTCAGTATGTCTTACTTATTTTAGTATTTTTAGTGATAATGACACAAAGAAATAATAATTTAAGCACATTACTCTTAATTATTTTTTCTTATTGTGTTTATTGGGATAAATCTATTATGGTTTTTATCAGCTAATGGATTTCACACAGTACTACCAAAGGGCCAAAAGGGAACTCCCTTACAAAGGCTTGGTGTCCAGATTAAGTCTCGTTTGAGAAAATATATTGCCACATTATTTATTGCAAAATCTCAAAATCATTTATAGTTTATTAGAAATACTTCATGAAAAACAATTAATATTATAAATAAAAATTATTATATTACAAAACATGAAGGAGTTCCTTATAATTATAATTTTAAAAAAAATTAGGGGGAATGACGAAAAAATACCCTTTGAATTTTAAAATATTAAATAAATGATTTCTTATAAAAATAATCATCAATTGCATTATAATTTTAGTCAATTCATGTATTCTTATAAGCAACAAGACTAGTTTGAGATTTTTAAATTCAAATGATATATTTAACTATCTTTCTTCCAACTTTTTAAGGGACAATAGCAACATTAATAATATAAGTATTGTCAATAATATTCTAAGCCCTATTTTTATCATTTTCATTCTTGAAAATAAATAAAAAACTTTGCTATTTCAATGTCTTCATCAACTCAGAGAGGCATAAGTAACAAGCGTTTCGATGACAACTTTATTTCTCAAGTTGCAGGCACAATACAAAACAGTGAATTTGGCTATTCTTATTTTCCGGGAAATCCTGCTTATTGGCTATTGCAGGGACTAGCTTTGAAAGAGATAAGAGATAACCTGGTTAAATTTAATTGATTTGTATAGTTTTTTTTTTTTTTTTCCCTTAGAGTGTTTAGCACAAGAGAGGGGATATGATAGGTTCTTTAAAGGCAAGTGGGGTAGGACAAAAGAGGTTATGAGTTTTATTTAGTTGATGGAAGAGGCAGGGGATGTTTGTTTTCTTATTTGATTAAGAAGGGTAGAGGGAAAGAGCTAATTATTGGCTTATTTGGTATAAGAAATAAGTCACTTATAAGATCTTATACATAAAGTACGAGAAATATCTCTCACATACTTACTTCGTATTCCACAATAAATCATTTATAAGTAATTCCAAACAAGCCATATAAGTGGATAGATAAGCCCTTATATCTATCTATTTTTATATTTTACTCCTCCTATCACAATATTTATATATTACAATTATTATTTCCTAATTTATGAATCTCAAAAAGCTTGTTACCTCACATATATATGATAAAAAAGTGTATAGATCTTAAAGGAATTTTGATTTGGTATTGTTTTAACTATTTCATGCGATTAACTAACTATTCAGTAAACAGAAACAATAATATTTAAGGGGTCGAATTGACCTGATTTACTAGTATCTTAGAATTTTGTTCATTCTTGAATGCTGGTAAGTTATCCTCATGGGTTCCTCAAAAAAAAATCACAGAATATATAACGAAAAATAAAAACTAACCGATATTGTATAACGTACAGGTAATAAAAAAAAATTAATGCACTCGACTCTATTCCTAATGCAGTAATGATACAGTAGCATCGGATGTTAAAAAAAAAAAAAACTCAACTTTAGTTCAAAAAAAGGGCAGCGTGATCAAAAAACATAGAAAAAAAATTAAGATATTAAAAATTGGATCGGTTACTGAATTGGTTGAGGCACTGAGTCAAGGGTCAGTGGATTAAACCGGATAATTAACCTAGAATTAAACAAGTAAGAAAGTCAAGATTTTAGATTTATTAATATAAAATTCTAAAGAAAATATATTGTTTTTAATAAAAGAAGGGGTGAACCAATTCAGTCACCGGACTGGTCTAGTTCACCCCCGAGTCGATCAGGTACTCTACAAAAAACACCAAACCGGACCAAACTTCCAACCGGTTCATCAGCTTTCAGTCTGAACCGATGTGATTCGATTTTTCATTCAATGGAAAAAATAGGTTTTGACTTTTGAGCATGAAAGATAAAATTGTAATACTAGGAAAGTTGTATGGGCGGCACACTCAAGTTGGTAACAAATTATTCTCACACTTAAAAAACCCACTTTTGGAGGAGGGATGAGAGCACAAAAAGATAAAAATTATCTGCCCCCTCTACTTCACAACTTTGGATTAAAGAAAACTTTATGTATGAACTTGATTTATCATGATATATGGTCTGATCATTTATAATATAATAGCTTATGAAATTATTTGTTACCTCTTAAATATTAGCTAGTATATTAATACAATTAAAGATTTTATAAGATTGATTTTTTTATTACTTGTGAAATATTAATTAAGATATTCAGTTATTTTAAAAAAATAAAAATATGAAATACACAGCTAACCAAATATGATTAATGTTAGCTAAGTTGTTGTATTTAACTAATGAAACCACAAATGACATGCTAAACCAAATACCCAAAGGCACTATCCTCACCTCCCCTCCAATAAACCACACCAATTTTTCAAGCTTTGTTCTATAGCCTTTGTAATAAAAAATTGATACAATATCCTTTTAATTTTTCTACGATTTCAATTTTTTAGAATTCAAGTATCATAGCAAAATTAAGTGATTGATTATATAGACAGACACACATTGATATTAATCAATATAAACATAATTAATCAGACATGTGATATCATTCGGGGTCAGAGTGCATTTATCGTAGTTATTTGTAACATTCCAAATATTAAAATTGAGGGTTAGAGTTAATTAAGATTTTATTAGTAATGAAATTAGGGTATTAAGTAGTTGAATTTGGATTTTTGAGTTATCATTAATGAGTGAAGTTACATCTCCAAACCTTTTTGAATAGTCTTGAAAATTAAGAGTTTTCAAGAATCAAAAGATCAATCTCGCAGGCAAAAAAAGAAAAAAAGATCAATCTTATTTTTTGGTGATTTTCTTATATTAAAAAGTAAACATTTGAATCTTTTCCGAGAGTCTTAATGTAGTTTTTATGAATGTATGCAATTAGCTATGAACTTTTTGAAGCTGCAACTTTTTGTTACAATATGGAACTCAGCGTGGCAAAGCCGAGGCCAATTTAGTATTTAAGAATATTTAATATATTATATGTGTGTTTGGATTAAATATTGTAATTGGTATTTTTGGAAAAGTAAGATTGGGTATAAGTAAGATTGGCTAATTTAATTTATATTTGGAATAAAGATTGCAGAAGTTATTTATGCAAAAGTAAAATTTGTTTAGTTGAAATTTTTTAAGAGTTACTTTTAATGGGACATGACTGAAAATAGTATGAATCATATTATATAGCTCACACACACACATACATACATTGTGATATGCATACTGCATCAATCCTAATTATAAGACTTAGTTGACTTCTTTAATCTCTTCAAAAAAAATCAACTGGGTTTTATAATTATGACCGGAAGGAGTTTTATTACATGTAAATATAGTATGATATCTATATTACCTCCAACATTAATTATAAGACCTAGAGCATGTTTGGCCCTCCGGTAGAAAGTTCAATTGGGACGTTTCACACTTTTCAATGCACGATTGCTTTTGAAAAAAAATTTATTATGTTTGGAGGCATGTTGGAGATCATCTTGCGGTTGGTGAACTCGTGGGCAATCTTATAAGTACCATTTTGAGTGCTTTTGGTCTGATTGGTTGCAGCATTTCTGTTACTTTTTTTAAAAAAAAAAATCT
>JBAGKO010000010.1:25478671-25489566 GCA_037177275.1 Acacia concinna
TTGCCTCAACCATTTGGAGTAAATAAAGCTGGTCATGGCAAGGGAATGTTATTTCAGCTTTGTTAGGATGTGAAATCTACCACGAATTAGGAGGGGCAGCTTGAAGCTTCTGCAATTTACCATCATACCAGAAATACATTGTTAAAGAAAATTATAATCCCAAAAGGCATTTTTAATGCTTTTCAGCCAGCAGAGTCCTAATATTATATCATAAGTTTTGAGGTCAATAACCTGAAAGTCAAATATGAATTCCAGACCCTGCATTCTCCATTTGAAGCCCTTCCACATACCATAAACTTGTAACTTTCGACCTCCAGCAACTTCCACTGGTGCATAAGTACTACCACCCATTTTCCAGCCTAACTTAGTGGCTAAATTCCAATCTAAAAAGTCGTGGGCACTACCACTGTTTATGAATATCTGAATTTGCCGTTTTCTAGTGTGTCCTGGAATTCTCATAGAAGACAAGTTATCAACCCCCTCAATGGCATGCAAGGAAATAGGAGGAGGAAAATCACCATCTTCATGAATGTCATTTGGTTCTGCTGATTCTTCAGGATCTATCGGATCATCCACTTCAATATAGTGTAATTGAAGTTTCTGACGTTGATCGCACTTATGGTCCCTGGAATATGGTGCATGACAGTAGAAATAGAGGTTTTTTTGATGATGCTCTATTTCTTCCTCAGGTGTAAGAGTCTTAACAGACTTAGGTGGGTATTTTGGGAATAAAGTCTTAGACAATAAAGATGTATTCTTGGTGGGGCCCATCACTGTTTTGTCTCCCAAATAAGACTTTGAAGACGTCAACACATTTTTGTATGAAGAGGAATGGTCCGAAGTGGTCCCTGAAGCTTGCGACACTTGTGAAGCCGCCGCGACACGTGTAGGTTGTTAGTCAGAGGAAGATTTTGAGTGCTGGTAGGTGGAGACTGTCTTCTTGTATGTGAGCGAGCTTATGGGCTTCAGTCAAAGATCTTGGACAAAACATTTTGATCGGCCCACCTAATTCTTGTTTTAGCGAAGAATTGTAGATGTCGACAAGGTAATCCTCTAGAAGGTCTAATTTGGCAGCAATGAAATCAAAAGAAGCATTAAAATCCGAAAGCAACAAAGTCTGTCGGAGTTGAGTAAGATTGCTCATAGGGCTTTCAAACGGATCCCCGAAATTATCTTGCAACAGTACTGCATATTCATCCCATGACGGCAGCCGTTGACGCAACCGCCGTTCAAGAGCCCGATGCCTCTGAAATGTCTTGTCGTCCAGATTGAGCGATGCTATTTTAACCTTGAAATGTTTGGGAGTCTCATCCAATTTGAAGTACCACTCGCATTTGATAAGCCAAGTAAGTACATCGTCCCCAATATACTTAGGAAATTCCATCTTGGTGAATTGGGTTGGTTTCTGGTAAGCATTTTGATGTGGATTGTTCTGGTATGGAGGGCGACGTTCTTGATATCTTCGTCCACCGTGAGTAATGGCGTCAAGTCTATTGTAGATATCTTTCTTGAAGTCATTGAGATTCTGGTTTAACTTCAGGATCAATTCTTGAAGGTTGTCGGTAGTCTGAACTTTTTGTTCCATGGTAGAAATGCGATCCTCTGGTGCTTTTGATCCTTCACCAGACATTCTTGCTTTTTCTTGGTTTCTGGTATTGGCCATGCAATTGCAAGTGTGTGGCAGAGGAAAGGGTCTCTTTGGCACCACCGATACAGATTGTATAATTCCAATCTATGTTTTTAGGATTTAGGATAGAAGAGAAGAGAGGGGAAGAAGATAGTTAGAGAACTAGAAGGAAATAAGGACAGAAGCAGAGAAACAGGAAGGGCTGACAGAAACAGAACAGCAGAACTGAACTTTCACTAATCATCAATCAAAATTCGTCACACGTACATGAGAGGGCTTGCCTTCTTTATGTAGGCTAAGCTAATGTAATTTGTCTTGCTGCCTACTCTAAGTAAATGGGCCTAATTAATGTACATATTGGTCCTAACACTAATTAAGGCCTAATCCCTAATAATATCTAATTAATAGGCTAGGCTAATCTAATCTAGGGAAACAACTAATGCCTCTCTTGGCCAGTGCTACTCCAAGATAGTTATACCACTCTAGGCTAGTGTTGCTCTTCTCTAAATTAAATTAGACTAATGCTAATTTAGTATTCTAAGGATTTACGGTATGTTACATAACAAAAGACAAATATGGACCTTCTGACTAGTTATAGCATATTGTCTCAGCTAGTGCCAGTCTGACCTAGGAATAGCTTAGAATGCAGTATGATGGAATTAATCCTGTTTTGGAGTATTAATCCCTTTCGTATTCTTCAAATACGTCCTATGTCTGCTGTTATTTATAATTTTTTATTATTGATGATTATTGATATGATCCTGTGACAAAGGTTTAGCTTTACAAAATGTATATTTGTGCAGTTCACAGATGAAAATGGACAAAAACAACATGTCTGGCAAACATCATGGGCAATCAGTACCCGTTTTGTTGGAGGTATCATCATGACTCACGGTGATGATGCCGGCCTAATGCTTCCCCCAAAGCTTGCACCAATTCAGGTACATTTTGATGTCATCTACATCTCAAAAAGATTTAATTCTTGCTTAAAAGTGGTTGTTTGAACACTTAACGTGTAATTCCAAGCCTGATGGTGGCAGTATACAATATGCCTACATTTGTGAGAATGACACCTCGATGATTCCTTACCCACTACTTTAGGGTTTTCTTTAGTATGGAACTATTCTGAACCATTATAACTTATGGGCTTTCCACGATATGGATGTGGTGCTTCAGGTGGTAATAGTACCCATCTGGAAGAAGGATGAAGAGAAAGTGGCTGTTGTCAACGCAGCATTATCTGTAAAAGCAGTTCTTCATTCTGCAGGAATTAAAGTTAAGCTTGATGACTCAGAGCAAAGAACCCCAGGATGGAAATTCAACTTCTGGGAGATGAAGGTTTACTTTTAATTTTGGATATTCTACTTTGTTAACTTAAAGATTATTGGTTTCTTTTACTCCTGATATATGCTTATTCCAAGTTAAGTGTATCTGATCAGACTCACCTTATTTAAACCCTCATTGTTCAGGGAGTTCCTCTTAGAATTGAAATTGGTCCTCGTGATTTGTCTAGTGGAACTGTGGTGATATCAAGGAGAGATGTTCCTGGGAAGCAAGGCAAAGTATTTGGAATCTCTATGGAACCTTCAGTTTTGGAAAAATATGTTAAAGATAAGTTGGACGAGATCCAGTCCTCTCTACTGGAGAAGGCAATTGCATTTCGAGACAGGTTCAGTTCTTTTCAATATGTCTCCGTCTGAACATTGTCTCTATCTCTAATCAGTGCATCCAAATCTGTAGCTTGCATCGCTCTTGAGAAATGCGTTTTCCATCATCATTTTTAGCTTTCCATTATACTTCTTTGGCTCTTAATGTAAGACTTAATTAACTAATTTGAGTAGATTAATGATGTTAGTTAAGCTAGTTAATATGACGTTTGTTTCTAAAACATCCTACTCATCCTCCTTAATTCCCTCCCCCCCTCCCATGCATGATTATTATTGAGAGAATATCAATAGGTTAATTTGAGAAAAAATGGATTGAAATATGAAATAGGTCTTATATTTATGATCAATATCAATTCTTTAATTAGGTCTTACATTAAAGACCAACGGGAGTATATTATTGCATGCACTTGCACATTCTTAACCATGCAGACCAGTTGATTGAGGAGCAAATTATTCTCCTTTCAGTAATATTGTGGATGTGAGCTCATATGATGATCTTAAAGTAGCAATATCTGAAGGCAAATGGGCAAGAGGGCCTTGGTCTGCTAGGTAGTATTGGTCCTTCATTTCTCTATTTCATTTTGTTTTGGCTAGGATACATGAATACCAATATACTAGTAAAAATTCAGAATTCTAATACAAGTTGCTCAACATGGCACAGTGATGAAGATGAGATTAACGTCAAAGAAGAAACAGGAGCAACTATCAGGTGCTTTCCTTTTGAACAGCCAGATGGGGATAAGAAATGCTTGATAACTGGTAGGCCTGCCGAGGAAGTTGCCATTTTTGCCAAGTCTTACTGACTCTGCATCTGCAAGCTTTCTTTTGTCCTTTGGAATTCTCAAATCACATGATCTGGCAGTGCTTGCTTAAAACTCTTTTGTGGAAGTTTTGGTACTTTCCTGCTGAGTCATTTCTTGTTGTATAACTTAGGTTAGTTCAGATCATATAATTTATTGATTTTATGTAATTTTTTATGATCTCTAGAGATATGATTATGTTTATGCCCTCAGGAACAAAGTATAGTGTTTCATCTTTATCATTGTTTTCAAAGCAAATTTGGTTGTTGAACCAGTCATTGCATATGCATTGGTTTAAGGTTGGTTGGCTTGAATGTGAAGTTGTGGTGATATAATTGAAATATTATATTTTTAATGGCAAATAATGTGTTATGAATAAAAGCCATTAATAACAAATTTCATAACTTAATACTTAAGTTTGAATAAATTTGATTTTATAACCAATTGAAAATTAATCAAGTAATCAATAGTCATATCCTAGTAATTGTGGACAAGAATGGTACTTATGTGAGGTCAATATGTGTGTGTATGTATATTTAAAAATATTATATTGGGTTTTGCACAAGGAACTAAAAAGTTAAAAAAAAAACCTTTTAATTCACTAATAAATTGGTAGTTAAAGTGGAAAGCAGTTCCACTTCCTCCGGAGGGCACAAGTTCAAACTTGTGGGAAACACTTTTTGACAGATGGAAATTAATTGTGCTATAAGTTTCAAACGCGATTATACTCTTAATTAAATAAAACAAGTTTTCAATTGATTGTATCATTGATCTTATTAACTTATCCGTTCTTGTCCCAAAAAAATCGTAAGCTCATCTAATTTTAGATAAATTACTCTCTTTTGGAGAATTTAAAAAAAAAAATCTGAAGAAAACTAATTATATTACTTTAAGACATTAAAATTTATCTTTTTTCTTTAAATTATGTTATTTTGACTTATAAACTATTAATATATAATATAATAAAACAATATATTATATGATTAAGTAATGTAATTAGCTTTCTTAAAATTTTTTTAGAATAAGTCAACGGACATTTATAATTAGGACCGTAGGGAATATGTTTTTAGACTATTTTATCTACAAGTCCACTATCTTTTTCGCTGAACTGATTAATTTGCTTTTAATAATAATGATTTTTAGATTGCTTATTTCTATGGATGAAGTGTCTCTACCAAAGTTTATTAATTTAAGTTGGAAATAATTAAGGTGGACAATTTGTTTGTTTGTTTTTTTTTCATATTCATAACATTTTTTGGTAAGATTTTATTAATAGCATTCAAGTACTAATAATTTGATTGGTTCCTGGAGTGGGGATTGTAATAGAATGTAATTGTTGCGAATGTAAAATGTGATTTGAAGCCTTCCTTGTTTGTTCATCCTCCCACAATTAGTTCAATTAAATCAATTTTTTTTTAAAAAAAGAAAGGTTAAAAGAAACTCACGAGCTAGATAGATGAGAACGAGAAGCTCTTTTACCATGTGAATTCTTATAATCTCCATTCATTCTTTCTTAACCACAGATGATAGGTTAAAAAAAAGTAACTGCCGTAAAAAATATACTTCTTCTGATCTATTATATTATACACATTTATATAATTTAATTAGATTATAGTATAAAGAATTTAGTTAAAATAGCTAGTATGAGATATTTTCTAAAACATTATGGTAATCTTTCTTAATACTGTTATTCCATGTCTTTTTTAATTTTTATTGTGGAAGGATTAACAAGAGTAAATTAAAAAAAAGATTAAGAACTGAGTTTTAACTCTCTAAATATAGCATATATTAAAGATAAGAGGGAATATTATTACTTTTGTTGTTGTAATACTCAATTCATCTTTTTTTTTTTTGCTGTGAATACTCAATTCATTTTTATTGGTTCAATTTTAACCGGTTTGTACGTATTGGACTAATCCTCTTCCATCTCCCTCCAATAACTTTTCCTTTTTACTTTTTTTAAGTTGAGTTTTTAACCGTATCTGTATTTTTTAAAAAAATTTGGGGTGAACATGGGCTAGTTCCAACTAGAGCCCACCGCCTGACCTAATTGAAGCCCCTTATGGCGTGACTTATTTACTAAAGAGGGTAAGGTTTAAGGCTTTTTAAAGGCATTTTAAGATAAATAAGCTTGGCCTTTTAAATTTTAAGCCTTGCCTGATTAATTTTTAAATATATAGTTTTTAATTATTAGATGATATCATTTTTAGGGTTTATTTTACTTAAAAATCCTCTTTCTTCCAACCACACAATCATTGGGTTTGGTTTCTCCCCACTACAGGTATGTCCGCTGCCTATCCTTTGTTACAAGATAACAACATTTCACACTAATTAAGGAAGGAAAATGATGAAAGCTAGAAAAGTTGGGTGAAGATTGAACCTCAACAATTTACTTGCTAGAGAATCAAATAAAAAATTAATATCATCATTCAATATCTAATTTATAATAATAAAAATAAAATACACTCAATTGTAGCATTAAAATTAGCTTAGTCTGAAATTTTACTAATATATAAAAGCAAAAGTTTATACTAAATTGTCTTATAAATTAAAACACACGATATTATAGGTTAAAGTATTCACTTGTTCAGATGTAGCATTGGGGCTTTATCGGCTTGAACAAAAATTATGGAGAGAATATAACAAATTGGTTAGCCAAGAGGAAATTATGGTTTCAAAAATCGCATTGTAAGTGGCTACAATAGGGAGATAAAAATATAATCTTTTTCCATGCTTCTACAGTAGTGAGAAGAAAAAAACAAAGGATTATAGCTCTAACTTCCCAGACCCAGAAAGGATTAGAGCTCTTAGAGATGAACGGGTACATGGATTGAGAGTCAAGCCACTCTAAAATATATGGGAAGAGACTTCTTTGAGACTCTTTATACCCATGACTCGTGGGTTGCCGATCCAAGTGGTTACCTGAACTGAAATATATAGGGAGCTTCCAAGCACCTGGGTCTGATGGTATACAAGCCCACCTCTTTCAGACACAATGGCAATTGATTGGTGACAAAGTTTATGACTTAATTGAAGAAATTTTTAGAGACCCCCAGAAGGTGGCTATGATTAATCAGACGAGAGTGGTTCTCATTCCAAAGGTGGATTTCCCAATTACCTTTGGAGATTTTAGACCAATAGCTTCAAGATCATCATTAAAGTACTTGGCAATCGGTCGAAGAAGGTTATGCATAAACTAATAAGCAATAAACACTGCAGCTTTAGTGCAAATAGATTAAGTGGTGACAATATCATAATTGCCCAGGAGATCATTCATACAATGCGTCAAAAAGATGGAAAAAAGGATACATCGCCATGAAAGTGGATATGGAAAAAGCTTATGATCGTCTAGATTGGAACTTCATCAGAGATACTTTGCAATGCCTAAAACAAGAGGACCATATTATACATCTTATCATGATATGCATTTAGGTAATTTCATAAAATTTTTAAGATTTCAAAAATTTCAAATTCCGACGAAGGGTTGATCTATGATTTTCAGATTTTAGAATACTGAATTGTCTTTTTTGCATTTCCTTAGTATTTTTCTAGAAATTTCTCTTCTTCTTTTTTTAAATATAAGTTGAATAATTAATTACGGTATCTATATATAACAAAAAAAAAATTCTAACAAGCCATGCTATATCTTTAATAAATAATATTATGAACTATTAATTCTTTAAAGACAAATTATCTTTATAGTAAGGTTAAAATAATAAATGCTATATAACTGTGTGTAATTATGTGCATATATTGGGCAAAGAAAAAAAATGTATATATAACAAAAACATAATAAATGTGTTTACTAAAAGTAACGTAACTCTTCATAAGAAGTAACCAAAACAAAAAAAATATTTAAGGCTTAGATTGTATGCATCCCAAAAGTTCAGTTCCATCTAATAATATATATTTTTGACGTTTGGTGATCAACTTTTTCAAAACCTTACATTTTACTATAAATGTTTTATCTAAAGGAAATTTAATTTCACATGTTTTAATTTACATATTAATGTTGTTATTGACTCTTAAAATTTATGATATGAAAATTATACTTAGATAATAAATTGTGAACAAGGATGACACTAGAGAAAAATATGTTAGATTTCATGTTTTGATGATAACCAAATCTTTATTATAATACAGGTTTAGAAATGATGTCTAGGCCCTGCTCCCTAAGTTGTCGGCATCTATACCTTTGCCCTTACAGCCACGTATTCTAGTTGAATAAAATTGTATAATTTGTAAAGGGTGAGATTCATATGAATTTCAATAGCAACTCTTGTCAATCATAATTATATTGAAAGCTATACATGAAACACACCATATAATGCAACAAAGATAAATATATGTCACAACATCTCAAGTCATATTTGCCTAAGGTTCACACCAAACAATGGACTCATGCACATCTCACACATATCACATAATATGACGTCTTAGCACCGTAGCCATCACAGCTAGGTACAGCGTCCCAATACCTCAGTTGGAGTGTCACATACCATAATTAGGTACTTCTCATATAAAAAAACAGGTCATAACAAAGCATATAAACAATCACATAGTATGAAAGTTAGAGTTACTATCTGGACTCTTTTCTTGTCTACTTGTTCATCTTGTACTGGTCTTTTGGTCTATATGGGCAAAGGTCAAACCCTAAATTAACAAATGTATAATAAATGAGTTGTTACTCATTCAATATTCATTTATAAACTCATATCATTAATTATATCTACCCAAATTGCATAATGATGAAATTGCCCTTAGGGGTATCGATTTACTTCCTTTTACACCTAGTGTACTTACACTGCTCCAAAAATTATGACCCAATCTACTCCTACACAATTTCACTTGTAGAATCTATTTTTGACCTTAGATTTTCAAAAATCCAACTCCTTTCCCATAAAACAATGACAATCCGAAATTATGGCATTCTTGAAAAAAAAAATTCATTTTTTGATTCTAATTCTCCCGAAACCTCTTTCTCATCTTTACACTACACACTTTTTCATTTTAAACCCATTAAAAGTATTAAAACCATCAAAATGCAGCACTATCATAGCCAAATAGGGTTTGGCAGAATTTAGGGGAAAAAGGGCAAATTGGATTGCCAGGCTCTTTCAAGAAAAACAGCTCAATTACATCTTAAATCACTAATTTAATCCATCAAACACACTTTATACATGATCAACCAAGATTTTGGAAGCACCTTTGATAGAACCTTATATTTACATGGTTTTCTTAAGAGTTTTCTAATGAATTGCAATACTTTTACCCTTATTATGCATTGCATTTATAGCTTTTGGATTACATGGGTTCATGCATTGCATTATGCTATTTTAGGGTAAAAAGGGTCAAAGTTCTACCTCCTTATTTAATATTGCTTAGTTGGTCTTTACAAGGATCTTTGTTGTTATTTTCAGGTAATAGGAGAAGAATTTAAGATTCAAGATAGAGCATTGATGGAACCATCAAATTCTAAAGGCCAAAGCATAGATTGGAGTGTTTTGCCTCCCCAAGTCGCGATTTGGAATGTGGAGGTCGCGCCCTGGATGCCCTTATGTGGAGATTTGTGTTTTAAAAGCTAAGTCAAGACTGAAGTGTTGTTTGTCTTTTGAGGTCGTGACCTAAGAATTTGAGGTTGCGACCTAAGCCCCCTAAGTGAAACTGCGCATTTTGGAATAGGGTTTTTACAACCCATATTTAAAGGGGAGCAGCAATCACGAACCCCAGGTCTTGATTCTGCAGATTTGTAGTCAGGAACCACCCACACTCTCTTCTCATCTCCTCCTTGCCTCCATAGCCAAAACCTTTCATTTCTCCCATTTCCCCATCATCTTCTTCCATTCCAAACCATCTAAATCATTCCCTTCACCTTCTTCTTCACCTTTCCAACCCAGTTTTAGCTTCACTCATGGATTCTCATAGTCGAAGCGATTGCATCGGTTTTGAAGACATGAGAGGCTAAACTCCTAGCCTCTTGATGATGGAGGATGTAGCTTGAGCTCGACGGGCTTCATAGGGGAGTAGTTTTCCATTCTAAGCTTGTATTTCAATTTATGTTTGGGTTTCCTAGATTTAGGAATTTCTACATATTTGTGAGATCTAATTTATGATTGTAAATTATGATCTTAGACTCTATATTGCTTTTGGTTGGCTGTTGTCATTTCTAGACAATTTCATAGACATATATCAACTATTGTGTTCAATAGTTTATCAATGATCATTGATGTTCTTTCTGTGCACATGACATCCTCAGATTGTTGATTGACAATCTAAGGATAGTCCTTCATCCATCCGATTGTACTCTATGTGGTTCTTAACGATGGATTAGGTAATGTTAAATTAACTTAGATTTAAGGGAAGTTTATCATTAACGAATATATTGGACCCAAATGATTGCTTGGTATTTTGATTTGAACTTAGAGATTTAAACTCCCAAATTATCTTTTAAAAGAGCAAGGATAGCTGAATCCTCATCATCAAGAGACTATTTCATCATTTCCCTTTTATCCAAATTTTCCTTCATATACTAAAAATACCAAAAATATTTATTTTATTTGCACTTCTTTTAATTTACACTTGCACCAACAAATCTTATAAAAACCCCCGTTTCTTTTACCCATTTCATTATGTGTATATTGAAAACTAGTTTCTAGGAATTCAACAATAAGGGCTCCTTAAAAAGAATGATTGGGTTGTGCCTTATACTACATTATTTGATGCAATCACATCTTGATGGATCGAAAGGCGACAATCTGGGTTTCAGCAATGGTGCCGTTGCCGGGGAGCTAAGAAATTGGT
>JBAGKO010000010.1:25494428-25519014 GCA_037177275.1 Acacia concinna
TAGCAAAAGTTATGCCTTCCCAAAGTTAGGCCAAAAATCTTGGAAAATAGAAAAATGACCAAATGAATAGTGCCAAATTGACCATATGAATAGTGCATCTTTGAGGGGATT
The DNA here is from genome assembly GCA_037177275.1 of Acacia concinna. Taxonomy (NCBI): domain Eukaryota; kingdom Viridiplantae; phylum Streptophyta; class Magnoliopsida; order Fabales; family Fabaceae; genus Acacia; species Acacia concinna. Next base: position 25,494,540 of record JBAGKO010000010.1, read on the forward strand.
CTCGTGGTTGATTCCATGCATTTAGGATGTCAGATTATTTTTACCTTATAGAGGATGTTGAGAGCTTTCAAACGAGCCTGAAATCACGTCATTCCGATTTTTCTAGAATTAGTTATGATTTTCCAAAGTTGGTCAAAATTAAGGGGCGGATGAATAGTATAGCGATAAAGTGAAAAATTTTCCCCCTATTTTCCCAACTTAAAGTCATAACTAGTGATTCCAATAGCTCTCAAATGATAAGGTAAAGGCTATCACATAGACGATGCTCAGCCAGGCACATAAAGAATTTTTTTCTTCAATTCAGCCCCTCTCCATTTCTTGCTCTAGTTGGCACATATATGCCTATCACATAGACGATGCTCAGCCTCAGGTAGAATTTCCTTAACTGCAACTCGTAACCCCTATATATCCAATAGTGGGCAACACTAAGTACAATTTGCATCAAGTAATTTCAAGCAAGCATAAGTCATGTTAGTGTCTACCTTCTGCATATTTGATGTCAAAGTGTGTGTAGAACTATCTCCAAGATCTAAGCTTTGCCGAAGTGCTTTGATAAACAACAACCAACTATGCTTGTTTACCTGTTGAGTAAGCTTGAAAGCACTTGGGAACAAAGCATCATCTACATCTAATGCTAGCACAGTGTGCAAGATTCCTTTTGCATTTCCCTTCAAGAATACCCCATCTAGACCTATCAAAGGTCAACAACCAACTCCCCACCCGACCTACACACTTTTATACAAAAGCAAACATTCAAATTCACAAAACTTAATGCAAATGAAGAAAATTTTGTAGCAAGACATATCATTATCTTAGATGCATTGAAGCATAGGTACATTCTCCTAAGCACTTATCTCCCTTGCTCAAGAGCATCTCAACTAACCTTAACACACACATCAGATCCAGGATTTGAATATCTCAATTCATTACAATATGCTTTGAGGCATGCAAACTCATCCTTATAGCTCTCTTTCATCTCCTCTGCAATGATTTTCTTAGCCCTCTTACACTTGTGAATGCTAACACATAATTTCAGCTCATCCTCTAAATCTTTCTTCATGTCATTCGCCTTGTATTGCGACTTTTCCTGTAACTTCTTCCTAAAAAACTTTGCAACCCACCTCGCTGTAGCTCTTAAATATTTGTACACATGTAGGCATTCATGCACTTCTTTTAAAGACTTCAACTTCAAACCTGATTGTGAACCGTCCATGGAGGCATAAATATAGAAAGGGCAACCTTTCTCATACTTAGCCGACACTCTCATCCTCTCATTTTTTATCAACTTTAGTACTTCACATTAACACTATTTAATATTGCATTATCTATCAATTGCCTCAACTATCTCCATTTTGGACGCAAAACTTTGTCCCAACATAAAATAAGGCCTGCTATCTAGTCCATTGAAAATTGTAAGCCTCTTAATTTCCTCTACATGCCCACCATCTAGGCCCAATCCATCTTCTTCCTCTAAGTTTTCATCTTCAACTTTTGCTTCATCTACATCATCTTCTTCCTCTTCGAAGTCTTTGTCTTCACTGTCATCATTTTCATCTGTGCTTTCACCACTGCCATCTTCTTCCTCCTCTATGTCTTCACTTCCTTCCCCATCCTTACCATCAAACCTAAATTGTTCTTCTATATAGCCCTCAACGTCCCCACCTTCAACACCACCCTCTACCCACTCATTTGTCCCACTCACACTTAAACACGAGTATTCATTTACCTCAACCACCTAAGAGGGACCTTTGTTGGACCCAACATTAGACATGTCACACTACATAAAAGACAATAGCTAAAAAACAAAACAAAGGCTAGCCACGTAAAACCACAGAATTACAAATATGACAACAACAATAAACCAGAGGCCACAAAGATTCTTCCTCACGTGCATTGTTTACTTATTGTTCTTACCGACAAAAGAACAATTTTTTTTGAAATCAGTGCGTAAGATTCTTCGTACATACCTTTACCAACAAATCTTCTCACTTTTTGACTTCCATAGTGCTCTGCCTCCTGACAGTGAACAATGTCACAGGGGTCGCATTAACGAATTCCCACAATCGGTGATCTAGCACCTTACGTCTTCACTGTGAATGATGGCTCAAGCCACTCCGCACGTTCAATCTCTGACTCCATCACTTTTTGACTTTCACTATGAATGATGGCTCGATCGCCTTTCACCTGGGTGTAAAAGGATGGCTTGATCGCTTTCCAGTCTTTTGGCTCAAACTAGCTCTAACCCTTCCACCAATAAAGCCTCAGGTTCAAATGCTTCTCTTTGCTCCACCTAAAAGGCCAAAACATGTGGGCAATTTCCTCTCTTCCAGCTCATATGCCATCTGGCTCCTATTTATGCCACATGTACACAATATGATCAAATATGGTTAGTTTCATGGTCAACTAAAGCAATCTGTCAGTGGAGATGGAAATTGCAACGGTTAAATAATGTTAGGATATAAATTGCGCCTAAAATAACCTTTGAATTGAAATTGCACCAGTAGAAAAATGTTGGGGGGTATTGCTATTTAGCCCTGGATATTATTGGTTTCCAATCTTTATATGCATTACACATGTTTTAATTTTATGACATTAACTATAAAAAAAAATTGTTTCCTACCTTTCAGCGGTGACTTTTGTCATCAGTAGTTGATGCTAATAAGTGTATAGGTGGGACAACCAAAGTCGTCGCTAATACAAGTACCCGTGGCGACAGCAAGTCACCACTGAAATGAGCAAAGGTGGCGACATATATATTGTTGCACTGATGCATGTATAGGTGGCGATATAGTGTTGCTGGTGATGCATGTATAGGTGTTGACATATTGTTGTCGTCGAAAGCACTTTCTGATGTCTATTTTCAGCGACGACTACATTTTTGGCCAATTTTACCATATTTTTGAATTGTCTACTTTCAGCGGCAACTTGGAAAAGTCGCCACCAAAAGTATTGGTGACAATCGTATCAACGACGAATTTTTGTTGCCGCTAATTTCCTTTTAGTGGCGACTTTTATAGAGTCGCCGCTACTGCTGAAAGTCAATTTTTTTATAGTGATTTTCCTAGCCATTGTATCTTTTAATATGAAGATATATGTGTAGATATGTATGAATGTAAGTTAATAGTAAAGGATGAAGTGTGCTTGACTAGTAGTTATTTTATTTAAAGATCAGGCAAATGTATAAATTATGCCTAGGATATTTACATGTCAAACTTAAAAGTCATATGATTTTTATGAAGACGAGTGGTGTCGTACTTTCTGTTAAGTAGTTATAAAGTTATTACAGTATGATTGTGAAGGATTAAGTGAAATAGGAGAGAACCTAAGTTTTTTATGGTTACTAAAAGGTTTTACTAGGAATCTAAATTACTAAGTGTGAACTTGATAAAAACTGGTGAAGGATTTTAAAGTTTTTTTTTTTTTAGGAAAACTCATTCTTTATAAGAATGATATTTGAGTTATTAGTGGTTCATAATTCATAAGATACCTTCATAAGATGTCCATATGTCCTTAGAGTAAGGTAATACAATTTCTAAATGCTTAACAATTGAAAATAACAATCATCTTATATATGAATGTGGGATTTTGAAAAATGTTCACTTTAGAAAGAGAAGTTATTTATTTTTTCTACAGAATACTTTACGGTTAGAAATGATAATGGTTAAATTTGTTCAAATTAATTGTGTCGTGTCATGTTTACTAAATTTTTTGAAGATGGGTCTCGTGAACTGTGCAGTTGTTGGAAATATGCAATTAAGGTAAATATTAGGAAATATTTTGGGTTAAGACAATCTCTTTTTTCGATGAACGGTTAATACAATCTCTGGTTGCTCATTTTTAGGTCTCTCGACTTTCATTCGGTTGAAATCATTGTTCCGCACAATTTAATAAAAGCTTGAATTGAACCATCTAGTGGACCAAAACCCATGGAACCAATAATACCCAAATAAATGTAAACTGGAAGAACCAAAGATTATATTAACCTGAAATATTTTTAATACGCATGAATGCGACCGTTTTGTAATGTGAATCCTGAGTTCAAAGATCTCAATATTGCAAAGTCTGACAATAAGACACACACAATAATCGACAACGTCTAGAGAGAACTATTAGTGCGAGACAAAGAATGCGTCGAATTTCCTTTGTGAATATGGCGATGACAGAATAAAAACTTATCCTACATAGTCATAATAATCCAAAAGACCAAACACGAGGGCTAATAATATATGAATAAAATTTCAATTTTAAGTTCCTGCTTTGCATAACCCTTGCTGAGTCCATGTTATTATGCCTTCTTCTGCGAATAATCAAATACTAAATGAATTAAAGGTGCTAGTGATATCCCTTACTGCTTCCTTTTGTTCTAGCCGTTTCTTTAATTCCGCTTCAATTTCCTTCCGGATGGAGTTCATATGATGAGATACTTTTCTTAAAGTATCAGTCTACAAAATAAGGATTGATTATTGTTTTTTCTGATAAGATCTAACATAACAGAAAAATAACAGCGACCAAGAGAACAAACCTCAGATTTCCAATCATTTTTCTCACGTCGCACAACTCTACGCTTCAGGTCAGCTCTAGCTCTCATTAATTGCTGGTGAACCACCGCAAGATTTTCTCTGTGCTCTAAATTTGAAGAATATTAGAATGTACTAAGAGAAGTCACAGATCTTTGTTCTTTGGAAATTCAATTTAGCGTATATAAAGTCGAGGTACGTCTTGTCTAATGATACGAGTCAATTTGACAGGAAGGCAAAATCAAAACCAAGTATGGCAAATAAATAAAGCGAAATGAAACAAGAAATAGAGGCAAACGAAATAAACGCAAGACAAATTATTACTTTTGAGTCTTTCTTCAAAAGTTGCAGATTTAGGGTTTTTGGGTGCCATTATTATGTGCTCAACTTTGTAGAAGAACGGGAAGGAGAGAAAAGAAAGGAGAAGGAGAGATTCAGGTGCGATATAAAAGGAAATTAAAGCAACTCAGTCAATCCAACAAACCGACGAAGAAGATTTGTTTATTATTATTATTATTATTATTATTATTATTAAAGATGTATCTTTAATCGTTCAAATAAATAGCCTCGAAATGCTAAAATAAAAAATACTATTTTAATATAAGAGACGGAAAAATCTAAACAGATAAATCTAATAAAATCCTATTCTAAATTAACCCTAATTATACCCAATTCCATATTTCATCGTTTAATTAATGAGAAAACATTTTAAAATCCAAAATTTAATCATAAATAATAATTAACAATCAATAATAAAAATCAATTTACAATTAAAATAAAATAATCCCTGATAATATTAAACATGCAAAGTATCGTAATTTCAATTATTGAATTGAAATATGGGTAAGATATCATTGTATTGTTGATCTGTTTCAAATTATTATCATAAATAGGGTAGGCAACCCAAACCCAATGGTGTACAATTCAGAATTCTCGTTTAGGAGTACTTAGATTATATTAGGGGTTCAAAAAGGATGACTTCGTCCGTGAAGATGGTTACGCTGAGAAGTCAAGATGGTGAAGAATTTGTCATACCCATTAATATTGCAGGACAATCCCTTCTCATAAAGAACATGCTCGACGATGTTGGTAACACCGGCAAGGTCGTCCCACTAGACAATGTGAAATCTGCAACATTGGCGAAAGTCATGGAGTACTGCAAAAAACATTCAGAACATGAGGCCACAGCCGAGGGTAGCGATGAGGAGCTGAAGAAGTGGGATGATGAGTTTTTGAAGGTGGATTATAGTTTTCTGTTTGAAATTATTTTAGCCGCGAACTTTATGGACATCAAAAGCTTATTAGATTCAGGTTGTCAAGCTGTAGCTGATAATATAAAAAACAAAACTCCAGAACAGGTGCGACGGATTTTTAATATAACGAATGACTTTACCGCTGAGGAAGAAGCAGCGATTCGCAAAGAGTATTCATGGGCCTTTGAAGATTGATGAAAAATTTCTTCCTTGGTGTTCATGACCTTGATCAGTTTCATCCATGGTTTTTGTTTAGGTTTGATTTTTATTTTTTGTGAACTTTTTCAATTCAATGGTAGCACGAATTAAATAAGCTGCCAAGCGCAGTTGACCAACATTCCCGAAAATAATTGAAAAAAAAAAAATTAAATGTGCCGTTAAAGTTTAGCCAAATGAAATAAAATAGTAGAGCTTCCAAGGTCATTTCTAGAAAGTTATAGTTAGATACAACCAATTTTATATATCCCGCCCATGGTTTCAGGAAAAACTCCCGGATACATAAGAAGGTAGAAAATAATTTCCCAAATTATATTTGAGGCTAATGCGGAAATTATTTGAAGGTTAATGGAAATTTATACGAGTGATTTCACGCCTAATAAATGGAAATTTTATCCTAAAGAATATTTTATGGACATTTTATCCAAGATTAAGGCAATTTCTTAGGAATTATGGGAAATATATTTAGAGACCGAATTTTAGTTTGAGAAAAATTGGGTCATTACTCCTATATAAATTTTAATTTTTGATGGTCTCACATTGGTTATAGGATGAAAGAATTTCCAAAAAGCGTTAATAAGTAATTAATTACATTTTAATAAAAGAATTAAGATTATAGATATAATCAAGCTTTGGGAAAATGAATCCATGGTCCCCTAATAGTACGTATGTTACGTAATCTGAGGCATGGAAGGATTGGAGAAGAGTTTCTTAGCACTGTGATGCTTCCAATGTGTCCAAAGTGAAAAACTGTGAAGGATACAAGTGAAAAATCAAAGTTGGAAACATTAGATAGGAATTAAGAAAAGCAATTTGTGTTCTACAAGAGCAAAAGTATGGATGACAATCAAGAGCAGTTTTGACATGTGCATTGTTTCAATGGTGCTAATAAGCTTTGCAATTGATATATGATATTTATTTAGGGTCTGTTTGGTACAAGGGGAGGAGAGGGAAATTGGAGGATTTTGATCTCCTCCCCTTATTTGAATAACAAAAATTTTTAGAAAATGAAAATTTTTTTAAGATTTTCCCTTCATCCCCCTCTAAAATTAATAGTAACCCAAAGATAAATATGCAAGTTTGAGATTATAGGCTTCAATTAATGAGTCCATTAAACCATATCGCTTCCGTACCAATAATAGAGATGGTAAAAAGACAAACATTACAATCAGTGACAACTATTTCTTAAGAACCATCACTTTTGTCAATAAACAATGTACGTTTGTTAATCACAACTGTAATTTTTGTATATTCATGAATTCCGTCTCCCAATACATGACGATGTGCATAATTAGCTATTACAAATGTCCCCTTACCTCTTCCTACCTCCCCTCATTTAACTTTTCCACCCCTTCCCTCCATGGAACCAAATAAAGCTTACGCATTAGATATTCTTACACGACCTCTGCCTCGACATACATGACATTTATTAACTATAGGCGTTATAAATGATATTAGCTATTATAATTTTAAATAAAAAATATTATTATAACTAAAGATATTATTATTATAATTAAATAATATATTGTCACGTGTTAATATAATTTGAAATAAAAATATACTAAAATTAATCAATATATATATATAATGTTATTGTCATTAAGAAACATATTATTTTATTAGATTTTAATAAAAATATATTTTGATAATTAAACATGCATTATTATGAAATTAATTTAAAATAAAAATATACTAGTATATTTTACAAATATATTGTTAAAGGTAAAAAATATTATTCTATGTTTAAAATATATTATTATATTTATTACTCCTATATACGGAGTAAGTTGTAAATTAATTTATACAACATACATTTACAAAAAATATAACTAATTAAATATATTAAGGTAAAATAATAAATTGCTATCATTTATACCCTGCCTTCCCCATTAAACCAAATGGCTTTGCTGTCTTGTAATAGTTGTCAATGTTAAGAATAGAAAGTTTATAATTAGGAAAATAATTAATATTATTGTGGTTGAAGTTTATTTCTTAATATATTAGGATTTGATTATATTTTTAGGTTAGGGTTAATCTATTATTACTTGTATAAAAGCCTCCTTGTAATATCTTATTCTTAAGAATAAATATAAATAATATTTAGAGTATTTCTCATGTGCTTCAATGTGATCCTTCATTCAGAATATTATTCTCTCCTACTCTCTCTATTCATCTAACTAGGGTTGTTTGATGAGTAGAGAGAGGAGGAGAGAATAATATTCTCAATGAAGGATCATAGCACATGAGAAATGCTCTAAATATTATTTATGAATAAGATATTATAAGGAGACATTTATATATACAATAATAAATTAACCATAACCTAAAAATATAATCTAATCAAATCAAATTAAATCATAATAATAAAATATTCACATCAAATCCTAATATATTAAGAAATAATATTAATTATTTTCCTAATTTTAAACTTTTTATTCTTGACACTCCCCTTCAAGGGGAAAGCAGCTTGGATGTGAGAGAAAGTGATAACTAATAATCTTCTTCTTCTTCTTCATGAAATTAGCAGGTTTGAGCATATCCAAACAAAAACTTAAATCAAATGTCCCACCGAAGACATTCAAATCAAAATATTCCAACAGCATCATAGGCCTTATAAAGACCAAAGCAACAATGAATAGTCTCCAATAATTTGTGTTAAGCAAAGGAAAGATGGATGGCTCACTACTACAAAAAAGAGATATAACGTCTATACTTTACGTCCGTTTTTAAAAAAACTGATGTTAAAACAAATGTAGTGGCAATAATGTAATAATTAAGTCTTTTTTTGCGTCTAGTATTTAAAAATAGACGCCAAATGCTTCATTTACATGCCTGTTCTTAAAGAACAGACGCCCAAGATGGCGTCTGTTTTCGACAGAAACATACGCCCACTTGGGCTTCTGTTTCTGTTAATGTAGCAGATGCCCAATTTGGGCGTCTATTTCTGTGTTTCACACTAAAATAGATGCCATACGGTGTGCTGACACCCACCCCCTACACCGTACATGTGGTCCGACAGATTGGATAGCATTTGTGGCGTCCTTTTTCTCATAAAATGGACATTATTTTATCTCCTGCCTAATATTTCACTTAATTTTTGAACTATTTCTCTCATATTATCTCATCTATTTAAATATTTCCCTTCTATTTCCTCTAAATTATTTCTCTCATATTCTCTCTTAGTCTGATCTCCTCAACTCTCTTTCCTCTTGGTTCGTCGCCATCCTCTCTCACTTTCTTGGCCTCCCTCTCATCGTCGTGCTCTATTTCTTTTTTCTTTCTGTTCTTCGCCCTCTCTCCCCGTTATGAGATATTGGTGGTGGTTTTGATTTTAAATCTAAGTTGACAAAAGAGATCTTAAGGTTTGAATATATATAGCTTCTGTTTATAATTTTTTATTGTTTATGAGTGCTTATTTTTCTTTACCTTTTTGCAAAATGTGAGTAGATCAGAGTCCCTGCTACCTTAGTTTGCATTTTTATAGAAGTGATTAGGAGGGTTTGAAATTTTGAATTGGTTCTAACTGTCATTTCTAGTAGATGGATGTTGTAAAATGTTAGATAAAAAAATGAATAAAATAAAAAATCACGTCATAGGAGTGCATCTATTTTGTGCAAAAGCAAACACATTTTTTTAAAAAAATTATTTTTTAAAAAAAAGAAATGGTGTGTGTCACGTCTGTTTTTTGAAAAAAGAGACGCATACCATGCGTTTGTTTTTTCAAAAAACAAACGCCTATTTAAGCATCTGTTCCCCATAAACCGGCACATAATTTTTACATCTCCCACATAGACGACTCCTTGAAAATAGATTTAGAAGGCTTTTTAAAACAGACATAAAACATTTATTTATAGTAGTGTTATATCTATTTCATCAGATTCTCTAATCATATGTAGTCATGTGTCTTATGTTTGAATTATTATCATTTAATTATAAACTCAAATACAATAAATAAGACACATGGCCATATATGATTAAAGAACTTAATAAAATGGATGTAAGGAACTTGATGTAAGTATGATTCAATAATAAATATTCACTAATGTGAGTTCAGTTGATTACATATAGCAAAAAAATCATTTTATTTATGATTATGAATAACCTGACTTAGCTTCTATTAATTATTGTAAATTGGCGATGATAAATTGATAAGTGAAAAGACCATGTGCTTTCGAGCATAATAGCACACATTCAGTGATCCTTTACAAAATACACACTAAAAATGGATTCTAAGAGATAATATTGTAGTGCGCTAATTTATATTTTTGAAGTTCATTAATAAATTGAGAAAAGATTAGAGACTATAGAGACAATGTTTCAAAGGTATCCAAATTATAATTATATCATTATTATTATTACTTTTACATGAAAAATTGAAATAATGTAACATATATCACATCCCACTTTTCAGGAATTTATTATACCCCAATGTGGCATTTGGAATCACTTATTATGTCCGTATATCAGAAAACAGAGAGGAAGATTTTTGAAAAATATATTAATGATAAACAACTTCTAATTAATGAACAGAGGCATATAGACCAAAATCTAGTATATCAATCTCAGAATATATACATATAGCCCAGAAATAACAACAGTAAGTTTAACAAAACTATACTCAGTCCTTATCTTTGTTTCCTGATCCTTCACCTGTATTGTGAAGAGAGTAAGGTTTCTGGGGAAACCTCAGTTGTAAAATCTAAAACCAACAATAGTATAATGCAATGCATGTCATGCTATCATCTAATGCCTGTATTACTCCTCTAGTGCCCTCTCTCTCTCGGCACTTACCGTGTAATGAGTATGCATGTGACTCTACCTTTATCACATAGCCAAGGCATATAAACAGAGAGTCGTACCAAATACATATCATACTAGCTCAATCACACTACAGTAAACAAGCATACAACACAAACAGCAAACAAGCAAGCACTATAAGTTTAGGTCTAGAGATTCTCGCTACCGTATACTTCTACACCATGCAAGTGTTTGTCCCTGCCTTTGGTTGTCTATGTTTGATCCTTCACTGTCAGGCTACTAGATCACTACTGGATGACTAGTCCACTGCTATGTAATGCCTACACCAGACATAGTGTAAGGCAGTACTGTATGTTTCTATCGGTATACTATAGCCCTTCCCCTCCTTAACCCTTAGGGTCCTAGTTCTCTACTATCTGGACCGTATCCTTCCTCCACCGACACCCCTCTATCATCCACCCTGTATAGCCCATCAAGCCCAGGTCCCTACTGCTGGCCCATCCACGCTGCTTGGGCCAGGATAGTTGGCCAGCATCTCCTCTTAGATGTACCCACTAGACCTCCTAATAGTTGGCAGCATCTCCCCCTTAGAAATCCTACCTCAGTCTGGGACAGTCAGACTGCACCCCTTAGGAAATGTTATCTTAGTCCTACAAAATTGGGCAGCACTTCCCCTTATGAAAGCTTGTTGTGGCCAAGATAGTTGGGCAGAACCTCCCCTTAGGTTCACTACCTAGGCCGTCTCAATTGGATAGAACCTTTCTTTAAAACTACTCTAGGAAGTGCTAGAAAATAAAGGAATTCAAAATAGATAGGGAATTAGGACTTACTTGGATCGAAAATCGGGCTGGGACCGCTCAAACTTGCTCTAGAAGAGGCTTACTTTGAGAAGGTGAGATTTCTTCTTAAAGGAGAGGGGGAGGTTTTTGGAGAGTAAAAGAAGGGGTGGGGGGTATTTATAGTTGAAGAGGAGGAGTCGAAGTGCAATTTTTATTGGGTCTTATGGTGTAATTTTCTCAAAAACTTTTCCACCTTTTTTGACAAGTGTCCCTTCTACATTTTTCTTTATTTCATATGCCAAAAACCATCATCCTCCTCCAAGAAAAGGCTAGGTCATGTCTAAGTGGGCCAAGGGGCCCTCCTAGCCCAAACTTTTCCACCTTTTTTGACAAGTGTCCCTTCTACATTTTTCTTTATTTCATATGCCAAAAACCATCCTCCTCCTCCAAGAAAAGGCTAGGTCATGTCCAAGTGGGCCCAGGGGCCCTCCTAGCCCACTTGCATTCGGCAGTTTCTTCTGAATCGATTCGAAAACTGGAAAATTTTATAAAATTCTTTAGTTCTTCAAAAATTCCAAATATTTGCCCAAATATCTCTAAAAATATCAAGAGGCTACCATTAAAATTTCAGAATTTTTGAACATCTAGAACTCCCAAAATAAATTTCTCAAAAAGTCTATTTTTCCGGCAATTAACCAATTTTAGTAATTTTAGTTGATATCCCTAGACTTTTTCCTGGCCTCTAACCAACTTTATAAATTCTCCAAAATAATGTAGTAATTTTTCCAAGTCCTTTTCCAAAACATTGAGGTCCCTAAATATCTGCTATGGCCAAAAACCCGATCCGGCCAAAATATTTGCAAATCCCGTAAAATTTCCTTGGACCTCCAAAAATTATTCTAATCACTCTTCATTTTTTGGATTCCATATACTATGTGTTGGACCATTATGGGAGTTTTTGGGGACCTCAAACCTACCTGCACTTTGACCCAAATTTTTGCGGAACTTTTCCTCTTTGCATATAGGCCCTTCCCCGAGTCTCACTACTAATATTGTGAGATCTCTCACTCCTCTATAGATTAAGAACTTCTGCTTATCCATAATACCTCATCTAGGCCTTAAAGAATATTAGGGTACGACACTAAATCTACCCCTAAAAATACCATTTTAGTCTAAAATGCCCTTTTTTAGGCTACAAAAATTCCGGATGTTACAACATACAACAATGACAAACCTTCCCTTTAGTTGCAAAATACATGAGATTATATTATAGACAAGAAGTGCATTTCACTTCCTGTATAAATTAAATGTAACTCGAAAATTTGTTATAAGTCACAAAGAAGTCTTAAGCATTAATATATATATATATATATATTCCTTCGTGTTTCCAAAATAATTGATTGAGGAAACACATGATCAGCATAATTACGAATCCCACTTTTTTTGTAAAAAAACACCCGAGGTTTTTCTTAATTGAAAAAAAAAAAGAATATATCCAACTAAACCGGGACAATAGCAAAAATATCTTCAATGGCATAATATTTTGTTGGGGGTTTTAACACAACCTTAACGTTTAAATAATTTATTATAACACTTGAAATCGATTTCTTTTCTTCAAAAGACGCTGGGGGTGGATGAAATTAAAGTTACTCAAGAATACGACTTTGAAAAATAGAAAATCAATTTTGGTACTTTTTGAAAAGCTAGAACTAGCTAGCACTCATACCAGAGTAGAACTTCTATTCTAAAAAGCTCAAAACAAAACTTATTTATTTTATTGATATTTTCTTGCAAACCAAACTTCTCTAGAGTTTTATATATAATCATCAAAACAAGGGGTCCAAGACATTAATATTAGAGTGCTTTGATGAGAATGAAGAGAGGGTTCTTTAACATTATTTTGAAATATAGCAACAAATTAAAATATATGAAATGATTTGTATATACAAAAATTAAATAAAATACAAAGAAAAATAATTGATTGATTAGATGGGGGAAAAAACACTTGTATGATGGTAATGTGAAAGGAATCAAAATCATATAATTAATGTGAAGAAAAAAACACTTTCAAAGTACCGAATAAAACATAGAGTGCCACATAATGCATCGAATAAAAATAAGTGGTAAAAATAAATGGCAATCTAAACGGAACCTAAGTTGTATCCCCATGAAAAAGAATCGTAAAGCACGTTCTCATTATCTATTGATACATTTTAAAATTATTCTTACTGTGTGTGTATTCTTTTATTTTGATGTGATGATTTTGTTGGTACAAATAATTTGCAAGTGTTTTGTTTATAATTTTTCTTTAAACTAATTTTTCTGACATATAAACTAATGTATAATCTAATGAAACGCATAAGTGTTCTAACAAAATCATTATCATAATTAAGTAATTTATTTAATTTCTTTAATTTTTCAAACTAGTCAAACTCTTCTTATATTAAGAATTGAATGTGATGTATCAATTTATAAATTAGATATATTAATTAGTTTGTAAAAAAATGATATATAGAAGAGATAAAATAAAAAAGGTCTTATATTTCAAGCTAAAATTCACTCCTAAACTAGATCATGTATTTAAAACCATCCTTTTTAATAGCGGTTGAAAAAGCGTGTCATACACATATTATATATATAAATAGACCCAGATATGATGTTAAAAGGCATGCTCTTATTAATTATATACAAACACATATATATACATACCATATAGGTTCATAAATTAATGGGGAATGAAATGAAATGGGAGGAACAAGTTATTTATTATTTCTCATTGGTTTAGCTTGAACTCACCTAAGATGGGAATAATGAATTTGGTGGAAAAAAATTAACAGAAATCAATTTAATACAATAAAGTAACCAATATTGAATGGAGAGAAGCAAAAATATAATTGGAATATATTGGTAGATAATAAGAAGAAGATTAACACGTTGGCAAGAAGAAGAAGAAGAAGAAGAAGAAGAAGAAGAAGAAGAAGAAGAAGAAGAAGAAGACTAACACACCAGCTGTTTATATTGTCTCGGTTAATACCAAAAACCTACTACCAAACCTCAGGTACCTTAGTCCCACTATATTCCGCCTCACTATATTTAAAAGGGGAGAAGGGGAAGAAAATATGTTATGAGTTGAATTTAGAAGAATTAGAGAAATGAGATTATAAAAATTGAAAAAAATAAAAGACAAGAAATGAAAGAAAATTAATTAAACCTTGTAGCCCCACTACTCAATTTTTTTTTTTATAAAAAAAAATAAACTCAGAAAAATCCCTCCTCTCCTCCTCTCCTCTTATCTTACATCCCCTCATGCCAAACAGCCCATTTGGCTTGGCTCTATGCCAAACAGCCCATCTGTGTATTTACCAATTAAACTTGCTTTTGCTGACATTTAATCTTTCTTCCTTTTAATTCTTGATAAGATAAATAAAAAATAATTTCTGTGTTTTTCTGAAAACAAAAATCATTTCAATTTATAACATAGTGATTTTTTTTTGTCCAAAATAACTCAGATAATTGAATATACAATAGTGGAGTAGATTGACAAATTGATTAATAATGTTCTCATTATTCATTTGTATGGAATAGAGAATTAGATAAATAAATAGTACGAGTAGTAGTCACTAATGTGAGTTCAGTTAGTTACATAGCCTTAAAAACAAATCATTGTATATATTGGTTATGAATAATTTGAGTTTTTATAACTATTGCACACATTAATGATGACTGTGGAAAAGACCATGTTCTTTAAAGTAATAATAAAACACATTATATTGATCCTATACACAGTGCAAAGAATGAATAATAAATTGAGAAAGGCCAGAGACTATATATTTCAAAGGCATTTAAATTATAATTATAAAATTGTTGAATGAATAATTAAAGTTACATGTTACAATATAATGACGGAGCTCCCTTTTATTTAGTAAATACATGAGATTATAATGCCTTTTACATAGATCACACAGTACTATTACTATATCTATTAGCACATTTTTGGATGAATCGTTAACCAAAAGGTCTGGCACAATAACATTATTAAATGTTCTCTATGTCTTCCTCTACTCCTTTGCAAAAAATTTTGTACAACTTTGTTCAATTATTTTTAACGGCGCATTAAATGGCATATTTTGAATGTGTGTGATCTACTTCAAACAATTTTTTATTATTTTCACTTCAGTAAATATCACTCCAACTCTTCCACATACATACTCATTAGGAATCTTGTTTTTTTTTCCTTATAAGATATCCCTTTTACCTTATTAGGTCTTCTCCTGAAACAAATAATTCTGTTAGTTTTTCTCGATTTAACTAAGTCAAATTGAATTCCACCACTAATATCTCCATCAATTTCATTATCTTTCCATAAAACTTATCCTTAATATCTAAACTTCGATCATTGTGGAGGGGTAAAAGGAAATAATTGATTAGAAACACATTAGCCAATGAGACATTTATGTATGATATTTCCTCTATTCCTATTTATAAAACTCAGTTGATTTTTTTTTTTGAAAAAGTTAATGAAACAAAATAAGTTATTTAATCATATCATATATTGCATTTTATTATATTATATTATATATTAATTTATAAGTCAAACAAATAGTTTGAAGGAATACGATAAATTTTAATGCTTTAAAATAATGTAATTAGCTTTTTTAAAATTCTTCAAAATAGTCAACTAACTTTTATAAGTAGGACCGGAGGGAGTAATATATTTGTGTGCCCTTCATTTGACCCCTATCCAATGAAAGAAAAACGCATTACACCCATAAAAACCAGAAATCCTACATTTTCCCCTTAAATTAGAAAAAAGGGTTAATATAATTTTTAGTCCTTCAAGTTTGACTTAATTTTGGTTTTAGTCCCTCAAATTTGAAACACGTGGTTTTGGTCCCTCAAGTTTAACTCTATTTTGATTTTGGTCCCTCAAGTTTGGAACAAGTGGTTTTGGTCCCTTAAGTTTAACCCAATTTTGGATTTGGTCTCTCAAATTTGATGATATTAATAAGTCATTTTCCAAACTTGAGGGATCAAATTCAAAATTGGGTCAAACTTGAGGGACCAAAACCAAAATGGAGTTAAACTTGGGGGACCAAAACCACGTGTTTCAAATTTGAGGGACTAAAATCAAAATTGAGTCAAACTTGAAGGACCAAAAATTATATTAACCCTAAAAAAAAGAAAAAGAAGGAATCATACTAGAATGGAATAGCAGCAAAAGTATCTTCATAGCATAATATTTTGTTGGGTTACAAAGACCACTTCGACTTTTAAGCAATCCTTGAGAAACACATTACATGCTTATCCAATTTCTCTCAACAACCGCCCCTAAAGCTATAGAGCTTTATAAATATCCTTCTGAATAAACATTTGCATTTGTCTCTTGGCTTCTTTGCTTTTCCTGGGATTTCTTCTCGCTTTACTCTTCAAAGAAAATATTCAATGCTTATTGTGTAATTAGCAAAGTCCAGCAACTGCGATCGTTTTCAAAGCTTTCATATACTCAAACAAATCATTAATATTCTTCTTATAGGAGTTTGGAAATTAACAATTTTGTTATCAACAAAAGTCGCTTGTCCCCAGAAGATATATACGTTTCTATTATTTAGTTTATAAATAGTTAAAAAACACAGAAACACATGCCAATCTGTATGAAATATAATGTACGTGGAAAATCCTCATTATTAACGTGCCATAAATAGTGTAACTCGCTCAAGACCCTGAGCGAAGGGTGAGCTTATAATCTAGTTTCTAAGAAAAGATCAAATCAAAATACAATTAAGTATAACATTAGAAAGATGGGAAAACAGTATGCAAAATCATGTCAATAATAACTACAAAATCGTTGATTCCCTTGAACAGGTGTTCAAAAGAAGGAAAAGTAGAGAAAGAGAGGATAAATAAGAGTGGATAACAACATAGATAATCGAGTAATTTCAAATTTCATTTAGAAAGCAAAGAGCAACGTAACACAGCCATATCTATCAGCGATTATCACTTCTTGAGGGCTATAATGTTACCAAACAAATTTGATGAACTAGGCACCATTACTTTCCCACCCTTCAAAAGTTTGGCCATTTAAGAAACTTGTATGAGCTACGCAGCAAGCCAATCAAAGATTAGATGAAGGTTGGGAACACTTTATTTTCCAAAATGTCCATTTATGAAACCATCGTCAGTATCCAATTCCCACCAAACATGAGTCTTCTTTATAGCTATAGGCACCATCAACTTCATCAGAGCTATTACTGATATCTTCATCCAAATTAGCTTCAGTAACCATACCATCTGGACTGTATTTATTTTTCTGCACCTCTGGATTGTATGTCCACTCTAATCTTTTCAAGATATCACCGTCATTCCACTTTTCAACAACTGATACTGCCTCCTTCTTCGCCTTTCCCATCAGAATTTCTTCCCAAGAAAAGGAAGCATCACTAGTCCTCTTCAAGGCCCCATCATTAGTATCCCCAACGACAACTGTCTTGAGATATCGTAACTTTGCCTCCTTTAAGACATCAACAAAATCAGAATCATCCTAAACAAAAACCACACACTCAAACTGCTTATTATCCATCATATCTACCATGTGTCCTTTCAATGCAATATCTGCAGCTTGGGGCTTATCCAACACAGTCTGAACCCAAAACCCTGAACGCTTTATCTCATCTGCCAAGCCATACACTACTTTGGGAGTCAAGATGCTCCTTACTGCATTCTTATACTTTTCCATTTTCATGGAAAACTTAGCAACCAACTTCACCCTCATGTTCCCCTTTGCTGAATCTATTGTGTTCAATCTTTTTATGTGCTCACGCTCATGTATTTGCCTAAAATGATTAATAAGCTTCTCATTTGTATAAAGTTTTCTCCCACAGACCCGACAATGATAAGGTTCAGCTGACTTGATCACACCTTTGTTCTCTTAATGATTTAACAAATTCCTTTCTTTTCTTTGTTCCCCAACATTTTGAGGGACATGGCTAAAAGTATGACGATTTGCATAAGCCACCATATGCTTAACAACGCCAAAGTGAGATGCAGCTGCCTTCAGCTTAGTGGCAGCTTCATAAGGTTGCAATGACTTGGGTGGTTTGTTGTCTAAATCCCAAAAAATTCCAACTCTGCTTTGCAATCTGGTTGGTGACGATTTCAAATGTTTGCCTAAAGCAATTTGACGCCCTTCAGTCTCAAAGTGACAAATTCTAGACGCAGTACATGGGTTTAATGATGATGGAAAGTTGGCTTGTCCAGCAACAAAGATTCCACGAAAGTTAACAATACTTAACATTGGCATTTGACTGTCTTTTCCAAAATGAATAATAATGACTGCCATAAAAACCATTGAACTCAATTAAACTTAACTGAAGACAAAAAACAGGAGAAACAAAAAAAATTGAGTCTACTTTGTGAAATAGACATGACAAAGGTTGATTCCACCCTATTTTTGGGTAACTCTAAGCCTGCAGAGAGAATACCATATATGTAGGTTTTTTCTTACGTCGTGTGAGTCAGAAATATGGTTGTCACAATTGTAAAAGGACAAAGTCCAGAAACTAGTGCTCTTATCCATTTGAGCATAATGCCCATGATAACCCAATGCAGCACTAGTGTAACAAGGGAAGGTTCTTCTAAAGCACTAGAACCAGCTTAATTCAACACTTAAGGCCGAAATGTATATTCAAGACTGACTATCTACATTAATTAAACATGCAAAACATAGATATATCTGCATATCTTTACCAAACATTACCAACTATTCATGTAAAATTTGGATATTTGATAGCATTCAGACAAAGATTGGATGTAGAAGTAACACACCTCCACAGCAAAAGCATGCTCACAAATGCTTCTAGGATGCTCTGCAACAGAAGGGCTAGTTCGGCTGTAAGAAAGGAGTCTCAATGAAAAGAAAGTGAAATAAATAAAATGATATGATGTAACACTGTAACTCAAAGAATGTTTAACAAGCTATGGAAAAGAATAGGCATGGAACAGAATTTTTTATTATTACAAAAATAAACTCAGAATGGAATCAAAACATAGTTAAAATTGGAAAACTCAATGATATCAAAAGTCCAAAATACATGTTTAAACACTCAAAAATTGAGCACCCTATATGGATTATCAACAAGACACCAAAGATTTTGCAGAACCCCTTTTAATGTTTGTTAAAAATGGCCTTCCACTACTGCATATGGGCAGTAATAGAATCAACAGAAGTGGTAAGTATATGGATGACTTACAGCTTCTGTTCCCCTTTGCAACGGACGCCATATGTGCCACATACAGCTTCTACTCCCCTTTGCAACAGTTGCTATAAGTGCCACTTATGGCTTCTATTACATTTTGCAAGAGACATTGTAAGTGAAATTTTTTTTCAAAAAATAATAAAAAAGTATTAATCCATCTTACAAGAATTTACTAGTACATATATCAATGTGCAACTATGGATCATGTGAAGTCTAAGATATCCTTAAATCATTTAGTAGAGGAACATATTATGGGTAACAAGTATTGTATTAAAAAAAATTCAAAATAGTATATATGTTCAAAACAAGTAATATTTCACATCCAGGGTTATTTACTAACATCGTTGGGTGAGTTCTGAAGATGCCTCTATCATAAAACGAACATCATGCACTCAAAATACAATCTAACAATTGTCACACAAAAAATACAATCTAAAAATTGATAATAGCAATTATGTTAGCAAGGGACCTAACAAGCATAGACCTATGTCTTAATTTGCAAGCATGACGAGGCCTTTGAACATATTTAATTTTTGGATCATAGGAAGGCACAAGACACTACACCGCAACATAGTTGATGTTTCCACACCATGGTCAGGGCATGAAGATCCAGTAAATGCTCTGCATCATACACCATTCTAATACAGTGAAATGCATGTCCACAACTTGAAATGACAAATACATTTTTAATTTGGCTAAGAAAGACGTCTAGCATATACCACTCTCAAGAAAAGTTTGAGAACTCATATAATCCATCAATTATACAAAAGTAAACTCAAGCCTCTTAAGAAACTTACAAGGAGCTAAAAACAAATTAGATCTATAAAATTTCAGTAAATTTTAGTATTAACTACTATAAAATGACATAACTGATCAGGAAGCAGCACGCCATAAAATTTTGAAATTGATTTGGTGACATCAGTAATCAGTGGATACTTCCAAGTCCCCAAGGCCACTAGAACTTTCTATCTGTTTGAACCCATGCAAGATGCGAAAAGTACAAGAATAGAAGTAAAACCACTAATCAAATAGAAAGAAATTCAGGAACCAAAGGGGAATATGCTATAAAATTAAATATGTGAACTTAAATCGTGCCATGCTCCTTATGAACATAAGGTCAAGGGTGCAACACATATTATGAAACTTATTGGCAGTTATCTTTATTTTCCTTTGTTTATGGAGGCAGTAAGGAGGCCTAGTCTTTCTTCCCTCACTTCATTTGATAGTTGATTCATATAAAATGGACAAGAGTATTTTCACTTTGTTTAACAGCTAATATAACGGCCAGTAAGAGAAGAAGATGATAAAATGCTACACAAAATATTTTAACTTACCACACTGTCAACTGAAACACCTAATACCTCAGTATTTAGTACCTCGTACACTGCACGCTGGTCACTGAAAGCAATGATTTCTGTGAATAAGAAGTAGAGATTAGAAAGGAATCAAAGAAGCTATAGCATTGTATACTATCTTAACAATGTCATTTTAATTTAGCGGCAAACCTGTTGGACAAATGAATGCGGAGTCCAAAGAGTAGGAGATGAGGATGACATATTTCTTTCCAATATAATCAGAAAGTTTGACCAGGAATGAAACAGATTTTTTTAGCATAACAGTCTCCAAGAGACATTAAACCATAAACAATTTAATAAAAGAAAAGCGACTTCACAAACAGAGTATCTACTGATAATAAGACGACTTAAGAAGAATTGTATTACCTTGATAAATTCTTGGTCGAAAACGGCCTCTGCTTCAAAATCTGGTGCTTTATTTCCAACAAGTGGAAGTTCACTCTGTACAGTGAGAAGGAAAAAAAAAACACACACACACACACTTGAAAGCTAAAGGAAACGTTTGTAGGAAACTTGATGATCGAATTATATCATAGAAGTTACTGCAGTCAATTGTATAACTAAACAAAAATAAACAAAACATGTTTGATGTGATTATATAAAACATGAAAAATTTGACGGAAGTTTTTGAGAGTATTGTAGCTCCATCTGTTTCAAGAAAATGATTGAGAATCGGAAAAAAAAAAAGTGAACCCGTCCATCGATGTCAAACAAAGATCACAGATATTCACAATAGAATTTGTTGACGAGCAAGTTACCAGGATTTGATTGAAAGAACTCCCGCACGCGAATCGATGAACGATTGAAGAAGTTGCGGACTCATGGAAGAAAGAGAGGCGGTGAAGATGATAGTCGAAACCCCAAGCTCTGGAACTTACTTAGTGGTAGAGGGTAAGGAAAGATGTTGTTGGCGACGATGGTGATGGGAGCGAAGGTTGCCGGCGATGATGGTGAAGATGGAGGTATAAGGAGATGGTGAAGGGTCTATCTAGTTCCTTCATGGGCCAGCGAATTCTCTCTCTGGCGTTCCCGCGCCTGTCCCCTCCTTCACCTAAAAAAATTACCTTAAAACGGGTAGGGGTGAAAATAAAAGAGGTTGTTCTCTCTCTCTCTGGTTTTTTTTTTAAAAAAATACAACACATTTAGCTAAGTATTATAAAATAATATTTTGTATATTAAGTTGTATAAAATATTTTTCTTCTTGTAACTAACACTCTAAAAACATCTGTGCTAAAATATTTTTTCAATAGCACCTAATATCTGACAAGCTGCATTATAAAGTATTTTTTTTTTACTGACACACAATATGTATAAATGAAAAACTTAATTTAAGAAATCCAAGATTATTGAAAAAAAATACTTTTTGGTGCAACTTGTCAAATATTGGTTGCTACTAAAAAATAATGTCACTGTAAAAAATTTTTTTTTATGATATTGGGTGCTACAAAAAAATACTTGAAGACACACACAATTATTTTATGATACTGGTATTACTCAAAAAATATTTTGGAGTGTTAAAATGTGCTTTTAAAAAACATAAAAAAGGGAATGATCCTTCCTTATTTTCACCCAAAAATGTAGATCTGGATTCTCTCAATATCTCTTCTCTCCTTTTTTTTTTTCTCAGTATTGCATCTCAACCATCAGATTTTGAGAGAGAAGTGAAAGAGAAACTATTTATTTTTTAATATAAAGGATGAAATGGGACACTAAAAAAAGAGAGAAAAGATTCTAAAAAATCTGCTTCCCAAGACTGCAGCTAAGGAGGGAACAAGGACTATAAGGACAGGTGGAGAAGCCAGGTTTGGGTTGCTAGGCTGCTTCATATCTCAAAAGTCAAAAGTCGCTGAAATCAAATATTATTAATAGTCTGTAGCCCCACACACATACACTTATACATATATATATATATATATAACTAAATATATTTTGGGAAGTATCATGGTCATCCAATAAGAAGGGTTTCCATTTTTTCAAATGAACAATTTGAAGACCTATTGATTCTAACAATTGATTGCAGAGTTGATCATTCGGACCTTTCAATTCATAGATGTGGATCTCAGACCTATGTACATGACGGTTTTTGACAAACAACCATCATATATTGTATATATAACTGTTTTTTTTCAAACAACTGTCATACACAATGTTTTTAAAACCCTACAGAACCATTTTTTCATCATTTGTAACTTCGTAAATTTACAGAGAGCTCAGTAGTTCACCTTGAACAGAAGTTTTTGAGCTCCTTCTCTACTAATTTCCTTCGTCTGTCACATCCTTCATGGTTTTCTCCTTATTCCTCCATCGTACTCCTCCGTCGTGGTCATGTGTTGTGGGTTGTGGTTGTTGTTCGCATCATCCTACTCCATTGTTGTTTACTTTATGGTTTTTTATTTTAGGGTTTGTGGGTAGCTCTTAACTTGTATCTTCTTGCTAAAAGTGAGTTCATTCTATTTTTCTCACACTAGTGGGGGTTTTGGTTATTTGTGTTCAATATTTATTGATACTTTGCTGCAATTTCTCAGTTGTTTCATTTTCATTTTTGTATGTGTTTATTTGTTCTAAACATTTATTTTTCTATCATCCTTTTCTTATGAAGGTAAGTTTCTAATTCTTACTTTAATTATAATATAGGAAAACCGTCATAATTGAAGAACATTTCCATTCATATTGCTCGAAAACAAGATTGACATTGATGGTGGGAATAGTAGAGCGGTAGGTAGAAGTGATTGTACTTTTACTTTTCCTTAAATCATGTATACAGTCTAATGAACTAATTTTCAGGTTTTTGAGAAGAAAGCAAAGGACTGGTGTGTTTCAAAAGAGAATATTCTCTACTTTGAGACATATGCCAAAGAGGATTTTAATGTTGGTGAGTCATTCCTTTATATCACTAAGACTGCTTTAGCTAACGAGAGTGATCAAGACATATAAGTAAATGATAATGTGCAAAAGAAAAAAGATACATGGGTTATTACTTGTCAAGTCATGAATAATGTACTTAGCAAATGGCAAATATACTATGAAATATGTTATCAACTTCAAAACAAGCAAATCTTAGTGTGTCAAAATATAGTTAAAAATTATTATGGATTTGGTAAGATTATTTGCTAATGTCATTCTTATATTTGCTTATATTTACCTTTTAAGGGCATCAAATTTCCTTCCTGAATCTATGTTACCTTCAAATGATTCATGTCCTTTTGTGTGTGTAAATTACTTATGCATTTGTTTGTTTTCCAATAAACCTTTGTTGTATATTTCATTGCATATATTGCAAGCAAGTTTCCCATGCATAAGTGCTATGCATATAGTAGATGTGTGAGAATTAGTGGACCTTATTTG
>JBAGKO010000010.1:25519114-25536295 GCA_037177275.1 Acacia concinna
AGACCTAAGAAGTTGTTGTCCATTCTAGGAACATAAAACACGTCTTCTGAAAGGAATGTACACGTTTGCTCCCAAACAACCTCTGGTCGTTGTAATGAGGAGCACAACAACATTGTTACAAATAACTTGTGGGGGCAACGGCCAGAAGCTTAGGACACCACCTTTTTAAGTGCACATATGTACTCTTTGTCATCATCTAATAGCCCACGAGCAAAACAAGTGTCCTTAAAGGATTGGTAAATAACGCTGTCAATTGTATTGATGTCATCAAATGATGTTGGTCCCTTAACTTGAGTGAGCAAGATCCGTAAGTAATATAGCTCCCTTGATGATGGCGATACGTGGCTTATTCGACCTATTGCAAAACCTTTCTTCCTCCTCTTCCATTGTCATTTGTCTTTCTCGTATACGTAGTCCCTTAGAAATTCACTATATGTTAACGTGGAAGCAAATGTGTCTTGTGTGTTAGCTTCCATCCACGATAGAAATTGTGATTCATAAACTCTAGGATTATCTAACAAATTGGACAAGTCCTCAGTGTTGTAATAAACAACATACTGTTGGTGATGGAGGTAGAAGCTAAGTCACTCGACAGGAGGGTTTTGCTGGTGAATGTCAAACCCAAAGATACGCCACGACACCTCATATGACGAAACATGCCTGCAATTGTAGAATTGGAGTATCTCATCAACAACTCCGCTAGCATTGCCAACACTATTGTTATTAAATAAACCAACCACAACCTGATTGTTGCCCTTGCTAATGTACTTAAACAGGTACTTGATGGCTATTGAGTGATTGCATTTCTCAATATTAATATGTGCGTTAAACATCTGTAGTAGAATAGGGCTATAAGGAACCACATAACGGTTGTCTAGAGGGATCCCTTTCAATTCAACTGTCCTACCGTCGTCCCTTCGTCTGTAGGTTGGATAACCATTATTGTCAACAATTGTTCTCTCATTGAATTGCTTAGGAAAGTACTTCGAACACTTTTTATCCTTTATGCATCGAGCAGTTGGCTTGACATGCCCGCATGGACCATGTATCATGAACCTTTTTACCAGCTCGTGCAACCTCAGGTTTGCCATCTTGTCTAGTATTTCTGCCTTGACAACCTTATCAATGGCGTCTAGATTTGTAATCATGTTGGCCTGGTTAAGGAAGATGAGTATATGAGCATAAGGGAGGCCCCTTTTTTGGAACTCAATAGTGTATAGATCTGGTACACATAAGCAAAAAAATGTTAGCAATGAAATAAAATTAGTAACATAAGTGGAAGGCTATAATGGGCAACAATGAAATATGTGTATCAATAGGAACAACATACTAAGTAAGGCGTTACCTGCACGGACTGTGCCAAAGACCACCCCCTTCTTTATAAACTTCATTAGTGCCTTGAGCTTCAACTAGAAAATCCTTGATAGTATTGATGGGCACTCGGATGGTTTCACACCCAACCTATCGCAATAGCGTGTAATCTCAAGCCATGCTGGGTTGCAAGTGAAAGTTACAAATAAGTCAAGATAGCCAATAGCTCTGCATATTACCATTGCATCTTGGTAAGCCCTGATCATATACCGTGCAGACCCTGTGAATGATGCTGAGTGAAGTAAATGGAAGTAGGCGGGAGTCACTGTAAGATGGTTGATTGATGACAATAATCCTTAGTATCACCTATTGATGCAATTGATGCAATGATGCAATTGATGCAAACGAAGAGAATCTGGTTGGTTCAAAATGCTTTGTTTATCTTTTTTTGTAAACTGGTTCGGTTACACGTCAAAATAGTTCAAGCGTCCACATCATTGCTTATCCCATATCAATGGACCTCGGATTGATTGGACAGAACGATGATGACTGGCCAAGGTCGGCGTGGTCTTCTCTGTATAGGTTATCATGTGATGGTAGGGCTCGAGAACTTCATATTCAACGTTTTGGAGACAAGACATGCGGACATTACATGAAAGCAGTTATTGGGAACAGCTCCAGCGTAAGTCTGAGTTGACCTACATAAAGGCATAAACGTTTCCGTGAAAGAAAAATGCAGAGGAAGCCGTTTGCAGTAAACCATCTCACAATATGTGACTGATCCACGTGAATATCATATCCTAAACGTGCCCATAGGTGAAATTTGCGTAAAACCAGCCATGTAGCCTCATCCTGATCCTGAGACCTGACAATGCCTTCGCACACAATCCATATATTAGAAGTCATCAATCTCTGGTTTTGTTAGAAATTAATGTCGCCTCTACGATGCATGTCAATAAATTTGAAACTGCTTTTTAAAGAAGTCCTAAACATTGAATGAGCCAAACCTTTGGTGTAGTGTTTCATGGTAAAACACTATGTACATTTAACTTTACTCGGAGGTAATGCAGTGCTTCATGGTAGCGCATGTTGATGTATCCGCTGACACATTCATGCATAACAGCACAAGCACACAGTTGACACATTCATGCATAACGCTTCCTTATTATATGGCCATAATATAAGTAATGTCTCATTATTTGCTTGTAATAATATAGTATAACGTGCCGTTTGTTTCATATATTCCCATTTATGTAAAATATATATATCCAAAGGTATGAAAAAATATGAAACACACACATCAACATGCACGTTCACTGACGAGTGAATATATATTATAAGTCATAAGAATCAAGTTATTGTAATAATAAATTACGTGTAAAATTATACATTTGTACTAAATCATTCTCTCTCTGTCCTATATATATATAGGGCCACATCATTGTTAGTGAATTATACATCGCTTATTGTGTACGTCAGCTTCTTTTCCTTTCTTACTTGTATTTTATTTGGAGAGTTCTAGATGTAAATATCCATTTAGTTGCCTTAACTGTTCTTTAGTACATTTAGCACACGGTTCTTTGAACTTTTATTACAGAACTATTTGGCCTACTTAGTCTTGTTGTAACGCAGTTTACATTTTCATTTTCTTTTAATGATGTCTTGTCTACACTTAATTTATCATAATTGCAATAAAATAGTTACCATGCTAAGAAAGAGAAAAATGGTTTTGACGTGCAATGACTATCATTTATTTTAAAATGCTGTAATGTTGTAGCCAAACTATTGGGCTCTGATATAAATAACAATGCATCATTCATGCGGTTTGCCTAAAAAATGTAGCAATATGGTACATTTTATATCCTTGTGTGATCATTGTTGCCAACTGAATGTGGTTGGCCGTTAATGCATAAACGTAAAGAGGTTACAGGAATAGCATTAATTTGTAGTAGGGGTTTGCAACAAAAAGGTACATTTCAGTTTGGCAAATGAAAGACCTTCACATAACGGAAGAAACAAATATAGATCGACCTTTTGAGCCTCCAAAGGAATAGCATTAATTTGTACAAAGTGCGACGCTAACCCCAGTTATGTCGTACGATCGAACTTCCTTGAGCCTCCAAAGGAAGCGTTCCATAACCTCTTAAGAATGGAAGAAGGTGATCATACGTGTACCCTTTGAGAAATGGAGCATATTCAGTTATTCAGTACGTTGCAGAACAAATGATTGACTCAAATACCATAGAAACTTAAAGAAGGAAGTCTTATTCATGAGACACCTGCTCGTCGAATAGCACCATGTCGTAGCCGATGAAGTCTTGCACAAAACGACGAGTACGCGAATCATAGCGTATCTTCCTTCTTGAGGTGCTGCATCGCTTACATGTTTGCGGTTTAGCAAGAACAGAGGGATATAACTGATGTTAAATTCAAAACAGAGGAATGGAAGAAACGCACGATTATATAGAGCGAGAAAAGCCTTCACATTAGGTGTATGCCTGCAAATGTTTGGCACGTGGGTGGGGCCCTCAAGACGTTATTAAATTCATTTCTTTCAATTTCAATGATGGGAGCCTGATGCAAGTTATAGAAAGCATCGGCTCATTTTCAGCAGCCCAAGGCAACGTAGACATGTAAGGAAAAGTAAGTGGCTCGGATGAATAGTAATATGTGAGACAAGCTGAAGACAAGCCGCACCTTACGATCGGCTCAACCGTGCAGAATTTAGTGTTACATTGATTGGGAAAACAAG
This sequence comes from Acacia concinna, assembly GCA_037177275.1. NCBI lineage: Eukaryota > Viridiplantae > Streptophyta > Magnoliopsida > Fabales > Fabaceae > Acacia > Acacia concinna. The sequence goes on from JBAGKO010000010.1 coordinate 25,523,178, forward strand.
GAATACATTTTTTGATTTCTCGGATTACTATTCACTTGACCCTTACTTTCGACCAACTTTGAAAAATTATAACTAATTCCAGAAAAATCAGAACAGGGTGGTTCCAAGTTTGTTGGAAAGCTCTTTCCTTATTTTCACTTGACCCTTATTTAGCAAATGACTGAATCTGATCACAAGCCTTTAGTTGCAAATGGAGTGGTAGACCATGTCATTTGGAGTTTTGTAGAGAAAGTTATGCCTTTCCAAAGTTGGGCAAAAAATCAAAGAAAATTAGAAAGTGACCAAATAAATAGTGCCAAATTGACCTTATGAACAGTGCATGTTTATTTTAAGGCCAATTATCTATTAGTGTCCAGTTATGAAGACAATTTCAAATTATATACATTTCCAATCATTGTCTTACTAGAAATAGAAATTTTCCAGATTCCTAGCCTGAATTTGAAAAATTCATAACTCTCTCTAGAAAACTCCAAATAAGGTGAACACAGGTTCTATATAACCATTATCAAGTCTCTTTTATAGAAAAAATATTTGACAGTATCAAATTATGCAAGTAAACCTCAAAAATGGGCATTAATTCTAATTGTTCATACTGGAGCTTAGATTTTTCCCTATTTCGAAGCCCTAACTTCCAAAAATCATAACTATTTTTCTAGATGCTCAATTTGTATGTTCTTGGACTCATATTAAAGCTTAGATGTGTACTAATAGCTCACAAAATTTCATAAGAAACGAAAATGATTTGCCCTATCAAAACGACACACAAAATTAACGACTCAGATTTCATCCTAACTGTTTTATGTCAACTTCAAAAATTCGTATCTCAGTCCATAAAACTCCAAATGACATGGTTCCAAGCTTATATTAAATCTATATATGTATACTAACTCCTCACCAAATTTCATAACTATCTAAGGTTATTTTCCCCTATTTTGAATTGCTTTTCTTTTGGTGTTCAGTTTATTCATTCCGGACTTTAGCCTCAACTTCAGAAAATCATAACTCTTAATCTACAAATCCAAATTGCATGATATAGTTTTAATGCTTAGAATGTCCTCTATATCCCTACAAAATTTCACCTCACACGAAATAAACAACTCCTCTAATTCTTCAGGTTGAACTTACAACAACACTATCCTAATCCTTTATTTATTTCCATCTACAACCGACACATAATGGCCTTTCATTCCCATAATTTCAAAGTCTGACTACCTGACACACACACACATAACTATATACATTCATAGTCCCTGATTCGGTAGAAATTCACTCTCTTGCCTTCACCAATGTGTTGCATAATAACGCCCTCTGTTCTGGAAATTAAATTCCCAATTTGACAGTCATTCTTCATCCATCACAAATCAATTTGCATGTGATAGAATCAGCCACTACAAATCTTAACCCCATGACTAAACATGAATTCTGTTGTGTAATTCCTTTGTTCGTAATATTTAGCCCTCTTAGATTCAACTTTCACCCACCATATTTTCTCCAGATCACCACAATAGAAGAGGATAAAGATGTGAGGAGGTTCTAAGAACTTACCTTGGTCCAAAACCAGTCTTGCATGTCAAATTCCCCATTCTCTTCCTCCTCCTCTTCTTCTTCATTTCCTCAGGTCTTCTCTATATCAACCTTACAATCTTTCCATCTCTCTCTTTTTTGGTTCAGTTTTAGTTGAATGAGAGACTGTGGGTGTGTGTATGCAGAGTATTAAATGATAGGAGGAAGTATTGACTTTATTTATTTATTTATTTTATTGCCTTTGACCCACATGACACAAGCTTTGTCCATAACTTGATTCCTTTGGGTTTCTTACCAAAAAAAAAATCAGAAGCTCATCCTTGTAACAATTGTGGGCATGTTTTGGGCCTTTAAATTTTAGCTAGGATATGGTCCTACTTCACTTTTAGACTTAAGGCAATAAATTTTCCAATTTTGCCCCTTCTTCATCCACACATGTTTATTATAAAAATCTTATAAATTAGTATATCAGATTTTCATAAGTATTTTCTTCCTTAATTTAGCTTCCTTAATTCCTCAATTGGTTCCTAAAAGAATTTTGGATCAAAAATCAATTCCTCATTATTTTTCCTTGTTTTTTTCTTTAAAATAGGCCTAAAATTATAAAATAAAATCTTAATATATTTTAAAGATTTTCTACCATGATTGGCCTATTTAACTCTCAAAATATTTATTCTAAGAATATTCAATTTGCATTCTCATCTCTAATTATTTTTCCTAAAATTTTGGGTTATCACAGTAGATGCCTCTTTCTTGCACCTGGGATTATTGGATCACTTCTCTGGAATGTTCATACATATGCCACAATGCACAAACATTAATGTATGCCTAGGTACCTAAACGAAGGACTCTTTCTCTCATAAGTAAAGTCCTAGTTCCACATTTCAGTTACTCAATCTCAGAGGTTAGTTCAACACAATTTTAACCCCTGAATCCATTTATGGAATCCATTCTATCAAAATCATATCTCTAGCCCATAATAACACCTTGGCCAAACACCCCCTTACTTAAGGATTCTCATTGCTTTTCTCAATCCAATGATTCCATATGTGTTCTTATAACATATCCCTAAGTAAAACAGTATTCTGAACACAATGGAATCATCATATCAATGAAAATAAAGCTCTATCACATACCTAGAGACATGGCCGAAACATTCATGTAGGTGCACAAGATGTTGTTTTGATTCATTTCAAGCATGTATACCTTGTTCTAGCCTTTTCCCTTTATCTAGATCAGAAAACAATTTTAGAACCTCTCCCTTATGCATAGACTGAAACCTTAGGGCATCATTTCACCCTTAGAAATGCCCCAAAAACAATGGAGAAAGATAGGAGGATTGAAGAGAATACAAGCTAGAACTTACCTGGACCGAAGATCAGATCGGTGTAGCTTGAACTGCCTTTGAAAAGATCGGGTCTTGAAAAGGTCAGGGGTTCCCCAAGAGAGCTCTTATTTTTGGCCAAAATGAAGAGAATGAGAGGGTATTTATAGGTGGAGAATTTGGGTACTTTAGTGTAATAAGTTGGGTCTTTAGGTGTAATTTTTGAATTTACAAATTCAACATTTTCAACCACCATTCACACCATGACATGTGTCATGCTCTAGAATGTTCTGGAATGATCTAGAAGTTTCTAACTCCTCCTCTAAGACACCCAAGCAGGCGCCACCTTTTGTGGGATCTAGGGAGTTCATTTGACTTAATTTCTTCTAACAGTTTCTCCCGTACCGGCCAAAATACTGGAAAAAATCCAAAAATTTCTATACTCGTCCAAAAATTTCCAAAATTTTCCAAAATTCTCTAATCATCCCGGTAGGCTACCATTAAAATTTTAGGATTTTTGGGCATCTAGAACTCCCAGAATAAATTCCTCTCCGAAAATTGCCTTCAACCGGCAAAATTCACTTATGGCAATTTTTACTGATATCTCTTAATCTCCTTTTAGACTCGAGATAATTTTAGAAATTCTCTATCATATTATACTAATTTTCCTTAATCCCAATCTAGAACATTGATCTCTCTATATATCTAGAATAATTAATTTTTAGCCAAAAACCCAATCCACCTAAAAATTATTAAAATATTTAAAATTCATTAAATATTCATATGACCTTATATCGTCATTCTAAGGCTCATATACTGTCTTGGATACTCTTTTCTATTTTCTAACTGCATTTCGACTTGAAACTTTACAGAATTTTTACTTCTTGCGCCTAGGTCCTTCCCTAGATTTCACTTCAAAAGTCAAGACATCTCTCTCTCCTCTACTGATCCTAGCCCTTTACTCATCCTGAATACCTCATCTAGGGTATTAAAATATCGAGATGTTACACTTCCAGCCTCCATAAGTCGGCTAAACACCTAAAAATAGAAAGAGGAAGAGCAGCCAAGCAAGCAAGCCACTTAGGGTGCGATAAACTGAAATTCAAGGTAAATTACCATAAAACAACGATTTCTTGTAGTTTCTGGTACTTAGGATCACTCCTAACCATTTCCCCCAGATTAATTTGGTGGTTTGAAGACAAAATCACAAGGAGGAAGAGAGAGTGAATTCAGCCTAGAGAGAGAAAGGGAGGAAAATCCAAGGTAACTTCCAAAACTTCAATCCTTTGGTTCAATATTACCTTTGTAATTGTTTGTGGTCTGAATCTGTAGTTGGTTTGGCTTGAATTTGTGGATTTGGGGATCATGAACCCTAAGGGTTTCCTCTAAATTGTGTGTAGTTAGTGTTTAAATGATTAAATCGATGATTAGGAGAAAAAAGGTAAGTTAAATCGGTTAATTTTTGAAAAATCACAACTTTAATATATAAGGTTTCATTTCGGCAAGCCTATGAAAATGGGGTTTAGAGATGGAATTTAGTGGTCCTAATGGTTCCATTGTGTTTAGAAGGGAAAATTAGGTGGGGTTCATGTTGACCCCGGAGTCCGAAAAGCCTTACAACGTAAAATTACAAAAATATGTTTAAAAACCTTAATTGGGATTGCCTAAGGGTATTTTGATAATTAGACACTGAATTTGCCTAATTTTGAGGTCAAAAATGGTTTCTACATGTGAAATTGTATAGGGGTAGTTTGGGTCATAATTTGTGGAACAGTGTAATTATACCAGGTATAGAAGGAAACAGATCGGTACCCTTAAGGATAGTTTTGTGATTATATGTTTTAGAGAGAGATAACAAATGTTAGGCATTTAGGAAATAAACTTGAATGAGTAATAACTCATTTGCATCATATTTGGATTCATAGGATACAATATTTACTCAGATAGGACTGAAAAGCTGATAGGACTGTAAGACACCGAAAAGACTTTAGGTAGTAACTTTGTCTTTCATAATGTATGTCATATGCTGTATGTATTGTATGTCATGCAAAGACTGAGATGAGACGTGGGGATGCCAGGGATACGTTGTGACTTTTTACCGTCCGCTGTTAGACTGAGACGGGCTTATGCTCATGAGATGGTGTAACCACTTCCAGTTCACCACTGGCCTATGACGGGCAAATGCCCATGAGGCTAAGGCAGGGATGCCCATGAGGCAGTGTGACTAATTACATTCTTCCATGAAACTTGAGATATGCATTGCACCTTGTATTGATATGATGATTATTTGAACACTACATATGTTTTGATGATTATACTGATGACTATGATATGATTATATAGATGGTTGCTTCGCATGTTTAGTATAATTGCGTTCATTTATGATTGACTATCTGTTGCTACTGAGATTCATTCGAATCTCACCATTTTTCTCAAACTTGATTTATCCAGTTAGAGATAGTAGTTCCTAGGGCAAGAATCCAGAGACGGGATCTTAGAAGTTTGGGTCCCAACTAGCGGACACTTTCTTTTTAGGAGCTTTTGGAAACACTGTATATATATATATATGTAAATATTCTTTGTAATCCTATAGGAAGACACTGTACGTACTCCCAGTTTGTATAAATATAAGTACTGTTTTATGCTATTTTCTGCTCATTTATGAATTGCATTTCAATACTCTGATAAATGTCAATATGGAAGAGAGGTTTGACAAAAGTGACCATATGAACAATGCATGTTTGATACATTGCACATGCAAGATGTCATGTAATCCTGAGATGAGATTATTTTTTTCCTCATATAAGAAGGATAGAACTTTTTAAAGAACTTGGAACCATCGTATTTCGATTTTTCTAAAATTAGTTATAATTTTTCAAAGTTGGTTTGAATGAATAGTATAACGAGAAAAGAAAATTTTCAACCTCTGCTTTTCCAAATTAAAGTCATAACTAGTGGTTCTAATAGCCCTAATATGGTAAGATAAAGGGCCTGGAGGTAAGGTGTTACAAGAATCAACTTTGAATCCTTATTTGTTTAACATGATGGTAGATGTTCTAACTAAACCTATAAAAGAGGAGATCTCTAAATGCATGTTTTTGCGTATGATATTGTTTTGTTAGTTGAATCCAAGGAGGAAATTAATTCTAAACTTGAAATATGGAGATAGACTCTGGAGTCGAAAGACTTTCGTTTGAGTAAGAGTAAAACATAATATATGAATTGCAATTTTGACAAGCGACAAGTGAGAAGTGAAGTGTAAGTTAAACTGGGGGGCAAGTTATCCAGCAAGTCACTAAATTTAGATACTTGGGATCAATTATCTAACAAGATGGTGAAGTTGATGGAAATGTTTATCATAGAATTCAAGCTGTATGGTGTAAATAGAGAAAAGCTATTAGAGTTATTTGTGGTTGGAAAGTATCTAATAGAGTAAAAGGGAAGTTTTATCGCATTGCTATAAGACCAGTAATGCTATATGGTTGTGAGTGTTGGGAGTTAAAAGGACAACATGAACATAAAATGGGAGTAGCCGAGATGAAGATGTTGAGATGGATTTGTGGCCATACAAGGTTAGATAAGATTTGTAATGATCACATATGCGAACGAGTTGGAGTGGCCTCTATTGAAGATAAAATAGTGGAAAATCATTTGAGGTGGTTTGTTCACGTGCAAAGGAAGCCATTGAGTGCACTGGTAAAGAGGGTTGATCAAGTAGTATGGAGTTTAATGAAAAGAGGTCATGGAAGGTTGAAGCGAATAGTCAATGAGGTTATTGAGAGGGATCTTTTAGTCAATAACCTATATAAGGATATGGTTTTTGATAGAGCACAATTGCATTGTATAATCTATGTAGCAACCCCAACCTAGTAGGATTAAAGCTTTGTTGTTGTTGTTCTTTTATTTTATAACATGCATAATTAAAAATAAAGAAAATCTTATAACTATCACTCGTTATAAAAATAAATTTATCATTTAAAAATGATCAATTAAGAATTTTAAATCTAGACCGTTTGGATTAAATTTGAATGGTTGAAATCTCATCACAGTAATGAGAAATTAATTGCTCATCATTGTGATGAGCATGGAATGGGAACCCCAAAGTAATCAGATTTCAATTCTAAACCTCAACATAGACTACGAACATGACCAAATCACAACTTTAACTCAAACTTAAATAGATAGCATCTTCAGCAAGGGCATCCGCACAGACACAAACACAGGCCTATTTCATCACACTCACACTCAACAAGCAAGAGCATAACTTTCTCACCTCATTCGAGTGATGTAGGCACCTGTAACAGTGGATATAGACGGACCTATATTAAACTCAGCATGGAAGGATGCCCCCACTTTTTTGGGACAGAAGAGGATGTCCCCACTGAAATCTTTGAAATATGAATAGTTTGTATGATGTCCTCTTAATTTTTGTTTCTGACGCCTTATTGAAGCTGCCTTAGTAAGCCAATTGATTCATACTACTCATTCAAACCAATGAAGAATGACAATTTAAACTCATCTAAATTATTAGTCGCAACTCGAGCCAAGTGATGTATTAGATCATGAATCACATATACGTTTGATATTGATGATAATATAGAGAGATTAATAAATAGAATGCCAATACACAAACAAATCCAACATTACAGAAAGAAACAATCCAAAGCATATTAGTCCCTAGTAATCAAAATGAAGAGGGAAGAAGTATAATAGCTGATTACACAACATTGAAGCAAAAACTATTAACATAATTATTTGTTTTAAAAAGAAAGTAAACTCAATATTCATTCAAAGATGTCAATATTCATATGATGTTCTACATAAGGAAGGCACCCACACAGGAAATAAAACGCGGGGAATAAATTGAAATCCTTATTCAAAGCCAGACCGAACAAATCAATCTCACCGAATTTTGGGAGCACACAAAGCCCTAGGGTTCAAACCCTCTGCAATACTTGCCTGAGAGAAACCACATAGAGCTGACAACAGCATACGACGTTTGACAGTGAGCTCGACCAAGTGTGGAATGCTTGTTCGTCGATGTACCTGCTAATAGTCCTTTTTTTTTTTTGCCAACCCTACTGGCAACTCTAGTTCTTACCATAAGAGAGGGTTTATTACGTTTTGCAGGAATTATTTTTAGGGATAATTAGGCTGAGCTCAATAACTTTGTTGCTTGTGCCTTCATACATTTTTTCTAAGAAATTGTCATTTTATCACATTGGGGTAGATTAGCAAGTAATAAACTTGATTTTGTTGACTTACAGTTTATACTCTAAAAGTATTATTATGAATGGTCCTAAATATAAGTCATAATTTACATGTTTTTGGAAAAATTAAGGAAGTTAAATTGGTTATTTAATCATATCATATGTTATGTATAATTAAATTATATATTAAGTTATAAGTTAGGCAAATTAGTTTGGAGAGAAAAACAATAAATATGAATACTTTAAAGTCATTTAATTAACTTTTTTAATATCTTCAAAAAAAGTCAACTAGTCTTATATTTAAGACTGGAGAATAATATCTTTTCAATAAGGGTTGAGGTACAATTTCGCCCTTGAGCTTTTCACAAATGTGCAATTGCCACCATATCTTCACGTGGGTACTAAAACACATATGGAGTTTTTAAAGTTACGTAAGAATGGCACGTTACACAATGTTCTTGCTCTGGTGGTCCTATCTTCCGTTGCTGGTCTTCTACAAGACATACAAGACGCAATGGCTAAGGAATGGTAAAAAAAACAAAAACAAACAAAAAAACACATTTTTAGAAGAGAGAAGAGACTATGATAAGGTATGAAAGTCATTTAACCCAGATTTTGAAATTCTAAATTATGTTGACAACTTAATTAGGGGATTACTGAATTTACCAACATAATTTATAATTTTCCTATTTCACGCAACTTTTTATATACAAATTTTTTTATGGATAAACCAAACAATTTTTATGACAACAATATTAATTAATATCAATAATATATATTCCACTTAAAATAGCTCTAAAATGGCTCATCTTTTGCTTTAGACACATTTCTTTCTTTCTTTCTATAGACACACTTCACAGATAATAAAATAAACTAGGGGCGTCTCCCCGTGCAATGTAATTTTCTAAATATGATTCTAAAGAATTATCTCTGTTGTTACAAAAATTATAAATGGTTGCACTTGTAAATGGTTTTTTCTTTAAGTCCATTTTATTTTAAGTGGTGCAAGTTATCAAATAGAGACGAAGTAAACAGTTATTTTATTGTCTAGAAGAAATTTGTGTTTTTTTTTAATTTTTGTTTCGCTTTTTGCAATCAATTTAGAAAGCTAACATTATGATTAACAACATTCATTGAAATTGCCTTTAATTGACAATGTTAATAAAGAAATACCATTAACAATGTTAAACAGTTTCCATCTAAACATGATAAACGAAAAGGCATAATATGGGCAACAATAACAAAACAAGCACCTAATTTCTTAAACCCTAATTATTTTTATCCCAAAACCTGTCCACTACAAATTCCTAGCCTAACCTTTAAACCAATTTGATACTAATAAAACTGTCTTTTTATCAACTCAAGCACATTTCACATTCCCCAAACTACACCTTTCACTTGCTCATACAATGTAGTATTATGCAACTAAAACACCTTTCACATGTCCCAAATTACACCTTTCACTTGCCTTGAAAAACTATTATTTAATACAAATTATTTAAAATTAAATTTAGTTATTATTATACATACATGTAATTCCTTCAATTTTGAAGTATGTGGGTGATGTATATATTTTAGCCTTTGTTTCAAGTAAATTTCATTTCTCCCGGTCTCCCAAAAAACATTTGTGATCCTTCAATTTTGAAGTATGTGGGTGATGAATACCTAACCCCTCACTATTCTCTCTTTTTCCTGTCTTGGTGGTGTATTTGCTATGCATCATAATCGGTTTCATATTTGTGATCCGATTAGCATTAACATAAAAGACTGATGATTGAAGATTGACAAAGACATTGAGTGATGGCATTTCAAGTACGTCCCAAATTTCAATATGGTATCAAAGCCTGTTGTTGTCTTGAGGCTTATATGAATTAATAATATACTGTATATGTTTTTGTTCATTGAAGTTCAGAGTTTTTTTACGATAACTTTATTTGTGTTGCGTCTCTTGCTATTTATTTTGTCTCTGGAAAATTGTTTTTCTGTTATCAATATATATTAAATAACAAAGATAAATCATACGGGAGAATCATAGAACAAATGAACTTTGAAAAGGTAGCCGTGTTCATGAATAACAAGAGACAAGTTTTTGTTTTCATCTCTGTATTAATTTAAAACCTGATAATTAGGTGGTAAAATTGGTACCATTGGAAAAGTCTTGAAAAAATGAAGAGAACGGTATCAAAACCCTTCCCTCCATCCGGGTCTGGTCTGACTTGACGAGAGGTTGAAGAGGACCTCTCCCGGCAAAAGATGTCGTTTTGTGTTCAGTAAAAAAAATCTGACCTACTTAATGGTGCTGTTAATTTTTAACAGCGTCATCAGTGATGGCGTCAACTAATGGCACTAGTAATGGCATTAGTTAACACAGTTAAGTCTAAACTAAGGTTGTTAGGTTTTTTTTAAAAAAAAATTGTTTGGGCGCGTGGGGGCGGGTGCCAAATCCGTTTTTGGTGCTGTTTGTTTCAAAAAAATCTCTAAATTCAAGTTTTTTGATATGGTATGAAATATGAAATTTTTAGACACCAAATAATATATTTCTATGACGTTTTAAGTAATTAAATAATATTTTATGCAATTTGAAACTTCTAGAAATTATTTATTAGTTTCAATAACTTTATTTTATTACTAAATATGTTGTGAACATGTTTCCATGTATTATAAGTGGTTTATTATCTTGTTTATATCATGATAAAACATGTATATGTTGGCATAAAAGACTGACTGAAGATTGAAAGAGACATTGAATGATGACACTTCAGGTATGTCCTAAATTCCAATAATTTGACATTGACGGTAAATTATTACCAAAATTAAGCTTGAATGGGGTGAATATTAATTTTGATTTTATAGTAACAAAAACAATTGATTTTAGCTTTCCTTATTGAAACATTGGTATTTTATTTCTATCTTAGCCACCTTCCTCTGCCAAAATAGTCATCAAGTACTACTGTTTCAATAACAATAAAAGGAAACAAAGTACAAGCGTTCAAAAATAAATTAGAGATTTGATATGTAGGGAAAATTAGTAAATAAAATTTTTAAAAGATAAATTTTTAATGAATAACATATTTTTTAGATTTTTTTTTTGAACAATCTTATCAGAGTCAACGATTTGGATCTCTAAGTATGGGTTTTTAAAATAGATAAGAGGTCTATGTAATTAGGCATAATAGATTAGGGGTGGCAAAGTATTTTACTCTTACTTGTAGAACCCAAGAGTTGGAGACTAACTTAAAAGAGTCACAAATATATACCAAAGATAATGAAGCAACATAATTGTTCATCAATTAATGGTTATAAAGAATAAATGCTAAAAACTTTTTAATAGGGGTTATAAGGCATAATTCCATTCAATATGGGATGGAATATGAAAAACGAAAACCCTTAGTCTTGAATTTTATTTTTTTTTCACTCAAAGTTATAGACATCCATACAATTATAATAATTATAAAAAATATTAAAAAATTTTTAAATGATTTTGTAAACTTTAAAATCAACTTGTGTTTCAATCGCTTTATTTTTTACACGAGTTTTATCTTTGTTTTTTTTTTCCCACACACATGAGCTTTTTCAGCCGGCGTCCATTATACATAAATATATCTAAAAAATTTTTTTATAAAGTTCAATAACATGACACTTGAAATACAATAACAAACATTTCACGAAAGAATTCAACACCTTATAATGTAACTTGAATATGTGATGAAGTTGAAAATAATGAATAAAATGAGTTATACGTAGTTTAAATGATTCAATTTGCATTTAGTGTATTCCAAAAACTAAACAGATGTTGGGGAATTAATTTCCATGTTTTCATTTTTGTCTTGATAATATTATTTTTAAAATTCATTTAAGTGGTTTTTAACTTTTTATACCGAGGTTTACATTTATTATTTTGTATTCTATAATTAATCATTAATCATTTTTGTCTTGATATATTTTTTTGTGCATGACTCATCTAAAATCCAAGGGGTAGTCACACTTGGAAGATTTCTCACGCTCTGGATTTGATTCTTAATTGACATTTTGTGTCTCATAAATTCACTCAAACTATTACACCCATGATTCATGTCATGATTAAGCAAATGAATTGCTTCTTCAAGTGCTTTAGAAGTACCATGCATTAATGCTTAGTCTATTAAAGCATTTCTTATCCTCTCTATGTCATCTAAGGTCTCTTACATTAGGGTCTCTTTGTTACAAGTTACTCCAGTATGCCAAGGATCTTCACAATAACAACAGGGAAATATGAATTCACAAGGACTATTGTGAAGTGATTGGGAGTGGGTAGGGCAATTGAAAGAATCATACCAGTAAGATTGACAATGTATACAGTGGGGCACTGATTCTCTAAGTGGAAGTGACAAAGAGTATGTATTCAACATAGTAAAGATCAAGACACTCAAAATTATAGAGAATTGCTAAAAAGGAACTAAGGTCGAGACTTGAGTGTATCAGGTCGCGACTCTAGTGGATAGAAAGCAACACAGCAAAATAGGGGCTTAAGTCACAACTATAAAATGTTAAGGTCGCGACTTCAGTGACTTGAGAGCAACTTAGCAAATTAAGATTTCAGGTCGCGACTTATAGATGTTGAGGTCACAACTTAAGTTACATGAGGGAAAATTTTTACAGGACAAGAGTCAAAGTCGTGACTTGGGTTATTCAGGTAGCGACGTGAAGATACAGAAAGCTACTCTACCAAGAAAATAAGCAAACGAGGAATGCAATATGTTATGTAATGCAAAGATGTAGATGCAAAACTAAGGGAAACTAAATCTAAACCTAAACCTAAAACTAATTCTAAATCTAAAACAAATTCTAAAACTAAGGGAAAACCAATTACCTAAGAACCAAATCAATGGCTCCCTGGAAACGACGCCATTGATCGAACCAAGACTATCGCCTGACTCGATCTGTCAGAATGATTGCACCAATTATGTAGTATAGGGCAACCAATCATTCTTCTCGAGGAACTTTATTTGGAATTCCTAGGTAACTAATTTTCAAGCTAACCTAATTAATTGGTTAATTAGGGGGTTTTTTGGTGCAAATGA
>JBAGKO010000010.1:25536395-25551984 GCA_037177275.1 Acacia concinna
CTGTTCATTTCAGGAAGGATCCGTTTTATCCTGGGGAGTGCCGCTTCCACTTCGACGGTAGTTGCGGAATATCTCTTTAGGGCAGCGTCAACAGACGTGACTCAGATTGTGTAATTATTCTGAAGCAGCATCGACAACAAATAATTGATTGAGGAAACACATGATCAGCATAATTACGATTCCCAATTTTTTTGTGAAAAAATTTCGGCTTTTTTCATAATTAAAAAAAAAAGAATCCAACTAAAGCGGGACAACGGCAAAAATATCTTCAACGGCATAATATTTTGTTGGGGTTATAACACAACCTTAACGTTTAAGTGATTTATTAGGACACTTGAAATCGAATTCTTTTCTTCAAAAGACGCTGGGTGTGGATGAAATTAAAGCTACTCAAGAATTTAAAAATATAAAATCAATTTTGATACTTTTTGAACGGCTAGAACTAGCTAGCACTCATCCCAGAGTATAGATACTTCTATTCTAAAAAACTCAAAACAAAATTTATTTATTTTATTGATATTTGCTTGCAAACCGAACTTCCCTAGACTTTTATATATAATCATCAAAACCAGTGGTCCAAGACATTAATATTAAAGTTTTGATGAGAATGAAGAGAGGGTTGTTCTTTAACATTATTTTGAAATATAGAAACAAATTAAAATATATGAAATGATTTCTATATAAAACAATTAAAAAAAATACAAAGAAAAATAATTGATTGTTTAGGTAGAAAAAACAATTGTATGATTGTAATGCGAAAGGAATCCAAATCATAGGATTAATGTGAGAACAAACACTTTCAAAGTATCGAATAAAACGTAGAGTACCACATAAAGTATCGAATAAAAATAAGGGGTGAAAATAAATGGCAATCTAAACGGAACCTAAGTATATTAGAAAAGTTGCATGTATCAAAAAAATATTAGAAAAGTTGTATCCCCATGAAAAAGAATCGTAAAGCGCGTTCTCATTATCTCTTGATATATTTTAAAATTATTCTTACTGTGTGTGTATTCTTTTATTTTGATGTGTGATTTTGTTGATACAAATAATTTGCCAAGTGTTTTGTTTATAATTTGTCTTTAAACTAATTTTTCTGACTTATAAAATAATATATAATCTAATAAAACACATAAATATTTTAGTGAAATCATGGTCATAATTAAATAATTTATTTAACTTCCATAACCTTTCAAACTAGTCAAACTCTTTCTTATACTAAGAATTGAATGTGATATATTAATTTATAAATTAGATATACTAATTAGTTTGGAAAAAATAATATATAGAAGAGATAAAATAAAAAATGGTCTTATACTTAAGACTAAAATTCACTCCTAAACTAAATCATGTATTTAAGACTGGACACGTAACATCTATTCTTTTGAATAGCAGTTGAAAAAGCGTATCTTATACACACACACACATATATATATATATGATGTGAAAGGCATGTTCTTATTAATTATATACAAACACATATACACACATACCATATAGGTTCATGAATTAATGGGGAATGAAATGAAATGGGAGGCACAAGTTATTTATCATTGAAGATGGGAATAATGAATTTGATGGGAAAAAATTAACAGAAATCAATTTCATACAATAAAGTAACCAATACTGAATGGAGATAAGCAAAAATATGATTGGAATATATTGGTAGATATGACAACACACCAGCCGTTTATATTGGCCCAGTTAATACCATAAACCTACAACCAATCCTCACTAGATTTAAAAGGGGAGTAGGAGAAGAAAAAAAAATTTTGAGTTGAATTTAGAAAAATTAGAGAAGTGAGATTATAAAATTTGAAAAACAGAAAAGAAGATAAAAAATGAAAGAAAATTAATTAAAATTTGTAGCCCCACTTCTCTTTTTTTCTTTAATTCAACTCAAAAAAATCCCTCCTCTCCTCTTCTCTTCCATCCTCTCGTGCCAAACAGCCCCTCGTTTCAGCCAAACAATAAACAAGGAATACTACATATTTGTGACTTCTGTATTTGAGAAATTTGTTGATATTCATCTTTCTTGCTTTTAATTCTTTATAAAATAAATAAAAAATCATTTCAATTTATAACACATTGAATTTAATATACAATAATAGAATAGAGTTTTTTACTAGAATAATATAATACCTTGACACTTTATCGATTAATGTTCTCTCTTTGGATTAATAGAGTATAAGATAAATAATAAATATTCACTAATGTGAGTTCGATCAGTTGGTTACATATGGAAAACAAATCATTTTATTTTTAATTATGAATAACGAGACTTCTTTGAATTATTGTAAATTGGCGATGATACGTGGAGGCAAAACTGAAAAAATGGCGATGATAAGTGAAAAGACCATGTTATTCCGAGCCATTACAGCGCACCTTCATTGATCCTAAACAAAATACAAACTCAAAAAGGATTTTATGAAATATTATTGTAGTACGCTAGTTTATAATTTAAAAGTTCACTAATAAATTGAGAATAGACTATCTAGAGATTAGGGAGACATTTTTTAAAGGTATTCGAATTATAATTATATGCTTATTACAATTGTTAATTGAATAATTGAAATAACATACAACAATGACAATACTTCCCTTTATTTCGTAAATACAAGGGATTATATTATTATAGACAATAACTGCATTTCACTTCCTATATAAATTGAATTTTACTCTGAAATTTGTTATAAATCACATAAGTGATGTAATAGAACCACTTAGACGTTTAAACACATTAATTATCATCATAATTACGAATCCTACTTTTTTTCTTCCAAAAAGTTCCCACTTTTTTCTTAATTAAACAAAATAATCCAACTAAGACGGGACAACAGCAAAAATATCAATGCCAAAATATTTTGTTGGGCTTTTAAGATAGCCTTAACGGTTACACACAATTTATTAGAACACTTGAAATGGATTTATTTTCTTCAAAACCAGCTGGTTGTGGATAAAATGAAGGGAAAATTGCATTTAAGTCCCCAACCAAGAGAAAAAATGATCAAATGATCCTGTGAAATCGTGTAAATGCATTTAAGTCTCATGTAGTTGTCAACTAGGACTTAAATGCAATTACACGATTTTATGGAATCATTTTTTTTTTTTTGGACCTAATCACATTTTTTTCTAAAAAGAAAGTTACTTTAATTTGAAATTTGAGATTGAGGTAGAACTCAAGAATATGACTTTGAAAATATAAAATCAATTTCAATAATTTTGAAAAGCTAGAACTAGCTAGCACTCATACCAGATAAAAACTTATATGTTGTTGGCAAAAAGATTAAAACTTATATTCTAGAAAACTCAACAAAATTTATGTATTTAATTGATCTTTTCCTGCAAACAAAATTCCCGAGATTTTTACATATATAATCATAAAAAACAAGGGGTCCAATACATTGTTAGAGAGTTTTGATGAAGAGAATGAAGAGAGGGTTCTTTAACATTATTTTAAAATATAGCAACAAATCAAAATAAATAGAATGATTTGTATATAAAAATTAAAATTAAATCAAATACAAAAAATGATTGTTTAGATAGAAAAAATATTTGTATAATGGTAATGTGAAAGGAATCTAACTCCCAGCACTAATGCGAAGAACAACACACTTTGAAAGTATCGAATAAAAAGTAAAACATGAAATATTGAGTATAAAAAATGTTAATAATAAATGGCAATCTGAACGGAACCTATGACTATGGCATTAGAAAAGTTGAATCCCCATGAAATAACAACGGAAAGAACATTATCATTATCTCTTGATATATTTTAAAAGTATCTCTTAAGATAAAGACACACATTCTTTTCTTTTGATGTGATGACCTTGTCGATACATATAATTTGCAAGCACTTTTTCAACTGCCTTTTAAACTTTGAGAGCTTTTGGGGCTAGAAAAATCTAAACCTTTTAAACCAAAATTTGCCAACATAAAATTATAAACAACATTTATCAAATAAATTCTTTTTTAAAATAAAAAATATATCATAAAATTAGACTCTTAAAATATCAATTATTAATAAAATAGTTTAATTAATAACAGATAGTAAAATAACTTTTATATTCAAAGGATAAAAATCATAAAATTAAACACGTAAGGATGTAATTTTTATTTATTTATTTAAAAATTTAGGAAGACATTTTCCACTTTCCTTTTTGTATGTGTGGATCACATAATAAATAAGACAGACTACAAATATGTCATCTGTGTATTTACCAATTAAACTTGCTTTTGCTGACATTTCATCTTTCTTCCTTTTAATTATTTATAAGATAAATAAAAAATCATTTCTCTGTTTTTCTGAAAACAAAAATCATTTCAATTTATAACAGTGATTCTTTTGTCCAAAATAACTCAGGTGATTGAATATAAAATATAATAATTGAGTAGATTGACAGATTGATTAATAATGTTCTCATTATTCATTAGTATGGATAGATTAATAGAGGATTAGACAAATAAATAGTACAAGTAGTAATCACTAATGTGAGTTCAGTTGGTCACATGGCCTTAAAAACAAATCATTGTATGTATTGGTTATGAATAATTTGAGTTCTTTAAAGTAGTAATAAATCACATTGATCCTATACAAAGTGCAAAGAAGAAAAAAAGGATTTTAAGAGATAATATTTTAGTACGCACATTTATATTTTTTAAGAGTTCATTAATAAATTGAGAAAGGCCAGAGACTATATATTTCAAAGGTATTTAAATTATAATTATAAATATTGTTGACTGAATCATTGAAATTACATGTTACAATGACGGGGCTTCCTTCTATTTAGTAAATATATGAGATTATAATGCATTTTACATAGATCACACAGTATCATTATTATATCTACTAGCACATTTTTGGATTAATCATAAGGTCTTACTCAATAACTTTATTAAATGTTCTCTATATCTTCTTCTACTCCTTTACAAAAACTTTTGTACTAACTGTTCAACTATTTTCAGCATGCATTAAATGGCATTCTTAATGTGCGTGATCTACCTCAAACAATTTTTTATTATTTTCACTTCAGTGAATAAATATCACTCCAACTCTTCCACATACATGCTCGTTAGGAATATTAATTGTTTTTTTCTTATGAGATATACCTTTTACCTTATTGGGTCTTCTCCTGAAACAAATAATTCTATTAGTTTTTACCGATTTAACTAACTCATTGAATTCCACCACTAATATCTCCATCAATTTCATTATCTTTCATTAAAACTTATCCTTAATATCTAAACTTTGACCATTGTGGAGGGGGAAAAGGAAATAATTGAATAGATACACATTAACTAATGAGCCATGATTCACATGGCACCCACCTCTCCCCCAGTCCATACCTGTGGTGTGTGAGAGTACATTTACGTGTGATGATATATTTGTGTGCTCTTCATTTGACCCCTATCCAATGACAGAAAAACACATTATACCCATAAAAACCAGCAATCCTACATTTTTATTTCTCAAATTAGAAAAAAAGAAAAAGAAGGTTGCCTTCATAAATGATGATGTAGCTATAAAGAAGACTCAACTGCTTGGTGGGAATTGGATACTGATGATGGTTTCATAAATCGACATTCTTGAAAATAAAGTGATCTACACCTTCATCTGATATTTGATTGGCAGGCTGTGTAGTTTACATAAGTTTCTTAAATGGCCAAGGGAGGGAAAGTAATGGTGCCTAGGTCATCAAATTTGTTTGGTAACATTATTTGCCCTCAGGAAGTGATAGTCGCTGATAGATATGGTTGTGTTACGTTTCTCTTTGCTTACTAAGTGAAATTTGAAATTACTTGATTATCCATGTTGTTATCCACTCTTATTTATCCTCTCTTTCCCAGCTTTTCCTTCTCTTGAACACCTGTTCCAGGGAATCAACGATTTTGTACTTAGTATTGACATGATTTTGCATACTGTTTTCCACTCTTTCTAATGTTATACTTAATTGTATTTTGATTTGACCTTTTCTTAGAAACTAGATTGTAAGCTCAACCTTCCCGCAGGTCTTAAGCAAGTTACACTATTTATGGTATTTTAATAATGAGGACTTTCCACGTACATTATATTTCATATAGATTGGCATGTGTTTGGGTGTTCTTTTGCTATTTATAAACTAAATAATAGAAACGTATATATCTTCTCGGGACAAGCGACTTTTGTTTATAATAAAATTGTTAATTTTCAAATACCTATAAGAAGAATATTAATGCTTTGTTTGAGTATATGAAAGCTTTGAAATGGATCACAGTTGCTGGACTATGCTAATCTACACAATGAGCATTGAATAGTTTCTTTGAGGAGTAAAGCGAGAAGGAATCCCAGGAAAGGCGAAGAAGCGAAGAGACAAATGCAAATGTTTATTCAGAAGGATATTGATAAAACTACATAGCTTTAGGTGTTCAGAGAAATTGGTTAAGCATGTAATGTGTTTCTCATTGATTGTTTAAAAGTTGAAGTGGTCTTTGTAACCCAACAAAATATTATGCTATTAAGATATTTTTGCTGCTGTTCCGTTTTTGTCTAATTCCTTCTTTTTTTGTTTCCCCAATTTGAGGAAAAAATGTAGGATTGCTGGTTTTTATGGGTATAATGTGTTTTTCATTCATTGGATGGGGGTCAAATGAAGAGCACACAAATATATTATCACACATAAATGTACTCTCACACCACACAGGTATGGACTGGGGGAGAGGTGGGTGCCATGTCAATCATGGCTGATTGGCTAATGTGTTTATAATCAATTATTTCCTCTCCAATGGTCAAAGTTTAGATATTAAGGATAAGTTTTATGGAAAGATAATGAAATTGATGAAGATATTAGTGGTGGAATTTAAATATGAGTTAGTTAAATCGGGAAAAACTAAATTATTTGTTTCAGGAGAAGACCGAATAAGGTAAAATGGATATCTTGTAAGAAAAAAAAACAATTAAGATTCCTAATGAGCATGTATGTGGAAGAGTTGGAGTGATATTTACTGAAGTAAAGATAATAAAAAATGTTTGAGATAGATCACACACATTCAAAGAATGCCATTTAATTAACCGTTGAAATAGTTCAACAAGTAGTGCAAAATTTTTTGTAAAGGAGCAGAGGAAGACATAGAGAAAATTTAATAAAGTTATTGAGCCAGACCTTTTGGTTAATGATTAATCTAAAAATGTGCTAGTAGATATGGTAATAGTACTGTCTGATCTATGTAAAATGTATTATAATCTCATGTATTTACTAAATAAAAGGAAGCCCCGTCATTGTAGCATGTAATTTCAATTATTCATTCAACAATTATTATTATTATAATTTAATTACTTTTTTTTTTTACTTTTGCAAGGTATTCCTCAGCCTGATAGGCTAAGGACTAATCCTCCGCTTATTATGGGTTCTTCTATGAAAAGGACAATTGACCAAGAGATTTAACACTGCTCCATACCTAAGGCCATGGATTGAATCCCTGCACTACTACACAAATAAGCTTAAGTGACGCACGTTTTGTGGCGCTTCTTAAAAGAAGGGCCACAGCTTGTATGTAATTTTTTTGTTGATTTTTTTTTAAAAAAGAACCTTTTGTAAAAGAGCGCCACAGGAAGTGAGGGACTTCCTGTAGCGCTCTTTTAAAAGAGCGCCACAAAAGGTCCTTTTTAATTTATTTTTTTAAATTTTTTTTCTTCTCACTTCTTTTTAAATTTCTTTTCCCGCCCAAACCATACATTATTTTAGCTCCAATTTTTATAATAACTCATTCAGTTCCCTCCATTTTTCTATATCCCGTATTTCTCAAATTTTTTCTCCATTTTCCCTCTTGGTTCCCACTCCCCTCTTTTTTCCATTTATATATCCACTCCTACTCCTATTTCCATTTTCTCCTCTTTCTCCATTTTATCCAGTGAACACTCATTTGTTCCCTTGCTTTCTCTTTCTTAGGGCACATTACCTCAACTCATCCCTGTCTTAAAGATCTCGTAAGTACATACTCTTTTTTCCTCTTTTTCAAATTTTAAAGTTATATACAACATTATCTTTATATTTTCCTTTACTAACTTTTTTTCCAGATGTTGTGCTTAAAGTTGCATCTCATTCTTGTTAAACTTCCTACATA
The DNA here is from genome assembly GCA_037177275.1 of Acacia concinna. Lineage (NCBI taxonomy): Eukaryota > Viridiplantae > Streptophyta > Magnoliopsida > Fabales > Fabaceae > Acacia > Acacia concinna. The sequence goes on from JBAGKO010000010.1 coordinate 25,544,496, forward strand.
CACTGTAAGTTTTTTAAAATTTTAAGCTTATTCTCATTTTTATATGCTGAAAAATAATTGAGATAATTTAAATGTTATCATATATAGGTTGTATGTGAAAGCATGTAGTAGTTATAAATTTTAGCTCATGTAGTAATTGACATTGCATAGGTAAAAAAAATTATTTATTCACCACTTGTATTTTATTTGTTTTCTTGTGATGGTTTCTAATTTATTTTTTACACTTGTATTTTATTTTTTTATTTTTTTGTTGTACATGTTAATATAAAAATTTACATTTAAAGTATTGTAGATAAAAATTATATAGGGTTTTAAAAGAAAAATATAAAAAAACTTTTTTTTTAAAAAAAAGACCTATTGTGGCAATTGCCTTTAAAAGACCTGTTGACTAGCTGTGAGCATTCCTAGTGCATTGCTGGATTTTTGTTCATCCTAGCTTGCTGGCAATAATGTTCTATGTTGCATATTTCAGTTTTGCATTAATGTTCCTTTGGACTATATATCTACTGCGATGCAATTGTGGCAATTGTATATGGTTGTATTTTGATTAAAAAAAATTTTAAAAACAAATACCTTCCTGTGGCACTCAATGGAGAGAGTGCCACAAGAGATTGATGCACAAAAAAAATAAATAAATAAAGCCTCACGTGGAGGCTGCTGAAAAAAAAAATAAAAGCCGCCTGTGGTGCTTATTAGGAAAAGCGCCACAGGAGATGATTTTTAAAAAACTAATAATAAACAAACATCTCCTAGGCTGCTGGGAAAAAAAAAAAAAAAGCCTCCTGTGGCGCTTATTAGGAAAAGCGCCATAGGAGATGATTTTAAAAAAATAATAATCAAAATCTCCTGTGGTGCTTAAACAAATAAGCGCCACAAGAGATGGAATTGAATTAATAGTCTCCTATGAATGAGCGCCACAAGAGGTCTCAATTACAATAAAAAAATAGTCTCTTGTGGCACTTATGAAGTGCCACAGGAGTTTTTAGTGGCATTGACTCTTGTAACGTTCAAAAAGCGCCACAAATCTAACAAAAAAGAGCGCCACAGGAATCAATTTTTGTAGTAGTGCTGACTAAGGTTAAAAGGTGGAAGAACCCCTACCGTTCTACGACAAGCCCCTGTTTATAATTTAATTACCTTTGAAATATACAGTCTCTGGCCTTTCTCAATTTATTAATGAACTCTTAAAAAATATAAATGAGCATACTAAAATATTATCTCTTAAAATCCATTTTTTTCTTTTGCACTTTGTATAGGAGCAATGTTTTATTATTACTTTAAAGAACATGGTCTTTTCCACGGTGATCATTAATGTGTACAAGTACAATAGTTATAAAAACTCAAATTATTCATAACCAATAAATACAATGATTTTTTTTAAAAAAAAAGCTCTGTAACCAACTGAACTCACTAACTTAGTTACAACACAATGATTTTTTTTTTTTAAAAAAAAAAAGCTATGTAACCAACTGAACTCACTAACTTAGTTACAAAAAACAAATCACTGTTATAAATGGAAACTATTTTTGCTTTCAGAAAAACAGAGAAATTATTTTTTATTTATTTTATAAAGATTTAAAAGCAAGAAAGATGAAATATCAGCAAAAGCAAGTTTAATTGGTAAATACATAGATGACATATTTGTAGTCTGTCTTATTTATTATGTGATCCACACATATCGGAAGGAAAGTGGAAAACATCTTCTTAAAATTTTTAAATAAATAAATAAATAAAAATTACATCGCTACGTGTTTAATTTTATGATTTTTCTCCTTTGAATATAAAAGTTATTTTGCCATCTGTTATTAATTATATTATTTTATTAATAATTGATCTTTTAAGAGTCTACTTTTTATGATATATTTTTTTATTTTGAAAAGAATTTATTTGATGAAATATTGTTTACAATTTTATGTTGGCAATTTTTTTGGTAGAAAGGTTTAGATTTTTCTTGGCATAAAAGCTCTCAAAGTCTACAAAGCCGTTAAAAAAATACTTGCGAATAATATGCATCGACAAGATCATCACATCAAAAGAAAAGAATGTGTGTGGGTATATTCAGAGATATGGGCTTTCTTACATTTATTTCTTCACAATCTCTAATTATATGTAGCCATCTATCCTATTTATTGTATTTAAATTTATATTTAAATAATAATAATTCAAACATATGACACATGACACATATGATTGGAGAACATGATAAAATGAATGTAAAGAACTTGACCTAAGTATTTTCCTAAGAGATACTCCCTCCGGTTCTAATTATGAGGCTCAGTTGACTTTTTTAGAGAATCCTAAAAAAGTTAATTACATTAATTTAAAGTAGTAAAATTTCTCGTTTTTCTTCTAACTATTTTGTTTGATTTATAAACTACTCCTTTTGGTCATAATTATAAGAGCCAGATGCCTTTTTTTGAAAAACCCTAAGAAAGCTAATTAATTTATTTAATCATATCATATGTTGTGTTTTATTATATTATATTTAGTTCATAAGTCAAACAACATAATTTAAAGAAAACCTATAAATATAAATTTTAATGAATTAAAGTAATGTAATTAGCTTTTTTAGGATTCTTCAAGAGAAGTCAATTGACTCTTCTAATTAAGACGAGAGGGAGTAATATATAATGTAATACAATATAATATATGATATAATTAAGTTATTTATTTTGGTTCTTTAACTTCTCCAAAAAAAAAGTTAACTAAGTCTTATAATTAGTACATGAGATAGTACTTTTAAAATATATCAAGAGATAATGAGAATGTTCTTTACTTTGTTATTTCATGGGGATACAACTTTTCTAATGCAATACCCATAGGTTCCGTTTAGATTGCCATTTATTTTTAACATTTCTTATTCGATACTTCATGTTTTACTTTTTATTCGATACTTTCTAAGTGGGGAGTTGGATTCCTTTCACATTACCATTACACAAATATTTTTCTATCTAAATAATCAAGTTTTTTTTCTTTGTATTTGATTTAATTTTAATGTTTATATACAAATCATTCTATTTATTTTGATTTGTTGCTATGTTTCAAAATAATGTTAAAGAACCCTCTCTTCATTCTCTTCATCAAAGCTCTCTAACAATATGCTGGACCCCTTATTTTTATGATTATATATGTAAAACTCTCGGGAATTTTGTTTGTAGGAAATGATCAGTAAAATACATCAATTTTGTTGAGTTTTCTAGAATAGAAGTTTTAATCTTTTTGCCAACAACATAGAAGTTATTTTATCTGGTATGAGTGTGCTAGCTAGTTCTAGCTTTTCAAAAGTATTAAAATTGATTTTATATTTTTCAAAGTCATATTCTTGAGTTTTAGAATATATAATCTTGCTCTACCATTTCAAGTTAAAGTAGCTTTAATTTTATCCACAACCAGCGGGTTTTGAAGAAAATAAATCCATTTCAAGTGTTCTAATAAATTATGTGTAAACGTTAAGGTTGTGTTAAAAACCCAATAAAATATTATGCCATTGATATTTTTGCTGTTGTCCCGTCTTAGTTGGATTATTTTTTAAATTAAGAAAGAAGTGGAATTTTTTTGGACAAAAAAAGTAGGATTCGTAATTATGATGATAATTAATGTGTTTAAACGTCTAAGTTTTTTCTATTCCATCATCACTTACGTGATTTATAACAAATTTCAGAAAAAAAAGTAGGATTCGTAATTATGATGATCATTAATGTCTTTAAACCTCTATGTTTTTCTATTCCATCACTTATGTGATTTATAACAAATTTCAGAGTAAAATTCAATTTATACAGGAAGTGAAATGCAGTTATTATATTGTCTATAATATAATCCCTTGTATTTACGAATTAAAGGGAAAGTCTGTCATTGTTGTATGTTATTTCAATTATTCAATTAACAATTGTAATAATCATATAATTATAATTCGAATACCTTTGAAAAATTGTCTCCCTAATCTCTAGTCTATTCTCAATTTATTAATGAACTTTAAAATTATAAACTAGCGTACTACAATATTATTTCTTTTCTTTTCTTTTTTGAATTGAAAGGCAAGCGTAAGGCGCTTGAAAGAACCATAAGTCATATATAAAATACAATCATGTAAAATCAGCTAACATAAGATTCAAACATGGAATTGGCGGATCGCTAAGAAAGAGAAATTCCATGTTTGAGTGATGAGCCATGTTAGCTATGAAGTCAGCACACCAAAGTGAATCTCTGTCAGCATGAATGATTTGTAGGTCCCAAGCAGAGTAAATAAGTGATCAAGCTGCATGAATCTCATATTTCATAGGATAATTTGGAGTCCCATCATACATTAGTGTTCGAATCGCCTCTGTTGAGTCTGAGAACAGTTGGATCTTGCTGAAACCCTTATGTTTGCAAAGTTGTAATCCTGAATAGATAGCAAGAATCTCTACCATTGTAGGCGAGCAAGTTCTAAGTTTTTGCATGAATCCTCCCAACCATCTTCCTCTGTGATCTCTTATGAGCCCACCAGTAGATGTTGTCCAATTTGACTTAACAGATCCATCTACATCTATCCTCATAAAGCCTTATGGAGGAGGACGCCATTTGTCTTCTGTTCTACTTGAAATGTTGTAGACTTTGTGCTTTAACCTTCCTCTGTCAACTTCTTCTAAGAGCAGGTGCTTACAGTGATGAATCAACGATGAGTGAGTGTTGCTGCTTCCCTCCATTGCCTGACTACATTGATTTTTCCAGATAATCTAGTAGAGCAGTCCAAAGATCTTTAGCCATGGCCACCTTTGATAGTTTTTAGATCCAGCACTGCTTTGATTATTCCAACGTAACCATTCTTGCAAATTGCCACTAAAAAAGTACTATAATATATAGGGTTAATAACAGAAAGCCATATAGAGCTGGCAATATGACAATCTCTCAAGACATGTAAGATAGTTTCTTCACTCTAGCACTCAAAAGGGCACTCATTGGAATCACACAAACCATGAATTTCTCTCAAGGAATTTGTTGGAAGATTGTTATGGAACACTTGCCACATGAAATATTTTGCTCTTTAAGGAATTGGCCACTACCAGATACTTATCCAGAGTGGGTCAGGAGCTTGATTTCTCTGATCCCTCAGAAAGTTATAGGCAAACTTGATGCTAAAAAGACCATATGAAGAAGCTCTCCAAAATAAGGAATCCTCATTTACTTGGGCAGGGGAGGGAGGAGGTATTTCCATAATATGAGTGACAACCCAATCAGGAAGAAAGAAACTCCATTTTCTCGAATCCCAGTTGCCCATGGAAGTTACAAAATTGGCAACACAACTATCATGATTAATGAGATGATGATTTCTGTCTATGTAATGGAATAAGGGTTGGTCAAGATTGGACCAAAGTTCCCACCACGCATTTGTACCATTTCTAACTCTACTACCAACCCCTTTCCTGAAAGCATCCCACATAGTGATCACAGCACTCCAAACAGCTGACTGATTAGACTTCCTGACTACCATTGGAAATTTACCATCACCACAACTGTATTTGCTCCTAATGCAACAGACCCATAATGCATCACTTTTGGTCACCAAAACCCAAAACATCTTGATGATGAATGCTTCATTTTGGCACGATAAGTCTTTAAAGCCAAGTCCTCCCATTGTTTTGTCACATTTAATTTTGTTCCAAGCAATAAGGTGCCTTTTACTCCCTTGCTCCCTATGGTTCCAGAAGAAATCCCTACTCAGTTTGTCAATTTCTCTTAGAACACCTTTGGAAATCAGAAGGGATTGCATTTGATAAGAAGGGATAGAAGACAAGATTGATTTGATGAGGACCGATCTCCCAACCATACTTAGAAATCTACCTTTCCAACTTGTGAGTTTATGACGAACTCTAGATATCAAAGGCACAAATGTTAGCTTGGTTTGTCATTTATGAAGCCAAGGAACTCCCAGATATTTACCCAAGTCAGCAGATAGATGGATTCCCAGAAGCTGGCTGAACTGAAGGGCTCTACTCGAATGAACATTCTGAGATATGAAAAGCTTGGATTTTTGAAGACTGACCTTATGCCCTGAGACCTGGTAGAAGAGGTGCAAGGTCCTTTGGACACACTCCATTTAATTAGATGATGCTTCACAGAAAAGGAGTAGGTTGTTGGCAAAAAATAGATGCGACAGATTGGGGCCTCTGCTGCTAATACGAAAAGGCTTCCAATTTCCATTTTGGACCTCATGGTGAATAAGCTGGCTAAGACGCTCCATACAAATGACAAACAAATAAGGGCTCAAAGGATCACCTTGTCTAATTCCTCTTTGAGGAACAAAATTTCTTGAGGGCAATCCATTCCAGCATACTCTCATTAAGGCAGAAGCAACACATTGCATGATAAGCTGCATTAGGTGGTCATTTAAACCTAGTGCTCTCAAATTATAATGAATGAACCCCCAGTCAAGCCGGTCAAAAGCTTTCTCCATGTCGACTTTGATAGAAACATAACCTCTACCATTTCTCTTAGAACGCATAGAATGGATGACTTCCTGGGCCAAGATGATATTATCACAGCTTTGCCTTCCTTTCATAAAAATGCACTGAGTGGGATCAATTAACATATCCATATACTCCTTCAACCGATTTGAGAGAACTTTGCTAAGAATCTTATATGACACATTACAAAGAGAAATAGGTCTAAAGTCTCTGAGAACAGTGTTGGTTTGGTTCATGTCCCTAACTTTAAAAGGATCATTGAAAGCAGATGCGATGTAGTCACACACCTTATGACCAATCACCGTCCATTGGGATTGGAAAAAATGAGGGTTTAGACCATCAGGACTAGGAGCCTTGAAAGCTCCCATTTCAAAAGCTGTATTTTTTATCTCAACATTGGAGATATCTTTTTGAAGATCATCAAGTGATGACTGAGGCAGGCATTGAAAATCTTTTGGCCATGAGTTCACTAGAAGGACATTATCATCAATGGAATAGAGCTTCTTGAAATAATCAATTGCCATATCTTCAAGAATTCTTTGATCGTTTATCCAAACTCCCGCATCATTTTGAAGAGCCTCAATGCTGTTTCTTTGACGATTCATCTTAGCTAACATGTGGAAGTAACGGGTATTCTTATCACCGAACTGGAGCCAATTACAACGAGATTTCTGAAACCACATTAACTCTTCCTGGTTTATTTCTTAAAATCCTTTTTTAGTTTGTATCTTGTATAGGATCAATGAAGGTACGCTATAATTTGCTCGGAATAACATGGTCTTTTCACTTATCATCGCCAATTTACAATAATTCAAAGAAGTCACGTTATTCATAATTAAAAATAAAATGATTTGCTTGCCATATGTAACCAACTGATGGAACTCACATTAGTGACTATTTATTATTTATCTAATACTCTATTTATAAAATCTTCTTTTCACATAACCATAATTAACAAATATTTTGTAATATAATAAATAATTTAGATGAGTTAACCATGATAGAAAAGTTTAAATCTAAATCTTTAAAGGAACTATCATGGTTAA
>JBAGKO010000010.1:25552084-25572656 GCA_037177275.1 Acacia concinna
ATATTATTATAATTCTATACATACTATTTGAAAATAGTATGGACATATTGGTCAACATAGGGTAAAATATTAGCCTTGCCCCTCAGATTCCACCAATTTTGGAGGGGAGGGTTAGGAGGGGAGGGGATGGAAAATTTTCTAAATTTTCCCTCCCCTCCTAAATTTTTGCTATCCAAATAAGGGGAGGGGAGCAAAATCCCCCAATTTCCCTCCCCTCCCCTCCCCTACCCTACCCTACCCTACCCTACCCTCATACCAAACAGACCCTAAGGAAAAAGGCCTAGGTTTTTGTCTGTCCATCATAAAAGCCTTAACTATTAATACATGCAAATAGGGGTACAATATTAGTTCTTGTCTTTAGTACCTAGTGTGCTAATGCGTCAGAATTTGAATTCTACATACATACAATGGATGTAGATTTATTATAACCTAAAATATACAAAAGTAAAAATCAACTAACGTGTTTCTAATATTTAACATTTGATAAGTTGATAAATTTGAGAGAAATCCTAATTTGTGATAACTAGTTCTGAAAAATCAGCGACCATATATATGATAAACAAATGTCATCAGAAACAAAATTAAAGAGGGACGTAGTGTTTACATACTATAACACTGTATGTACATATTACTTAGCCATGACGTTGGTAGGCTCGTAGCAACTGGCTGATGACCTAAAATTTTCATCAAAAGGAATTACGTGTTACGAAAAATTAAAAGATAATTGTAAAATTTTAAATCACGTCATTAAGTTGTCTAAAAAGGGCAATAGGATGGTAGAGTTTTTTTGCTTGTAAAGTTGCCTCTTAGAACCTTCAATACTTCCTCATGAAATCCATTACATGATAAAGAGTATATAATAAATTTCCATCAGTGGTAATGTTTCATTAGACCAAAATTGTTTGAAACAAAAAGATTAATGCAACTATGATATGGAAAAACATTAGACAAAATGATTTTGAAAAGCATGAGAAGTTGATGTAATGAGGAGAAAAAACCATATGATCTACTATGTTGCATGGAGTTGTTATGCTAGGATATAAACAATGGATGGGAACAAAAAAACAATTAGAAGATATATAATGAGAACTGACCAAGAGTTTGGATTTGACTTGAGTCGATCCAATTTGATGTCAAGAGGCAATGCAACAAAACTGTCAGCCACAGTTACTTGGCAGTGGTTCATCCCTGAGTTCCATACAGCAAGCACCAACTGAGGCAATGGGAGTTTAAATTGGGGAAATGATCTCTACTTTGTTCTTGTTCTCCCTCTCAATCTCTCAAGTACTTCTGTCTGCCTCTTTAACTCTTCTCCTCACCCAAAAATTTTCTCCTTGAGCTATGTTAACCTGCTGCTTTCTCCAGCCACGCTTGAGCACCTTTGCAGACCGGCAGTGACAATTGAGGGGAATGGTAGAGCTATTTAACCTGTTGTCTTCTTTACTTCCTGCCTTGTTCAATCTCTCCCCCCTCTGCTTCACTAAATTGAAGGAGTCTTGGCAGCATAGAGGAAGTCCATAATCCCCAGATCCCTTTTGTCCCCCTAAAAAAGATACCAATATCCCTGATCCTCACCTCCCCTTTTAAAACTAAAGGATGAATATTGAAGAAGAAGAAGAAGAATAGAGGGAGAAATTGAAGGAAAAATAAGCATGGGCGTGAAAAGGAGAAACAGGGAGGAAAAAGAATGTTTGAGAAACTGGAGGTGGAAGCAATGGAGGAAAGCCAAGAAAGTCAAAAACCAAAGCAGCAGGGTCCATTGGGACCCACAAGAGGAGAAAGGTGTAAATTCACTGTACAAATATAAGATATTGGGCCACAACTGCCACCACTCTCGATGGAGTTTCTGATCCTAACCTCACTTAAAGTTTCCTCAGGAATGGAATACCCAAGGTGTCCATTGAATTCGATATTTCTTCAGCTTTACTTTCCTTCCCAGCAGTTTTGTAGAAATGTACAGCAGCACTCAAGATGAACCTGTCTCCTTTTATCAAGTTGCTAATACTTTCAAAGAAGTTAATACCTTCTTGTACATGTCCATGTTCCCGGTAACCTCTCAGCATTGTTCGATAACATATTCGATCAGGAGTTAAACCAAAAGACAATAGTCTCTTGTACACCCTGTTGGCTTCATCAATAAGCCCTGCTTTTGTAAGTGCCGTGAGTAAAATGTTAAAATGAGCACAGGATGGAAAGACGCCCTTGTTCTGCATAGCATTAATGGTTTCCTCAGCTTTAGAATATTTCAGACTCTCTGTGTATGCACGAATAAGGGAAAGATAGGTGAGAGAGTCAGGTGAACAGCCTTGTCTTTGCATAGCTTGGAAAAGTTCCTCTGCTACATGAGGAAGTCTAGCCATAGCGTATACATTGATCATGATATTATAGCTTACCTGCATTGCCCCCACGCGAATGCAAGATATTGCATTAGGACAGTTGCAATCTCAAATTAACAGTATATAAGGAATATAAATTTTAAACTATGCACTACATCTCAAATATTGGAAATGTAATATTACAGAACCACAATTCTTTCACTCACATTATTTGATTGCAACACAGCCCTATACGAGTTCGGATCATAAAGTTCATGCATTAAATATGAAATTCCAAAATCTTGGGTAAAGAAACCAAACGAATCCTAAAATTAGTACAAATAGAAATAGTCTAGATCTTCAGTAAACCAACCGCAAACCAGTACAAGAGATATATAACTCCTAAAGACAATCATTGAGTTTTTACTTAGCTGCTTAGGCCACTAAAGTAGGGGCCTTCTGACGATTCTCTATATGATAATTGCCTATTATAAACTTTTTTCAAAGTAGAATGAATCTAGGAAGTTTACCTTTCCAGGTTTTATCCCTTCTTCCTGCATTTTATTGAACAGCAGTGAAGCATCATGTATCATACCTGTAAAAATAAATAAACCAGGCAGAATTTGATTACAACATACCAATATATCAAAGTAATTTTGTTTTTCCTTCTTTTCTCCCCTCTATTTTCAACCCTTACTTTGCAATGAAAAAAACAAACCAGGAACTTTCACCAAATGACTAGTGCCACTGAAGCAAAAGTTCATTTGGATTTTAAATCCCAAACGATAAAATCCAAAAGCCAAGAGCTGAAAGTAAGGCCCAGAAATGTTTGTGAAACTAACTTTTGAAATGGACTTCTAGGACAAGTTTTTAAAACCCAAACAAACTTCTAGAAAATGTTGGTTATGGAAATGGACATTCAGGGTTTAAAAGCTGAAACCAAAACTCCCTTTGCATTTTGTCATTGTTTTTGAAGAACATGTGACAAGAGCAAGATGTCTTCCTGAAACTACCTCCATTATACATCAATAATATTACATACCATACTATTTAAGAAAAACAATAATTTGAAAATCGATATAGCCCCCTACCAGCCTTCCCGTAGTAGCCAATCAAATTCATGTATGTTTTTTCATCCAAAGCCCCAAGCAACGCACGAGCTTTGTTGAACATCTCCACAGCTCCATCCAACTTCTGATCTCGCCCATAAACACTAATGAATAGCTTAACAATTTGGTCAAAAGTGATAAGAGGTAGGGAATGAATAGTTTTAATAAACATAGAGCATCTTACTAAAACTATTACCTTATCATTGTGTTAAACGTTTGAATTGATGGAGCAACACTCGAGGAACACATGTGTTCATAAATATTGGAAGCAAAATTAAGTTTTCCTGCACAAGAGGTACTGTTTTAGCAAGCTTTCTGAAGCCTTTATTATATCTTCTAATTCAGATGAAATGTTTGATATCAACCTGCTTCAAGCATGGCTTTGATAAAGGTGTTATAAGCTACGGTATCAAGCTCCAAGTTTGCTTGCAAGCTTCTTCTGACAACACTTCCTGCCTCCTGATGTTTTCCTGACAAGATTTATGCATTTGAATGCCAGTGTTGCCATTAGAACATAGCAACATACTAAAATTAACATGATACTCTCATACTCTGTATATTCTAACTTCAGACTACAGGATGGGGCCATTTTAATTACAACAATCATATTATTCCATGTTTGTTTGACATTACAAGTACAGAGTGAAGGAAAAGATCCTAGAATCAGGAAGTAAACTAAGATTTTGTATGCCGTCACACTGGAACTTATGTTTTGATCTTTCAAACAAAGGCAGTTATTTCAAAAAGAAAATTTACTATTAGACCTAATTCATAAATACACTTCGAGTAATAGAAGGCTAATATTCCCTTGGATCTCTAGAAAAATTTGAGCACAGCAGGATTTGTTGAAGTTGGGTTGCTCAAATTCATAAGTTGATATTTTTTCTTGAGCACACTCAACTTCAATTTAAGGGGTAAAATTACTGAAGTTTTTGACTTCAGGAAAGCTGCAGTCCTATCTGACTATAACTTAAGAGAGACATCTATACAAGAAACAGTATATGATGACTTGCATATCATTACGAACATAAATATCAGAACTACAGAATGGAGAGAACTATTGTAGAGCTTTCTTAAGACTTAACAGATCATAATATTAAACCCTGCTATAGAAAATAGATTGCCTTGACAAATTCATCTTACTCATTGAACTATAAGTGAGAACAAGAAGGCATTGATTGTACAAGATAATATACATATAGAACATTCTTTGATCTAATATTCTACATTCTTACCTCCATTAGTCAAAGCATTCACAAGAATGCTAATTCCAACAGCACCCAAAACATGCCCTTCCTCTGTTACTTGCTTGTAAAGTGAATATGCTTCACCTTGTTTACCACATTTCACATATGCATCAATCATAGAATCATATACTAGTACACTAGATCTATGAGAATTCATATATTCTCTGAAGACTTCTTCTGCCTGTTTCAGCATATGTTGTTTGCCATAATAGCTAATCATAGAAGCTACAGTAAAATCTTCCAATCTTCCAAGCTTCATTACTTGATGGCTGATAGTCTCTGCTTTGCTGATTTCTCCTGGGTGAAAACATCTCAAGTGTAAAGGAATTTTACAGCAAAGATAAGTGAAAACTCAGCAAGATACTACTCATATGAAGCAGACACACAGACACATGATATAACACAACACACTCTAGGATACGTAGTATACATTTCCCCACAAACACACAAAAATCATTGCTTGCGTGATTATCAAATATTAATGTTTCAAAACTTCTAACTTGATGAGGTCCTACCAAAATCATATTACATATTAATACCAAAAGTGCATTTAAGTTGTCCTCATACCTTCTTTGACAAAGCCAACAATAAGCTGATTAACTGTATTTGATCCAGCAACAGAATCCAGCAACAACTTCAATATCACTTCTGTCTTGCTATAATTTCCACTTTTCAGAAATAAACTGAGTATCAGCCCAATAGCTATAGTGTCAGGTTCATCAATGTCCATGAGCTTATAATCAGATTGATCATGTCCATTGCCTTTGTCAAGGACCCAATAAAACACCCGGAAGAATTTATTATCTTTAAAAGACTCAGTCTCAAACATATGCTTTGCCAACTGTTCAGCTTCTAGTACCATTCCCTGGTTACAATAAAACTTCATCACAGTATGATAAAGCTTCTCATCAAAATGCAACTGATTCTCTCTTATTTGGACAATAAAATCATTGGTCTTATCAACCAAGCCAAGCCCCACATACAGATTGAGCATATCATTACAAGAACCAGCATCAGGTGGTCCAGTCTTCTTAAGGGATAAAAATGCTCCTTCGGCAGATATTAAATCTTCTTTCATTACATAATACTGCAATAATACAATGCATGCAAATCGAGAGAACCCGAGGTTTCTAGATTTCATGAGTTCAATAGTCTTTGAGGCCTTTTCTACATTTCCTGATGCAAGATGGACTTGTATCATTGCTAAATATGTTTTATCATCAGTGAGTAGGCCCAGCTGGTTTGCCTCTCCAAATGTTCTCTGAGCATCCTCATTTAAACCAAGCTTTCCATAAATTCTTATGAGCAAACCATATATGACTTCATCAGACGGAATATTTTTGCTTGCCATTTCTGAAAATAGGGATAGGGCTCTAGAGTAGTCCCCATATTTGTAATACAAAGATAGGAGGGAAGCACATGTGTAATTACTTGGAATTATTCCCCGAGATCTCATATCCTCATATAGTCTTACTGCTCTATCCCTGTTGTCGTTTTTCACACTTATGATAATAAGCAGGCTATAGGTTACCTCCTCAGGAACAAACCCACCATCCTTCATTTCTTTAAAAATTTTGAAAGCATCTTCATGCAATCCTTCCTTGATGAAGGAGCTGATGACAACTGTAAAAGAAAAATTATTAGGTACCACCTCTCTTGCCTTCATGTCCCTCCAAATATCTACAACCTCCCTGTGCAGTGATTTTTTTTGTAAAGAAGACAGCATAAAGTTGAAGACTGTGACATACAATACAACACCCCTTTCTTTTACTGCAGAATAAAATGATAACATAGCCTTATGGCGCCCCCATCTGGCATATGAACAGAGCATAGTGCCACAAGCAACTTCATCTGGTTCACACCCTGCATCTAACATCTCCAAGAAGGTCTCTTCAGCAAGTTTAAGCTTTCCAACTTGCCCATAAGCACGCAATACTAATGTGTAGACAATAGCACTTGGCCGGTAACAAAGCTGCTCAAGCAACAGACCGCAATTAAAAGCATTACACTGTATGCTTTGAAGGATGAAAAGAACAAACAACAACAGATTGTAATAAATTCACGTAATTCTTCTCTATTGGAGAACGGAGTTCAGGTCATTAAACCTGTCAGACACTTAGGTTTACTTAAGAACACTTTTCCAAAATTATAAGTGATACCGAAATATCAAAGCTAAGTTATACCGAAAGAAAAATGAAAACCCAACCTGTAATTTCATCCAAGAAAAGAAGTCTCTCACTTGCCTCCACCCTTTCTGTTCTTTGAGAACAATGCACATCTCCCTAAAGCTTAGCTTGCCCACAAATGATCCCATCACTATTCTCATATCATACTCTCCCTCTGCTGTTTGGGACAGAGCTCGCACCTTCTTGATTGCAGCCACTACATGCTTCCCATACAAATGGCCATTCCTATCATCCTGCAAATACTGAACCATCTGCTCTGGGGTCCTTTTGATCCACCTCGGCGTCTGTGCTTGTGGACCTTGGTTCCTACGCAAAACACTCAGATACTGAGCTTTGGCCTTGATAATGCGACGAGCATTGTCGTCCGATAGAGGCTTCTTGGGATTCCTACTCCTAGGCTTTGGGCTAGTAGGGTCGCCATATTTGGGAGACCAAGGATCTGGCTGGACTGAGGACTGTACGGGCAATATCTTAGGTGGCTTCTTCTTCTTCTTCAAGAATGAGTGATTGAATTCAGAATAAGGAGGCAGGAGTGGATGAGAGAATATGAACGAGGATTTGAGAGACTCCATATTTGATTGGAAAGTGACAAAGCAGCACTTCTTGTCAGCTGCTGGATAGAACCAGGAAAAAGATTCTCTACTCTGCAAGGTGGATACAGTCTAACCTGTACAAATTATTAATTTGTATCAGAAAAGAAGGCAAGCTGTGATGCAAGTTTTCAAAGGTTGTTATAAATGTAATATTTTTGCAGTAAATGCAGTACTATAAGCCCCAGATTGAAATTGAAACCCATATACTAAATCTCCCATCTTTCTCTAATCAAAATTAAAATTGAAACACAAGTCTGAGATGAGGAGTGCCCATCAATAATAATCCTCTTACCTTTCTACAAGAAACAATGGAGTGATGAAGCATCCAACCTATAGTGAGGTCGTGGTTTGTTTGTTATGGAGGCAAATTATTATTATTTTCTCCTTTTGTTACAAAAAGAGGGGTTCGACACAAGGACTTTTTAAGAGGTCACCCATCCTAGTACTACTCCTGCCCAAGCACCCTTACCTGCGAAGTTCTAATGGAATCCAATGCATTAGTGCTAATATGATCAAACCCATTTTGGAGGCAAATTCCTAGTTAAGGTTAAATTAAAATATCTCAGACCTGTCCCTCTTCCCTCACATGGGCGTTGATAAATATTCCATCCCAAGCTTTCCATTCCCACATAGGATTTTGCAGGCCCGCCTCACAACCACAATCACAATAGGGTGGGTTTATGGTTTATGGCTTCGAACTACCCACGGCCACAACCACAATCACTAAAGATAAAATAATCATTGGTTTTTATTTAATAATACAGTAAATCAAGATAAATTTAAGTGCCTCAACTTCAAAATAAAAAAATTCAAAACAACTGGTGAGATGAGCAACTAACAAGATTGAGGGAAGCAACTCACAATTCACACAACTTGCATGGATTATAATTTGCCTCTGAAATTTAACCAAACCCAATGTAACATTAGAATTTCCCTTCAAACAGACAATAATAAGCATTCAGATTCAATGAGCATATATAATTGCATAACCTAATCAACTAGAGTAAGCATACAATCGACATTCTCAATGAATTGAACACAATCTGATTGAACACAATATGCAAGACTAAGCAAATCCTGTCCAGAATATGAAAATCAGCAACTGTTACATTGAGTTCATAGCCTTTCTGTGACTCACAAGATTGAATCCCATCATAGGCACTGAAGGGGACATTTCCCCAATTTTCCATGAATAAACGTACCTTAGAAAACTCATCCTTTTAGAGAAGAGGGATGATGCTGCCACTGGAGGGGGAAGAGAGAAGGACAACGGGGGATTTTTTTGCAGCATAAAAAATACTTCCAATCTCATTGATCCCTTCACTCCAAGTTGATGTCCTTTAATGGATGGATGCCACCCCATTTTGGCAGCATTCTAACCTAAGGAAATTCTTCTTGTTTCACTAACTCTAACCTACAAAGAGAATACCACATATGCAAGTTTTTTTCTAGACACTGCCAATCTGAAATATGGCTGTCACAATTGCAAAAGAGCATAGAGTCCAAAACTAATGTAACAAGTGAAGTCTCTTCTAAAGCACTAGAACCAGCTAGAATTCAGAGCTTAATGGATAAACTTAAATTCAAGACAATCTACATTAAAACAACAAGTATAGCAGACTTTTATTGGCATGCATGTCATTTCCTCAGCAATTTAAGTTAAAAAGAAAAAGAAAAAGCAATTGCAAAGAAGAGCAAGTAATCACTTGACAGACAAACCAGTGTTTAGATCTGTCTTCTTTTGCTTATTACCAACATCCTCAGCAGCTCTAATTACGGAAACAATGGATCCCTTAAATCAGATAATTTAAAGCGAGTTCAAACTCAAGTAAATGATTCCATTCACATAAGACTAGCTTGAGTCATAAAAATTAAATTAATGAATTGCCTTGTTTTACATGAATGAATCACATTATGAAACCAACAAACTTGTTCTCCATTATTCTTTCCATTATTAGTATGTTTTCTTGATGTTACTTTTAGAGAGCAGCTTCTGCATTCAATAACTTTAGCTAAATAGATAAAACCATGTAAGGGTCAGAATAATAGTTAGTCTAAAACCTTAAAATCAGCAGATCACGAATTTCTCATATTATCCTGACCTTTCTCTCAGATAAATAGCACAAATTGAGGAACCAGGAAAGCATTCAGCTGTATTAGTAAGTTGTAAACTTGGGAGGAAACAGCCAAATGAAAGACAAAATGAGCCATAATTCCAGAGTAGAGACTGATGAAATATGATGAGTTCTCTGAACATAAGCACAATCATTTGGGAAGACACCAGTATAAAAATTTTATGCAAGAGCAATGGAGATATTTTAACATGCAAACCTACCCAGGACTTCCAGAAGAGATTTCAAAATTCATTAGGTCAAAATAAATTAGAGAGAAATTAACATTCCATTTGTAACGTAAATCATATAGCACAGCACCACACATCAAAGCTCTTCTATAAATGACCTTGTTGATACTAACGTCATGGATAACTATGCTCCAGATAGATATACCTATCTTGAGTTCAATGAACTTACAAGCACAATCATGTACAAGACAGAAATACTTGATGCTAGAGGTGACGAAGATGTTTTAACAGGTAAACTGATAGGAAGTCACAGCCCCTGCTGGTATATGCCAGAAGAAACCATGTGGGTGCAGTTTTAAACTACTGTTCTGTTATGGAATTGCAGGGTAGTCAATTACGGTTATTGATTTATGTTGCAGTTTATATCAGTTATTAGGTTGTTCTTATCTTATCCTAGTCAGTTATTATGTTGTAAGTTTATTTAAGGATGTTGTAAGACTTGTTATCATCATGAAAGGTATTATTCAGAAATATTGTCTGGTCCCAGAGTTGCATATCCTGGCTCTACATTAACTGTTTCTTACTTTGTTTCCCTAACCCTCATTTACATTCACAGATATTTCACAAGAGATTTCAAAAAGTGCATTGCCATCCTCATTAAGATAGACATTGATAATATAAATCATCCAACCTAGAACCACACATCATAACCCTTATTCAACACTTATTTCATGGATTATAGCAGCCTAATCACAAGAAACTCGACTCTTAATAGACACACATTCATATCACTCAGATACCCTTGTGTAAGTCTCATACACCATGTGCAGCAAGCATATCCACAAAAACAGAACCTACAGACTTAAATACAGTTATCTCCTCAGAATTTGTTCTTCCAACCTTGTCTCCTGCAGCTAACTCCACCAAATTTGCCACAATATCTTCCTTCTTAATCACTCCCCTCTCAAAACCACCCACCAATTCTCCTGCTTCCACCATTGCAGCCTCATTGTCCACAAACACTCTTCCTCTTTTAATGGCCTCATCATTGCATTCCTTCATCAAATGCTTGAATGAACCTACCAAATTCATCAAATGCTTGAATGAATCTACCAAATCCAAATGAGCTTCAACCTTCAACTTCTCGCCCTTCACAAGAGCAACCTCCAAATCAGTCGCACAACTCACCAGATCACCAAGTCTAGTGATCTCATCCAAAGATACATTATTCTCAAAGCTTACACGTTGAAAACTACTATCACCACTTTCTTGCATTTTCTCGGCCAATATTCTCGCCTTCTCTGCTGTCCAATTCCAGATGACTACTTTCCTCAAACTAGGTATCGTCAAAAGATGGGCTCTGATCAAATGGGGTGCCAGATTTCCTGCTGCCCACCATCACGAGGACTTGACTATCTGGTCTAGTCAGGTATTTCGACGCCAAACCAGAGACACACGAGGTTTGATAAAGGGTCAAATCAGTGGCATCAATCACTGGCATCCATGGATGCCCGAGGCTGCCCTGTAGTGGAGCTGAAGAGATCATAAGTTGCATGCACACCTGGTAAGTTAATTGCAGAGTTCTGAGAGAAATGGGTGACGAGCTAGACACCCATGTAAGGAAAAGAAGGAGAAGATGACCAACAGGGCATGAGGAGGAGAGAGGAGGAAGGAGAAACCACGTAGCCTTGACGTACTGGGGATCAACAATATTAGTGGATTGAGGTAGAGATTCTAGGGAGAAGAGATTGAAAGTGATTGATTAAAGTTTGATGGGTCAGGATGGAGTGTAAGCTATCAGTTGATATGAAAACTGGAGAAGAAATAGCAATGGAGGATGCCATTGGTGCAACTGCAAGTCTGCAAGTGATTGTAGGATTTTGGGTTTGAAGGATTTGTGAATTAAAATATCAAAGACTTGGTTGATATGGGATTTGAAAACAGATTAGACAAAGAAGTAACACACCTCCACTCAAAAGCATGCTCACAAATGCATGTAGGATGCTCTGCAACCATTAGTGATCATTAGGTTGTAAAAAAGAAGTTTAATGGAAAGGAAAATGACAAATTCTAAACACAGTATATGGGATTAATGATGATGGAAAGTTGGCTTGTCCGGCAACAAAGATTTCATGAAATTTAACAATACTTAACATTGGCAATAGGCGGTCTTTACCTAAATGAATAATAATGACTGCCATAAAAACCATTGAACCCAATCAAACTTCACTGATGACAAAAAACAGGGGGAAAAATTGAGTCTTCGTGAAATAAACATTTTTGAGACTGGCTATCTACATTAATTCAACAAGAAAAACATAGCTATATCTGCTAATCTTTTCCAAATATTACCAACTATGCATGTAAAATTTGGATCTTTGATAGGATTCAAACAAATATTGGATGCAGAAGTAACACACCTTGACAGCAAAAGCATGCTCACAAATGCTTCTACGATGTTCTGCAACAATTAGGGCCAGTTAGGTAGTAAGAAAGGAGGCTCAATGAAAGGGAAGTGAAACAAATAGAATGACATGATGTAACCCTCAAAGAATGTTTGATAAGCTATGGAAAAGAATAGGCACGGAAGAGAATTTTTCTATTATTAAAAATAAACTAAGAATGGAATCAAAACATGGTTAAATTTCGAAAACTCAATGACATCAAAAGTCCAAAATACATGTTTAAACACTCAAAAACTGACCACCCTATATGGATTATCTACAAGGTACCAAAGATTTTGTAGAACCCAAAAACACAAACATCTGCAGAGCCTAAAACTCCAAGTTACATGACTTGGATTTTCCAAAATTTAAACCAAATAAAAATAAATAAAAAATAAAAACCAAAGAAAAGAAAAAGAAAGAAAGAACTAGTTAATTGATAAGCTATTAGAAACTGTTGCTTTTCTCTTCATATTCCACACAAATTCTTTTTTAGGAGCTCACCCACATGCACCTACAAAAGTAACCAGTTTTCAATTCTTAACCTCAACATAGACTGCAAACATGACAGAACCACTGCTTTGTCTCAAACCTAAATAGATATCATCTTCAGCAAGTGCAAGAATATGAAAATTAAAATTCTCAACTTCAAAATCAAAAATTCAAAAACAACCAATGAGATGAGCAAAGATATAATTAGAGATGAGCAACTCATGAGATTGAGGGAAGCAACACAAACGCGATGGAGGAGAGACGACGAGGTTTGCAAGGGTCAGGGGGCAACAAACTGAGGGAGTGAGGGGCTGACGATGGTCGATCAAGTGACTGGACAAGTGGGTGAGGGGCGGTGACCAGCAGCGATGAGGGTGAGGAGATGGCAGCTGAGGTCTGGCCGTCTGCAGGTGAGGTCACCAAGGGACTCACGCTCCTTGTGTGGCTGTGGGTTCTCTGTCTGTGCAATCAATCCTTTTATAATTACTTAATATATTATTATATCAATAACCTAATTTAATAAAAATCAAATAAAATCATCAATAAATAACACAAAAATGATTTACTATTGATAAAAATAATATGGTTAAAACTTAAATAAAATATAAAACTCAAAACAAAGCATAGTTCATTGGAACTAACTTAAAAGGTAATAATTTACCATCTAAATGCTTTTCAGCCAAGCCTTCTGATGCAAGATTGTAAATTCAATCTTGTATATTTTTAGGATTTAGATTATGAAGAAGAGAGGGTTAAAAGGAAAGAAGAGAGAAAGAGAATCAGAGAAAAGAAACAGAAACGGAGAGAACAGAGAAGAGAGACGCATTAGAGTAGAAGAGATAGAGAAGAGAGGGAAGCCGAGAGAGAAAAGAAGAATAAAGAGACTAAGAAGAGTGGCTGCTGAAACAATGCAATTTTCATTCATGATCAACAACAGAATTTACATGAGGTGTTGCCATTTATTAATAGGCAATGGAGTAGGGGGTCTGTCTTAAGCCACAAGCTAATTATACTAAGGCCTTGTTTGGCTAATCTCCTAATTAATTCACTAGGCCTATTAATTTGAGTGTTAGGGATTTCAACACTAAATTTACAATTATATAACATATAGCAACAGCTCAAGTTCACTATTAATCATAGCAAAAAACTGATGTAGTAGTTCTGTAGTAATTAACAATTAGCTCAAGAATAAGCTAAATAGCTACTGAACAATGGTAAAGTGAAAGATATTGTTCATCAATTATAAATCTTGTATGCACCGCACTTGGAAAATGATAAAGCGAAAGAATATTGAATTGATAGTGCCACATCACTTTAGTTTGTTAGATCCAAACCTCTTTGCTTAGTGCTCACTCTCATACCCCTTTCGTACCCTATTGTGTTCCCCTCCCTCTATTCTAAATTTTCTCACATGCTGGATTGGTGTGTTTGGTATGAAGCATCGCGGGTAGAATTGGGATTGGGTCATTGATTGGGCTAAATTGTATTGTTTGGTATGAATAACAAGAAATACCTAGGGATTGAGAGTACCACGAAAGCTGGATTGATGCAAAACCACGACCTCCCTGGTGTTAGTGGGAGTGCAAGGATTTGAAAATTTTGGGACAAAATTGTCCCAATTTATAATAATTTTTAGAACAAAGTACTCTCATCCTATTCTTTGCATTATCTTCAATCTCTTTCACTTCTCTATACTTGTCTTCTCCCTCATCTCTGATCGCCTTTGCCATCTTCAATCATCTTCCCTTTCATCTCCAATCTTTGGTCTTTGCCAGCGGCACCCACCACCTTTTCTCTCCCCCTCTTTCTAATATTTTCTTGTATGTCGACATGAAATTCTTCGTTTTGTAGATTATAGTTTAAAGTCTTCGTTTCTATTGAATTTGCATGTTAATTCTTCTTTTAATTTGTTGAATAATCTTTGAGAATTTTATCCATATATTTGGTTCTATGTGAATGAACAAATCTACTCTTTTTTTTAACTCTCTTCAATATGCTTTTCTCAATATTCAATTTTCACATCCCAAACGTGAAGATGTTGGTATTTTAATATTTATTTATATCGCATCTATCTTAGAAATATAAATCAAAGATATTATGATTATATTTGAATAGATAATGATGATTAGATAATATCTATACCAAAATATCATCAAATATAAGTTATTTTTTTTCCTATACTAATTTAGGATTTCTTGCATTTTTGACACAGTCAAAGCCATCATTTTGTGAGTTAGTTAAAAAGAATCTAATAAAAATATTACACGCATTATGACTAGTTATAGAGAAGATGAGGTGACAAGGTTTAGGATTAGATAAGAATATTATTGTACTTTCATAATTTATTGTATATTATAAAATAAAATTAATGATATTATTCCCACAAAATATTACTTGCTACTAAACAAAATTTAGCCCAATCCCATTCCTAGTCCCAATCCAAGTCACTCTTCCAATCCATCAAAACTCTACCACACATACCAAATAGGGCCTATGATTCTTCCTTAATTTTCCCTTCAACTTTCTAGGTTATTGCCCTTCGCTTCTGTGCCTTGTTTTCCATTTCTAGTATAAGTCCTACCACACAGCAGTTTATGTCCATCAAAAGACTCCTTATGGTGTTTTTTACGCCTTTTTTTGTTTGGGAACAATCGTTCTTTTTATACTTTATTAAATACCACCCTACTGAATGACACATCTTCAAACTGCTTGTTATGTTTATTGATAGAAAGATTAGAAGAGAGTAGAAGGAGAAGAAGAACAGAGAGATAGAGACAGAGGAAATCAATCGGTAATCTTTATTGATGTTTCTGTAAGTCTGGAAACTGAACAAACAATGGTGATCTATCTGGGAATAACAATTCCGAATGCTATTTATAAGCTATCAACCGTAATAACAGAATAACAGTAATTAACTAACACACTAATGCGCTGCTGCTCTGCTGCTATGGGCTTATGGGCTTAAACATAACCTGGCCCAATATCATGCTAATCCTAATTAGGGCTAAACAAAGGAAATTAGGGATTTAGGGAATTATTAATGATAACATATCAAGTATCCTCTAGCCTTCTGAAGCACAAAGTTTTTCAGCTATATGGTTTGAAATATGAAAAAAGTACTTAGTCCTAAATCATCAATTTCCATGAAAAGAAGACTGCCTAAAAATCTATAGATGGCCAGACAGACAGAAGCATTCTTTGAAGATATTCCTTCAGAGCTACCCTGGATTAACGATAGTCCCAAAAGCATTGAAAATAAGACCCTACTCGGCTTTCTAACCCATAATTTATTTGAGAACACCCGTATACGGTATATCCAGTAAGTAGGATGAACCCAAATAGAGTGAAACATCAAAAAGAGATGATGTACGAAACTTTGCTAAGCAATTTGATGACACAGATCAAGTCAGGCCATCTAGGGCAAAAAGATGCATGTGCTAGTGGATGGGAGGGAAGGGATAAAGATCAAAAACAAGAATTTACTGCTAGACCAAGAAATCCAATCTGTCTAAGAAAACAACACAGAATGACTATAAATGGAAGGGAAATCACATATCAAGTACCAAATAAAAATAGTTGAAATTTGAAAACATCTGGCAGACAGATGTTAAATGATATAACAAATTGAAAGGATTGCCTTTTGTCAATAAAAATATCGTTCCACATGCTGTTCCATAATTTATAAGAACAATAGCATATCTTTCGACTCTACTCTTCATCCAGGATCAGTATTCCTCCCCAAGGGAATGTAACTCTAAAACTTATGGTAAATTTAGACAAGCATTAAAATAACAAGCACGACTTATTCATCTTTAAGAAGGTGAATATGAGAGAAGTATGTGACCTACATATTACTGAAATTAAAAGTTTAGAATGAGGTAAACGTGGACAAGCAGAATTATATGAACAGCACAAATTAAGAAATTTATTCTTTACACGGCTGCTAGGGCTAAAGCTTCAGTAGATGGTCTACTGACCGGCAATAGATGTTGAAAACAAGATTACAGCTATTAACAACAACTTCAGCTTGCATAAAATGACAACATAACCATACTTCCAATATGATGATTGTCTAGGAGCCACTGAATTCAAAAGTGAGAAAATAATGGTCATAAATAATACATAAATAGATGGAATAAATACTAAGCGTCTTTATTCATGGCATATAGCTATGGCACCTAAGTGATTGCAACAAACTCTCACCATTCAGAAAAAGCAGAATCAACAAATTGCTGAGAGAAGGCAGGCAACCTAGAACAAAGATTTCAAATGAATAAAACCAACCTCTGTATATTTAGAAAATGATATCATCATCTTTCTCATTTCCAGCAGACAACAAGTTGTGGGCTGAATTCAGTGAAATTCCTTTCTGCAATGCAACTTTCTCAGCAACCTGTTCTTCATCATATTGCTTAGCCATCTGCAACCGCTTCTCTATTTCTCTTTTCTTATACGCTTGAATCTTCTTCAACCTAAAGAAATCCTCTCTTTCTAGCTCATCCAACTCTCCCTTTATATAAAGGATGGTATTCTCCAACCTTGGCTTAACCACATTTTCAAGGGCATTCACTCTCCGATTCGTAGTCTTGATGGCCTCATCAAGTGTCAAGAAAGATGTCTGAAGTGAAGCAAGCTCAACAAGAACTTCAATTGCCTTAATATAAGCAGTACGACACTGCTGAACTTGCTGACCACCTCTTGCCAATCCAGTAAGATCATTCTTAGAGACCTCACCATCATTTGTGTACTCAAACTTGGGGAGCTTGACACCAGCTACGTTCTCTTGCCGAGAACGAACCTTCAAGGAAGCTTCTCGAACATTTTCGAGCACAACGTGTTTGATGTTGTCACCAGCGACGTACTTGACTTCTGTTAGTGCAAATGAAGAGGTTTTCATGATCTCCCCCATTGATTCCTTGGTGGAGACGATCTTCTTGAGGATCGAACGGAACTGTACAGTCAGAGCATCACTCTTCTTCTTGAGAAGAGCATGGCCTCGCGTGGCTCCAACAAGTCGAGCCTTCACGACTCCAAGCATTGTGACTGTGGGAACCACAGTAAGACGCTGGCCTTGACCGGACATTTTTCACCCTAAAGATCTAAAAGACAGAGAAAAAGAAAATCAGTATTCCCAAGATTTCCCTGAAACCGTACAGACTGATCCTCAGAATTCTTATGAGGGGTTTGATCGTCACTTCAAAAATGCCTCAAAATATTAGAAGATTTTGCACCCGGAAACAAAAACCATGTCCGAAAATCAAAAGGGCAGAAGAAATCTATCAACAGAAGTAACATAAAGTACAAAGAAACCGAAATTAACACGCATCGCAGTGCAATATAACCCAAATTCACATCCGAAGGATCCGGCAAAGGTAAACTGAAGTGAATTAAAACCGTCGAAATAAAGATGATTACCAGTCAAAGGAGGAACTTGCCGATCGGAGATCGAGACCGTGAACGGAAAGAAAGAGAAGAAAGAAGAAGAATCTGATGATTGATGACAATAATTTGGTCGAGCTTGGGAGGTAGATTGAATAATGTTAAAAAAAAACAAAAAAAGAATGGGCTTCAACGCATCGTGCGTGCCCAGAGGCAGATGGTTTTTAATTAAGAACAAACGTTCTTGTTGGAAACACTATGATGATTTTTTTTTTTTTTTTTGGATCTGAAAGTCACATGAAGAAACGCAGTACCCTCATATCTCTCTCATGGGCCTAAAGGGAAAAAATGAATTTGATAACCACAGAAAATCTCTCTAAATCTAATTTAGTCATTTCAGTTTCATTTTCTATTTTATAATCATAAATAGACTAACATCTCATATATCAACTTTATCAATATCATGGGCAAAAAAAAACTTTTCTTAAGATCTTGTTCAAATACGCAGACTTTTCAATGAAAACCTTTTATTTGGCGATTATTTATTTCATGAACTACACACAAAAGTTCAATTATAAACAATATAGTAAAGAAAAAGAATGAAATTGATGTAATATCTTAGCTTTTCTATTTTATTAAACGAAAGATAAGGAGATGTCACGTGAATAAAATAATAAAGAATGTAATCGTAATTATCAAATTTATAAATTGACTCTCTTATTTTATCGATTTTATATTCCCCTTACAAAATAATGTTGCAGTAGTTATAAACTCGATAAAATTTGTGAGTTTAACTATCAAGTTTATCGATTTTATGTTTTTTATAATACAAAATTGTGTTAACTCGCTATTGAACTTATGATATTTTATTTGATTAAATCATGTTCAATGACTTTATATATAAATTTTACATAAATTTCTTTGTTAAATATGATAAATTATAATATTGATGATTTAGTTTTAAATTTTTAATTATGCATATTTAAAATATATTTAAATTAAATAATTACCTATATTATATAGTTCTAACACATATCTATTAATAAAAATAAACTCTTATAATTTTACAATTCAAATTTATTATATGAATTTCAATTTATCTGCTAGTTACGACCTACATTCTCAATTTCCAATCTCTGTTTAGGCCTTTCGTTTGGGCTTTTTTGTTTCTGTTTGGGCCATAGGAGTGTTTTACTTTGGATATTATGTTTTAGTTTTCACGCCCTTTTATCCAATATTTGATATTGATATCAAAAATAAAATATTTGATATGATAATATATTCTATATAATAAAAAAAATAAAGGGTAATATTGTCCTAAAAGTTATCACCGAGTGATAATTTTATCTCAAAAATGTTAAAAAATGAGCAATTTTATCTTAATTGTTATTTCAATCAATTTTAATTATTACTTAACTAAATATATTAAAATGATGCTTCGTATGTCATTTTTCCTATTCTCTATTTTTTCATCCACGACATTTTAAAGTTTAAGTGTCATCCACTTTATCTAATTCTAATTCTACCTGTGGTAAGAGTCGGGAAGACAGATTGAAAGAGGAGGGCCCAAAAAAACACCTACCCTTGGGCCTATTATTATTTTTAATAAAATGGTAAAAATTTGTCTTAACATAATTAAAAATAGTATAATTAAATGCGAAGAAGTATTATACCTTCTCCTCCCTATTTCTCCTTTTTCATATAATATAGTGAGTATTGTATCCCCAAAAAAGGGTGAAAGAAGAGAGTATAAGTGAGTTTTTATGTGCCAAATAATACAAGTTATTATATAAATGGACAGGGAATAATGCTCTTATCACTAAGTTATTGCTCTCTCCATTCTAAATTATAAGAGAGAATTGTAACCCTTCCTCCGTTTTAAAATATAAGAAACATTTACAAAATGTATTGTATTTTGATCCTTTTTTTTCCCTTGTTCTGCCCTTATTTAATACATTTAATACCAATATATTAATATTTATGTTGACTATAAAAATTATCATTCCCTAAAAGAGAAGAGTGGGTGGGGTGAGAGTGGTGAACTTTAATAAGGATATTTTCTCTTTCATTTTATATCTTCTTATTAATAAGGCTATTATAATAAAAATGAGTAAAAATTCTAACATACTTGTTCTTAGCTGCCACTTCAAACTAAGAAATTCGGTTAAATGTCTCTTATAATTTGAGATAGGGTGAGTAATAGAGATATTATCTCTCTTATTTTATATCCATTCATTAATCAGAGTATTTTAATAAAAAGGAATAATAGTTATGACATAAAGCTACAACTTCAAACCACAAGATTCAGTTAAATATCTCTTATAATTTAAGAAGAATAGAGTATTATTTTTTTCGGTATGCTTTTATATAACAAATAATCTCATCAATTAGTGTGTGTGTGTGTGTGGGGGGGGGGGGGGGGTTGGGATCCCAAGGTGGGCTTGGAGTAGGGGTTTTTTGGATGTTAGCTTGTTCCCCATCACTTTAAAAAGCTAAGCTACTTAT
>JBAGKO010000010.1:25572756-25587192 GCA_037177275.1 Acacia concinna
TCATTCTTCTTCAGCCCTGTACCAATCACTTCTTCATCACCAGCCATCCATTCTTCATCCCTAGGTAACAAACTCTGCTGTCCCGAGAATTTAACGTCATCGGAACGTAACTTCCTTCGACTGTGGCTTAGCTCGTCTCTCTCCTCCGGCGACAACGTCGAATTTCCTCTCTCATGACTTCTCTCACACTCTCGTTCGCTCATTTCCTCTTGCAACTCAAGATCCTAATTTTTATGGATAATTTGATATGGGAGCAAATATGGAGGCATTTTGGCTGCAATACTGAGCCAATATGAAGTGGTCTTCTAATTTGATTGTATAATCCCTAATTCTCTCGCATTATTTTCAGATTAGGAATTATAATCAAAGGATTTTATTTTATTTTGAACTAATTTGATTGTATAATTCACTCGATCTCTCCCATTATTTTCAAAATCTATTAAGTGTGTGTTATAACTCCATATCATCATCGTTTATGTTAAAGGGAAAATTAAAAAGAATTACTGATAAAAAATATTACGAGGAAACCATAAATTTTGTAACTATTTAAGAGAAATAAATACTAAAATATTAATTTCAAAATACTAAAATGCTTCTAACTGTACCTCCTGTTAGAACTGGCTATCACCCAACGGGTGAATTAGATGTCAAATAAAAACTTAATAAATTTTAAAATCTTTTCGTAGATTGATAAAAGTGATAAGTATGTAAGTAATGATCTATAATTTCAAAGACAATCAATTAAGCTAGATATGCTAGAAGTATAATAGATAAAGGAAGAGAATATGCAAATTGTAATTTATCCTGGTTTGGTCCAATCCATGATGACCTACATCTAGAACTCAAGCTCCATTTGAGATTTTCAATCCACTATCTTCTTGTTTTAATCTGGGCGTAAAAAAAGCCGCTACAATCCTTTAAGTTTCATGGGTATTTGAGAACCTTTACAAATGCACAAGTTTACTCTGGGCACTTATGAAGCCTTTGTAACTCTCTTAGAACTACTCCCCCTTACAAGTTATAACCCATAAGGATATAACTTGATGATAAGGATTTATAATAAATATTATTTCAAAATAATAGATAAATAATCACTAAGGCTCAAAAGTAAACCCTCTCTATGGCATATTACATAATCACTGAAAAACAGAGAGTATATGATAAGGAGATGTTGGAGTTAAAATATTGGCATTTTGATACTTCGTGCGTGCAAGCTCTCATTGTCAAGTTCATTTTGAATGCTTCTCTTTTTATAGTTGATGTAGATTTGATGACCGTTTGGAGATGATAAAGTATCCGTTGGCTCTTGAGGTACTTTTCATTCCGTTAAAATATAGCCATTGGAGATTTGATACAAAAGTGCTCTGTCATCTTGAGCTTGTGTCTTCATTTTGTTGGTTGTAATTTGTCTTTTATCATGTACAAGAACTTGTAAAAGCATTAGTAAACAATGGGTATCAATAACATAAACATATAAATGATTATACAATTAAGCTATGATGCTTTGTTCCTAGTTTATGAATTTAGAGAAGAGAGCTCGAGCTCATGAGAAAAGAGGAGCTCGAGCTATCGGAGTTTATACTGAGTTTCACGTGTAAAAATGAAGAGAGAACTTGAGGTCACAGCTTGTGCTATCGAAATTAACTTTTTTAAAATTGATCTTCACAACAATGGAGAGCTCGAGCTTATAGCTCAAGCTAACTTGGTTTAATGAAATGAATTGGTTCTCATGTAGTTGAAAAAAAAATGAAAGAGCTTGAATCTAAAGCTTAAGCTATTGGAAGTTTTGATAAAAAGAAATTGATTTGATAAAGAAATATGAGGAGATAGCTTGAGCTTATAGCTTGAGCTGGGAAGTTTTAAGAAGAAAATTGATATGTGTAATCAGAATATAAAGAGAGAGCTCGAAGTTATCACTTGAGTTATTGGAGTCACTTTCAAATTGATTTCACAAAATATGAAGCAAGCTTGAGCTTATAGCTTGAGTTATGGGAGTTATTTTGGAGTGTAAAAAATATAAGAAGAGAGAGCTTGAATGATAGATTGAGTCCAATTTTTTATAATATAGAAAACCCGTTACTGTCAGCGAGTCACTCGTTGAAGGGAACCCTCCCATACTCGTTGTTATGGGAATTTTTTTAATAGAGACTCTCATCCTTCAATGAGTAACTCGCTAAAGGAACCCTTCTTAACAACGAGTGGCTCACTGTTATAGAGGGGATTTTTTTTTCTTCTTTTTTTAGATAATTAGAGACCTTAAGTTCACATAAGATAACTTTGTCATTTTACCTCCAAATTTAGAACATGACTTATCCTCAAAAAGCTTACGAATCCTCTTTCCAATGAAATAAGAATCATTCCCAAATTCATTGTATTCTAAAAGATATCACCTAAAGAATAGCAACTATTTTAACACATATGTTAAACCACAACATCCTTTTCAAAAATTCCTCATTCTCTCATATGATCATTGTTTTGTTTGATCTTACCTTCTTTAGAAATATGTATGAGTCTAGTTTCAAATCCAAAAAAAATTATTTTAATTGGAGTTGTGATTTGAGAGATATGTTTAAAAACATTAAATCTTGTTAGGATTAGTATGATGAAATTGAGCACCAACTTTAGAAATTCATATTTCTTTCATATAATTTAATTTGAGCCTGATCTTGATGTTCATTTTTCGTATTTTAAGTCTAGTTTTATATAAAATAAGTTTCAACTCAATCAGATTTGTGGTTAGAGAGATATGATCAACAGATGAGAACTATATCATGCTGGATGGAAACTAAAGAAGATGAGACTCATGCCTCGTGAGCTTGAGTTCATAGCTCGAGCTCATGCCAATTTTGAACTAAAGTTCCCATTCTTTACTTATATTTATCCATATTCATTTTAATTTCAATTTAAATCATTCCAACTACCATTTGACCATAGAAACTACTAATATCAAATCTAAGAACATGAGTTTTAATATTCTCATGAGGTTTGGCAAGTTCTTTATTCTTCAACTCTTATCTTCTTTATGATTATTTTCCACATTCCAACTCAACAACTCCTTTTCTTCACTTCTTCACCCATATTTAGTATCTTCATTTTTGAACACATTATTATTCTTCATTATCATTTTGATCATTCACTATACTCTTGAAATCTTCTTCCTCTTCTTGAATAATTCCTTTTTTTTTCAATCCCGCATATTCCATAATCCTATTAGATGTCTTCTTTTATTGACTAAACTACAAAATGTTTCACATTAAATATAGTAGTTAGTCAAAGTAAGAAATAATGCATCTAACATCTAACACCTCCTATATTTCCTCTCACACATCTAACACCTCCTATATTTCCTCTCACACATCTAACACCTCCTATATTTCCATAATCCTATTAGATGTCTTCTTTTATTGGCATCTACATTTGTTATCATCAAAACTCACCACACATCTAACACCTCCTATATTTCCTCTCACATTGCCAATCCTATTTTTAAACTAGATTTCTAAGAAATTTAGTATTATTTAAAAGAAAATACACAAGCCTTATTCGGTTACATTATATCTAATCCACACAATTTTGGTTGAAAATATATAATTTTAGAAAAATTTGCTATTCTTTTATAATGTCAAATTGGCAACAAAAAAAAAAAGATATAATGTGACAAAGAAAAAGGTGTATTTATCTATAAAATAAATAAAAAAATGCAATTTAAAACAAGTAAAAAGTTTGCATAATTTATTTTTATTTTACCTGGAAATTACGGAAGTTTGAAAAAGCAAAACATGAATTTCATTTTCAAATAATGAGAGTTTCCTTCATTAGAGAATAGTTGTGTGTAAGCCGAAAAAAAAAAATCTGTAAAAAACTACAATTTCAACATTATCTGATAAAACTAAGATAAATTGTTGTATAAACAAAGTATAATAAATTAAATAGGCAAAAAATAATTACTAATGTAGATAGATACCAAAACTAATAATTAGATGATATATTGATGATATGGATATGAATTTTATTGAAAAAAGGTTTAAAAAGAAGGATATGGTCATGAGAATATTTGTAAGCCAAAAAATTCAACATTATCTTAGAAATGGCCAAAATACCCATAACCCTCCTCAACTTTAGGTAAGTTGCACATAACCCCTTTCAACTATAGCAATTTAAATCTTACACCTTGATCTTTAATATTTTGACATTTAACCCCTATCATTAAAATGGCCGTTAGATTTGACGGAATGGATGTCATGTCATATCATTAATGTTTATGTGGCATGTGACATGTCATTTTCATTTATTTTATTTTTATTCTGCCTTAAAGCCTATAATTAAACACAAGGGATTTCATCTGAAAACAATCCCTAGCATTGGTGGCTTGTTGCATCGTCTTACTCTCAGTCTCACAACTCTGAAACTAGTGAGTCCTATCTATCTATGATGCATGCTTCATATTCTAACCATGATCTTCACTCAAAAATTTATCTTCATGCGTATCACTGTTACATCTTACTTAAATTCTAATAATGGTATTCTACCCAATTGTGTTATTTCAAATTTTAGGATCTTGTTGTGCTGTAATACATTGTTTAGTTGAAATGTTTGCTTTCTGTCAACAAGAAGGGTGAGAAAATCGAACCACAGTCTCAACATGTTGACAAGGAGTAGGAAGACAATGGAGAAAAATGCTAAATGGGGGCTTCATTATTAGGCCTAAATGACATGATCCCTAAAATAGGTTCCTTAAAATCCACACAATCCCGAGATTTTAGCAAAAGTGCATTTCAAATTAAGTCATTCCACCAAAAGGAGCACAATTGTGGATGGGAAAGAGAGAATAAATTGGTTGTCAAATAGGTACATTGACCACATTAGAGACCAACCAGATTGGATTGCAACAACATTTTCAAATCAAGTGCAGAGGGTCGTGACAGAGCAATTTGCTAAAATATATGCTTATTGTGAAGCAATAATGAAATTTAACCCTAGAAGTACAATGATGGTTAAGGTACAAGGATCTATATTTAAGTGACTATATGTTTGTCTTGGTGCATGTAAGCAAGGGTTTGTAGCAGCTTGTAGGCCAATTATATGCACATATGGTTGTTTTTTGAAAAGTAGTTTTGGAGGGCACCTTCTATATGTAGTTGGAAAATATGCAAATGAGAATATGTATCCTATAGCATATGCTATTATGGAATCTTAGTGCAAGGATAGTTGGAATTTGTTCATGTCATTGTTATTCGAGGACATTGGATCATGCCAAAATCATAATGTCATATATGCAAAAAGTATAATGTTTATTTAATTGATTCATATTTTTTCATTGATTGATTGTTCGATATTCATATATATGTTCGATTCATTTGCAAGGGTTGCAAAAGGTGCTCAAGGCGATAGAATGCGAGCACAGGTTTTGTGTTAGGCATTTATATGCAAATTTCAAGCTCAGGTATAAGGGAAAGAATTTGAAAGATGAGCTTTGGAATGCAGGTAGGGCAACAACTAAACAAAAATTCAATTATTATATGAAACGAATAAAGGAGCTTGACTCTAATGTTGCTAATTGGTTAGATAGGTATGGTCCTAGACTTTAGAATAAGCACGTATTTTCTACAAATGCTAAATGTGACATTGTACAAAATAACATTGTAGAGATGTTTAACTCTTTTATATTGGCTGCAAGGGACAAGCCAATCATCACAATGTGTGAGATAATTAGAAGGATGCTAAAGAAGAGGATGGTTGCAAAGAGAGAGGGCATGGAGAGATCTCAAAATGCAATATGTCCTAGAGTCATGGATAAGCTTCAAAGAGTAAAGAATGACTTGAAGAATTATATATGTTATATGACTAGTGATGGGAGGTTTGAGTTAGATAGTCCATGGAAGAGGGAGGTGGTAGATCTTAAGATGTTGACTTGCATATGTAAGGCTTGGGATTTTACTAGCATCCCTTGTGGGCATGTTGTGGCTGCAATTTATCAAATAAGACGGATACCTGAAGATTATATTTCTATGTATTACAGTAAAGATTCATTTATGAAAGCTTATGCTTTAGCAATTGGTGTAGTTCCAAGTGAAGAACATTGGCCACATTCCTCAATGACCCTTGCAGCCACCAAATATAATAGGGAACCTGGGAGGCCTGGAAAAGCAAGGAAGAAAGATACAAATGAGCAACAAAACTTGTCAAAGATAAGTATAAAGGGTGCTACCTCAAAGTATGGTAATTGTGGAAAAATGGCCCACAAATGCACGGGGTTGCAAGTCTCCTCCTAATCCTAACAAGCAGGTGTACAAGAAGAAGAAGAATGTTTCATTGGTATTTTCTTTAATTGTAAGATTTAATTTATTTAACAATTATACTACTTAGAATAATAACTCTCTTTGTTATTTAGGCAGGGCAGCCAACGCCCACCTTCCTAGTGCCCAGCAGATAAATGAGTGAAAAGCCAAGTATGTTGTTTTTGATGATTTCATCCTACAACACCTTTTTATAATTAATTTTGTTAGTTCATATTCTGCATTTGAATTTATATGATTTTGGTTTGAAATTCGCAGGATAGGAGGAGCTACAGCTGAAATGTAAAAGTTGAAAATTATTTGAAGATCCATGAATTTTGTTTAGTCTTTCGTTAAACTAAAGGTTATCCTTGCTTAATGTGATGAGTTTGGATTTGTTTTGGTTGGTTATTATAATTTATTTATTTATTTTCACCTGTTTATTTTAAGAAATTAAATGAGGCTTTAAATCTAATTTTATCCCTCCATAACATGGAGCAAAAGTAACTACATCATGCCATTTGTTTAAGCACATGCTGCATTGTCAGCATCAACTAAAGCCTCCATAACATGGAGCAAAAGTAACTACATCATCCCATTTGTTTAAGCATATGCTGCATTGTCAGCATCACCGTGCATAGTCTCTATCAAGATTGGATAAGAATGCAATCTTCATTTTGGATCCCATCAACTAGTATAGTAATTTGACTGTTATTTTTAGTTGTGGCAAATACAGGTCAAAGTTCCATATTGTTTTGCACCGATTTTATTTATCACCAGAAATATGTCAGAACATATTACTTTCTCATCTAACGTTATCTCTACATTTGAATATCTCAAGTATGATATAATCATAGAATCCTAATATACCAATCAATTAAGGCTAGCAACTGATATAACTATATGTCAACTGGATTTTGTCGGCAACCAAATATACGAAGCAATTGAGGCTTGCAATGAACATCCTGTGCCATGTGCTTAAATATTAAAATATTAACAGTGCAAAGGGCTTGTTTAATCGGTCAAAACTAAATTTCAAAAAGCACTAGTACATTGTTCATCAGAGGCGGATCGGACACCAGTCAGTTTTCTTCAAATCTCAATATCTCATCTTTTTTTTTTTTTTTGAATTGTGCCCAAGCGCTTCCCTGCATGAAAAAGAATTGTCATATATTATTCATGTACAGACGTGAAAGTGAAACAAGCCACTGCAAAACTTAAGCAAAATCAACAGGTTTTGATACCAAGCAAAGTATTTTATTATTTGTAACTAATGTATCATATGATCTCCTTTTGGGTTTACTTTGAGCCATCGGCTCGCAGTTTCTTATTTTCTGTCTGTTTTTCTTTCCTCTACATCATTCTCTAAGTTAGTATGAGCAGGTAATACGGAGAAGATTTTGGTTTGGCAAGGATGCACCTTCTGTTGGTTGTGTATTGTGGGTTGCATAATTTTAGTGCAGCTGCCTGGGGACTACAAATTTCAAATCCATTTGGTATGAAAACTGAAGTATATAATTGCCATACATTTATTATAGGAAGTGAAAGAGACGCTATTCATCCTTTACTTGTGTATTTTCAATTTGCTGGTAAACCTAGGCAAGAGGTGAAGCATAATGATAATTATAGGAATGGGTAAGAAAATCAAAATCCATAGGCATGAAGGCGAAACATCCCTAAAGATAATTATTGGAATGGGTAAGAAAATCAAAATCCATATGCATGAAGGCAACACGTGCGAAATCGAAAGAGACAAAAATACAATCATGAAAATTGAATTTAGGAAAAAAAAAAGTTTCAGATTTGAAGATAGAATGTAATCAGAGCAAGGTACAAAAAAACTAAATCGGGCAATGAATCGGTTACGGCATGGGTAAGGGTTCAACTGGGTCGGACCAGGGGTTAAACCGACCATATTAAAATATTATAATTTAATTGACAATAATAAAATAATATTATATATAGACATGAAAATTAAAGAAACGTATAAGTATCATTTATAATAATAAAATAGATGATAATATATTGATATATTTTTAAAATTTCATAAATAAAATGAAAATTTAAAAAATATACAAGTTTTTTCTTTTTACTAAAACCGGTTGAACTGACCAGTTTTCCTGTGACCAGTCGACTCCCACCCCCAATTTTTCTCCATTTTGGACCGGAATAGGGGGCCAGTTCCCGATCCAACCAATCGAACCAGCCGTTCCCATCCAATTTTTGGTACATGGAATTAGAGAGGTCTAAAGATGCAGAGTTGTGAGACTGAGAGCAAGACAATGCCGCAAGCCACCAATGCTAGGGATTGTTTTTAGATGAAATCACCACATTGCCCCTATGTTTAATTATAGGCTTTAACGCAAAATAAAAATAAAATAAATGAAAATGACATAATGATGGAAATCTATCAATTAAAACTACAATGCCAACCAAACCGTTTTTGTTGAACTAGGAGTCCTCTTTATAATAGCCATTGGTTGAACCACTCTGATTTTTCAACAAATTAAAACAGATTTGGCAGTATGGCCTCAATGATTAAACCTACGAAAATGAAGAATATTCATTCATACCTGTGTACCCCATTTTCAAGGGTGTTAGTTCCATTTACCAGAGAAAAATAGACACTTCATCTTGAATGAATTTGTAGAGATAAAACTGCAAAATTTGCAAGTTTGCCTTTAAATATACATAAAAAACGCTCACAAACAGAAGAAAGTAGGTATCAAAATATCACCATACACACTGTCTTCACAATCCAAGCAACTTCCACAGACACAGTTCAAAAGCCTGCAACAGATATTGGAAGCTGACAGTCTTTAATCATTTAGCTTCCAGGTTGCTGCTATAACTGGGCTCTTCCATTGCTTCTGATGCCTGCACAAGTGAAGAATGGCAGAATTGAGGTGTATATATAAGCTTTGCTTAGTACAAAAGAATGGGCATATCTTAATTGCAAACTGCTTAAAAAAATATGAATAACACATCTTGCATACAAAACTTAGGTCAGTATGAGCCATATTATGTAACTCTGATTCCTGAAGAGTGAGCTCATACTAAGCAAGTCATTCAAATTATCTTAATTTTTAAGTGATCAGCTTTGTCAAAATAACACCATTTATATGAGACTTGACTTAACGGTAACTTCTGTTAAGAAACTATTCAGACAAATTAATGCTGCCTGATTTGCTTTTCTCCCTAGACCTATACGGAATTAATTTTATTGATGTCTCTGTGCAAAAATCCCTTTCACTGTAAACGTTTGAGTGTTTTATGGCACTCCCAATTCGTTATTTTCAAATTTAACCAAACTGCAGAACACACTTGAGAGGATAATGCAAAATTATTAGCATCAGATGACCTTTTGAACAATGCAGGAAGCAATTAGAAACCTCCGTAAAAGTTGTATGGAAGGTCTGCCTATCAAGCAAATCACAAAAAAAATGCCTTTGGAACTTGGACTACGAAGATCTAAGGTAGCATAGCATGTCAAGTCTTCTAACAGCTAATCTCAAATATTAAATAAAAAGAAAACGTGTTGGGTTTGCAAAGTGCAAACCTTCTTTGGCATTTGAACTAGAAAGATTTTACAACTTGAAGGAGAAAGATATGGTAGAACTATGGAGAGAGATCCTTTATAGAAAATTTGTAAGCTGCATTTAGGGATTCAAATTGAGAAGCAATTTTGTATGAAACTGAAATAAGTTGAGTTCATGTGGGGATTCCTTTTCGGCAAATAGGTAGCATACTAACATATATATTGAGGACATCATCCTCTGAAAAGAAGAAACCAACATAATTTCAACCACCAACAAATAACAAATGGAATTAAATCACATATAGTTGCAACCTGACTGCAAAATGTAAACAAATGGTAAAATTTACGACCATTTAGCGATAAGTAAACTTTTTTATCAGTTAACACCAAAAATTGAGAATGATTCTTGTAGGACTGAAATAAATAAAGCATATCAGCAATATAGGTAACACTAACAGTTCCACCAGTGTTGATGCCCAATAAATTGGCGCATACTGCAGTTACTCGTTGTCATTCTCACCTTTGTGAACAGGTCCAACTTCAACAAAAACTCCCATTTTGTACATGTTTCAAATGCTCGATAGCCACCTAGTGAACAATTAAAAATGACCATCTCCATAGCATACCATGTTAACTTACAATAAAATATTGAAACACTATAGGGGCATTGTTTACTTGATTCAATTGTAAAATACCTGAACAATGATGTGCTTCTTGAAGAACAAATAAAAAACACGGGTAGCCTTAACACCGCCCACCAAAACCAACAAAAAAAAGAAGAAAAAGAACAGAAAGAAAGAAAGAAAAGAAAAAGGAAAAAACAAGGAGAGGTTGTTTCCAGTTGTAAAGGGAAAAGAAGATTAAAACTTGAGATGAGAACACTCCAGGCTGCACTAAGAAAGGCATATATATGTGTGTGTGGAACTAAGGACACTTAAGAGAAAAAAGGATATAATATAAAGGGCTTCGTTGAAACTATGACATGGTGTCTTGATCATTTCAATATACAATTCAAAAGAACCAGAAGTGAGGACTCTTCTGAGAAAGATCCAAGACAAGATTCTAATTTAGTGTCTCAAAATCTGATCACAAAATATAAAAACGTTTTTCTCTCTATTTCTCACTCTTACACTATTATTCCTCTATGTCAAAATATGAAAATGCTCTAATTCTTAGTTAACCTGTTCTAACTTGTTTACCCAAAATAATAGCTCAACTACAAACTGACTTGAAGTAAGCAATCATCTCTCACCATCAACATATAAAACGCAAACACAATCAAAGTATTCCTCAAAATATATGAAAGTGAACCATAAACAATTGGGAGTTTACCAAGGAAAACAAACAAGTAAAAGCATGTATAAATCAAGTCAAAAGGCATGCCTTTCTTTTATTACAAGTACAAGCTACTTGAGTAAACAATATTTGCTTGGCCTAACCAAGGATCCTACATGACACTTGCAAATTTAACTCAAAACGGTGAATGACCAACATCAACCAAATAAAACGGCTGACCAAACAACTCAATTCAAAGCACCAACACTATTGCGAGCAAGTTTTGTCCACTCAGTATGAAAGGACCCAGAGCGATCAATTCGCTCATATGTATGAGCCCCAAACAGATCCCTCTGAGCCTGAACAAGGTTGGCTGGAAGCCTAGCTCTCCTATATGTATCAAAGTAAGCAAGGCTAGCACACATGCCTGGAGTGCTAATACCAGCTGATATAGCTAGCCCCACAACTCTTCTCCAAGCTGCTTGCCTTTGTACCATCTCTCTAGCAAATTCTGGATCTACAATCAAACTAGCCAAATTGGGGTTTCTCTGATATGCTTTCTTAATCCTATCAAGAAACACTGCTCTTATAATGCACCCACCTTTCCATATTCTTGCCAATTCGCCCAAGTTCAAATTCCACCCCTTCTCATTACTCTTACCCCTCAACAAATTCATCCCTTGAGCATAGCTACAGATCTTGGATGCGTATAAAGCTTGCCTCACATCATCTATCAGTCGCTTCTTATCAATCCCACTCTTAACAGACCCCACTTGGTCGTTCAGTCCTGCCTCCTTCAATACATTGGCAGCATTCTCTCTCTCATCCTTGAGTCCACTCAAGTAACGGCAGTCCAATGAAGCAGCAATTGTCGGAGCTGCCACTGAGAGTTCAGCGGCTTGTTGCACAGTCCATTTTCCCGTACCCTTCATGCCAGTTTTATCCAATATCTTATCCACCAAGTCCCCATCTCCAGATTCGTCCTTAACTTTAAAAATATCAGCTGTTATCTCAATCAGGAAACTCTCAAGCTCCCCCCTGTTCCATTCAGCGAAAATCTGGGCAAGCTCCGAATTGGACAAACCCCCAACGTTCTTCAACACGTCATAAGCCTCAGAAATGAGCTGCATATCCCCGTATTCAATGCCGTTGTGAACCATCTTAACGAAATTACCAGAGCCACCCTCACCAATATATGTAACACAAGGGCCATCCTCGACTTGAGCAGCGACTTTCATCAAAATGTCCTGCACATTTGAGTATGCCTGATAAGAACCCCCAGGCATCAAAGAGGGTCCGTGACGAGCACCGTCTTCGCCGCCAGAAACACCCATACCCAAATAGAGTATACCCTTATCAGCAACTTGTTGGATTCTCCGTTCGGTGTTCTCGTACCACTCGTTACCTCCGTCGATGATGCAATCACCGGCCTCCATGTGTTCCGATAGGGCAGCAATGGTCTGGTCAACTGGAGCACCGGCCTTAACAAGGATGATGACTGATCGGGGCCGTTCGATGGAAAGGACGAAATCTCGTGGCTTGTATTGGCCGACGAGAGGGAAGGGACCCTCATTGCGGGCCCGATCTACGGTCTCGTCGACTTTGGAAGTGGTGCGGTTGTAGACGGAGATAGGGAAACCTTTCTCGGCGATGTTGAGGGCTAGATTTTGGCCCATGACGGCGAGGCCGGCGAGGCCTATACGGGACAACGCAGCCGCTGAAGCGTCCATAATGTTAACGAGGAAGAAAGAAGAGAATCGAAAAGAGAGAGCGATGAAAATGGCGGCTGAGCTATACAGATCTATAATCTGAAGGAGAAGAATTTAAGGGGTATGGATTTTTAATGTTACTTTTGGTGCGCATGAGTTTGGCGGACTCGTCGAGGGTATCAAGGGACAGCGACTCAACCCCCAACGAGGGGGTGCCGTGAACGTCGTTCTTCCCGAGGGAGTTGGAATTGTTTGAACGGCCTCTAAACGACTTCGTTTTACATCTCTTGCATGTCGTTGACCTCTAATCTATCTTACATGCTCTCTCCAATCATAAGTATGTCACTTTTAATCAAGTTAAAAACACTTGGAACAATCACGGTATAGATTTAAGGTCAATCAAGTTGTATTGGGGTTGAATTGGTTATATTAAAATATTATAATTTAATTGACAATAATAAAATAATAATATATATATAAAAAAAATTAAAGAAACATATAAGTATAATGTATAATAATAAAATATGTGACAATATATTGATATATTTTTAAAATTTCATAAATAAATAGGTAGTATTCTTTTTTTTCAGTTTTTTTTTGCAATAATCGGTTTGACTGGTTTGATCCCTCTCCACTAATACGATACACCCTCTAGCTTTTTTACAGACCAGGGGCCGATTCTTGGTCCAACTGGCCTGTCCAGTCTGAGTTTTGTACATTACTTCTAAGTTCTAACAACATTTTTTGTTTCAAACTCTAACAACCTCTTATGGAAAAAAAGTAATAAATAAAAGGGAGAAAGATGTATAAATAATATTTCAACTTTTAAAACCCATAAAAATCTATTAACATATATAAAGGATATAGAGGGGATGATGAAGTGTAACATCCTGAAATTTGTTATAGGCTAAAAAAAGGCATTTTATGCCAAAATAGTGTTTTTGGTTAGACGAGTGTCATACCCTGATATTTTTCGAGGCCTAGATGAGGTATTCCAGACGAGCAGAGGGTCTTAGTCTGTAAAAGACTGAAATATCTCACAACAATTGAAGTGAAATCTGGGGAAGGACCTCTGTACAAAGAGAAAAAATCTGCAAAGTTTTAAGTCAAAATACGGATAGGTTCGAAAGCCCTAAAAATTCCCATAAAATCTTAGAAAAATAGTACAGGATGTCTAAAACAATATAGCATGATCAAAATGATGTTTCGAGGTCTAAAGAATTTTTTATGAATTTTTGAATATTTTCATAATTTTTTGCCAAACCAGGGGAAATTATCGAATAAAGTTGGACCAAGCCAGACGTAACCCTCCTTTGCTTAAGGGGGAAGACATATTTTTGGCATGTGAAATAAAAGAAGAATGTAGAAGGAACACTTGTCAAAAAAGGTGAAAAAGTTTTTGGGAAAATTATACCTAAAGACCCAAAAATATTTGGGAAAATTACACTTAGGTCCCAAATAAGGAAATATACCTCAAATAGGTCCTGTGAAAAAAATATACTCTTCTCAGGTCCCAAGTTAAGAAATTTATTACTCTTAAGTCCCAATTAACAACCCCGGGGTTGTTAATATAGCCCCTGGGGTTGCTATTAACAACCCCGCGGGGTTGTTATTAACACCCCCAGGGGCTATATTAACA
>JBAGKO010000010.1:25604762-25618494 GCA_037177275.1 Acacia concinna
TGAAGAATTATATAAAAGATATAAAATAATTCTACTTTTACCCATTATTCAGCAAAATGCATGGTGTGACATATTTAACACAAATACTATAAATACCATGCATAATATAGGTAAATGTATGCAATTAAGACCTAAAATATCCCAGAAAACCATATAAATAGTGTCAGATCAGTCATATGCCCATGTCTCATGGCATCCATCTCACCAAGGATATGTGTCCTAGTACACCAGATTAGAGAGATCGCATTAGCAAGGTTCCATATGCTTCAGCTATTGGAACCATCATGTATGCCATGTTATGTATTCGACCGGATGTCTCATTCACCTTAAGTATGACCAGCATATATCAACAAAATCCTAATGAATGTCATAGGACTGCTGTTAAGAATATCCTGAAGTACCTCAGAAGGACTAAGGACCTATTCTTGGTATTTGGTTGTTTAGATGATGAACTCTGTGTAACTAGTTACACAGATGTGAGCTTTCAAACTGACCAAGATGATTTGAGATTGCAGTATGGATAAATATTCATATTGAATGGTGGTGCAGTAAGCTGGAAGAGCTCGAAACAGAGCACTATAGAAGATTATGCAATTTAAGCTGAGTATATAGACATATGATGTAGCTAAAGGGGCCGTTTGGATCAAGAAGTTCATTACTAAGCTAGGGGTCGTGCCTACCATCTCAAGTCAAATAGAGTTATTCTGTGATAATAGCGGTGCTATTACACAGGCCAAGGAGCCTAGGTCACACCAGAGGACCAAGAATATACTCAGGCGATTTCATCTCATCACAGAGATTAATGATAGAGGTGATATAAAAGTATACAAAGTACCAGGAGAAAACAATGTTGCTCATCCTCTTACTAAATCATTTGCAGGGTCACACACAAGAATAGCAAAACGCGAGGTCCAGATTTATTGAATCTAAGATTCAATAAATACGATATATATTATCTAGGGTAATCAAAATATATTTATATATATGTTTGAGTATAATAATATTATATGTGAATAATATTATTATTTAATATTATTTTTAGTATTTAATTTATTAGATAAATTAAATAACTAATATTAATATTTAGATTTAATTTTTATGGAGATAAATTAAATCGATTGGCTCATTATTTGGACTAATTGAATGGATAATATTTAAATCTGTTAGAAAAATTTAATTAAGTTAGATTAATCCAGATTCAGATCTAGATCATGAATTTCAAATTTTGAAATACAAG
Source organism: Acacia concinna (assembly GCA_037177275.1). NCBI lineage: Eukaryota > Viridiplantae > Streptophyta > Magnoliopsida > Fabales > Fabaceae > Acacia > Acacia concinna. Next base: position 25,606,000 of record JBAGKO010000010.1, read on the forward strand.
AATTAAATAAGAATTAATTCTAAAAGTTTCCAGATTCAGATCATGAGTTTCAAATTTCGAAATACAAGAATTAATTAAGAATTAACTCTAAAAGTTTCCAGATTTAGATCTTGAATTTCAAGTTTTGAAATACAAGAATTAATTAAGAATTAATTCTAAAATTTTCTTCTTTTTTTTTGCTTTCGCAAGGTATCCCCCAGCCCGATAGGCCTTAATTCTAAGAGTTTCCAAATTCATATCTTGAATTTCAAATTTTGAAATACAATAATTAATTAAGAATTAATTCTAAATGTGCATTATGGCCCACATGAGTTTTATATAAGATTTGGAAGCTCATGAATGAGAGGCACGAATGAAAATAGAGAGTGAGCCACCAAAAACCTTAGAGAGGAGCAAGAGGCGCTAGCACGCAACTGCGTTGAGATTGTTCGTATGTGGATACCTATAGAGGGAGTCGATTAGAAGCGTCGGTTGCATCGGCTCCTCGTGATTGAACAATCAAAATACAAAAGGGTACTATTTAAAAATTTATCTAAACGCCATTGATAGATCCATGGTTGGGATTAGAAATTTTAAAAGTTAATTTTTTTCACTGTGTGTATGTTCTAATCCCAACAATAGGTCTATTAGGTATCCAAAAGGCATCATTAGTTCAAGTAAATGACATAGTGTTCCCTACAAATTTGTATGTTCTGGACATGTCTAATGATCTTCCAAATGAGAGTACCATAATTCTAGGAAGACCCTTTCTTCAAACCTCCAAGACTATAAGCAGCATGAAACATAGCTGTGTTACCATAGAAGTAGGGGACCATGTCATCTCCTTTAACATGAACGAAGCAATGAGCTACCCACTTGACAATTCTACATTCATAGGTATAAATGCCATTGACTTTGTTGTGGAGCAAACTAGGGATGAGTAGAGCTAACATTGCATGACAACTATGCCATTGATTCATCTTTGAGTGTTATGATGCATTTTTGGATTTCTTATCTTCTATATATTCATTTTCTGATGCATGTGATGATGAAGCGCCTACTTCTCCAAATTTTTCTTTTACTTCAATTTTTGAGTCCATTTCTACCTTAACTACTGATTTTAGCTTTGGCAAGAGTTTGTTAGCTACTGATATAGGTGTTCAAAGTGCACTAAATGCTGAGATTGCAGCAAATTATGAGGATATCAACTTCTATCAGTTGAAGTCGTGACCTGATGAAGCTAAAATCGCGACCTCAGATGCAACATCTCTTCCTGTTAGCTTCTGTCAACTGAAGTCACGACCTGATGAAGATGAAGTTGCGACCTCAACTTCGACCTCTCAACATGTTGGCTTCTGCCAGATGAAGTCGCGACCTAAGGAAGATGAAGTCGTGACTTCACCTCAAATGATGGATTCGAATGCCATTGAAAAATGCCCATTCAATGAGTCTCTAAAGGGGAGTATTCTTACCTTTCCTAATGTTACTACTTTAATTCCCTCTGTTGTCCAACCTCCAATCTTATAATTGAAATATTTACCTCCAAATCTCAAATATTCCTATCTTGAGTATGAATGTAAATTGCCTATCATCATCTCTAGTTCTTTGACTGCAACTGAAGAGAGTAGTTTGATGAGTATATTGAGGAAATATAGGGAGGCTTTGGGTTGGCAACTAGCTGAAATAAAGGGAATTAATTCCACAGTGTGCACCCATAGGATTTTGTTGAATGAAGAGTCCAAACCCATTAAGCAAAAGTCAAAGGAGGTTAAATCCTTTAATCTCTGATGTGGTGAAGAAAGAAATAGATAAGTCTTGAGAGCTGACATCATTTATGCCATTTCTGATAGTGAATGGGTGTCATCAGTACAAGTCGTACCTAAAAAGAGTAGGATTATAGTGGTCAAGAATGAGCAAAATGAGCTCATAGCAACTAGGGTCCAAAACTAATGGCGAGTTTGTATTGACTATAGGAAATTGAATGATGCCACTAGGAAAGACCACTTTCCCTTGCCATTTATTGATCAAATGCTTGAGAGATTAGCAGGGAAGAGTCATTATTGTTTCTTAGATGGTTATTCTGGTTATTTTCAAATCCCCATTGACCTTAGGGATCAAGATAAGGCCACTTTCACCTATCCATTTGGGACTTATGCATACAAGAGGATGTCATTCAGTCTTTGTAATGCTCCTGGTACATTCTAGCAATGTATGCTTTCTACTTTCTCTGGTTTCATTGAAAAGTGCATGGATGTATTTATGGATGACTTTACCGTTTATGGGAATCCTTTTGATGACTGTTTGAAAAGCCTTGATCAAATTCTAGCATGGTGCATTGAGAAGAAATTAGTTTTTGAACTATGAAAAGTGCCATTTTATGGTCAACCAAGGCATCATGCTTGGTCACCTAATTTCTGAAAAGGGGATAGAAGTCGATAAGGCCAAAACTGAGGTGATTTCTTCTTTACCATACCCAACCAACTTGAACAAGTTGAGGTCCCTCTTAGGGCATGTGGGGTTTTACAAAATATTTACCTAAGATTTTAGCAAAATTGCCTTACCTCTTTCCTATTTGCTTCAAAGAGATGTGGATTTTCACTTTGATAATGATTGTAAGCTCGCTTTTGATAAGTTGAGGAATAGGCTAATTACTCCTCTTATTTTGACCTCACCCAACTGGGATTTACCTTTTGAACTTTCTCGTGATGCCTCCAATTTAAGTTTGGGGATCATGTTGGGTCAAAGGGAGAATTCTATTTCTAAAGTAATTGCCTATGCCTCTAAGACTTTAGATGCAGCTCAGCAAAATTACACTACTACAGAAAAGTAGTTGTTTGTCAATGTTTTTGCACTTGATAAATTTAGACCTTATCTAATCAATTCCAAGGTGGTTGTGTATACAGGTCACACAACTGTAAAATATCTTTTCCATAAGCCTCAATCGAAGCCTAGGCTTCTGAGGTGGATGCTTCTTCTCCAAGAATTTGATTTGGAGGTAAAGGATTGAGCTGGAAATGTTAACCATGTCACTAACCATTTGAGCATATTACCACTCAAGACTAGGGGAGTATTGGACTCTGATTTTCTTTGTGATTCATTTCCTGATCAGTCTCTTTGTTCTTTTTTTGTTTCTCAGCAGTAGTTTGCTCATCTAGTGAATTATCTTGTTACACATTTAACCTTTGCTCATTTGATGTCTTTCCAGGCCCAAAAGCTACAGAGCAAAGCTTCTATGTGTTAATCAAATAATTCGAATGTGTTCCTGAAGTAGAAGTTCAACAAATTCTAGAGGCTTGTCATACCACTTTTTGTGGAGGTCATTTCAGCACTAGAAAGACAACTCAAAAGGTCTTAGAGGCTAGATTCTATTGGCCCACCTCTTTAAAGATGCATTTTAATATTATAAGGCATGTGACAAATGCCAAAGATTTGGGGGGTTAGTAAAAGAAACAAGATGCCTCAACAACCAATTCTCTTTTGTGAAATCTTTGATGTATGAGGTATTGACTTCATGGGTCCCTTCCCACCTTCCCATGGCTACACCTATATCCTTTTAGTTGTGTACTACCTTTCTAAGTGGATAAAGGCAATCCCTCAAGTAAGAATGACGCACTTATGGTCTCCAAGTTCCTAAAGTCTACCATATTTAGTCAATTTGGAGTGCCTCTTGTGCTAATTAGTGACCAACATACCTATTTTTGTAACAAGTTACTCGCTAACTTGTTAGCTAAATATGGAGTGTCCCATCGAGTTTTTACTCCTTACCACCCCCAAACAAATGGTTTAGTTGAGGTATCTAACAGAGAGATCAAGTGCATCTTAAAATGAATTGTTAAACCATCTAATCAAGACTGGAGCTTGAAGTTGGATGATGCACTGTGGGCATATGGCATTGCCTACAAGACACACATTGGCATGTCTCCATACCAGTTAATTTATAGGAAAGCCTGCCACATTCTGGTTGAGTTGGAGCATCATTCATATTGGGCGGTCAAGAGCTGTAACACAGATCTTGAGGAGGATGGCACAAATAGGCCTTTCCGACTTCAAGAATTGGAAGAAATGAGGTTAGATGCATATAACAACTCAGACATGTACAAGCATAAGACCAAATTGTCCATGATGTTAACATTATAAGGAAGCAATTTAAAGTAAGAGATAAGGTGTTGTGATACCAAGCTCAGTTCAAGCTTAAAAGGGGCACGTTCAAGAACAACTGGGATGGGCCTTACTTGGTCCCCAAAGTGTATGACTTTGGGATGATAGAGTTGCAATAGGAGTCCTCGGACAAAATTTTCCAATGCAATGGCCATCTCCTAAAGCTCTATGAAGAGCCTGCTCCACCTTCGTAACACCAAGCTGTCCCTTTCCTTTCTATTCTATTTTTCACCTGCTGAACCTTGTCTATACATTACATTGTTGTGATGATTGAGATTATGAAAGGGATATTCCCAGTAGAAGTAATGTTTGTTTTTGTTGTTTTTTGTATGCTTGAATAACTTACACACGATTATGATCTTGTCTCTCTTTCCACCACTCACTTTATGGCATTCTTCCACTTAGCTCTTCTTCCTTCCTCTAATAGGATGTTGCTAGTCCCTATATCAGCATATTAGAGCTCAACTCATCATCTTCCTTGAATCTCAAATAGGAAGAGTAGCGGGACAATCTAATGAACTGAGATAGGTACTTATTGAATGTCTCATTGTTACCTTGTCGTATAGCCAGGAATTCTTTCTCCTTCTCGATCCTTACAAATCTTGGGAAATACTTTTCATTAAATTCTTTTTGAAATGATTCCTAGGTCAACAGGGAGTTTCGAGCACACAATATTATTGTTGTATTCTTCCATTAGCGGTCTGCATCTCCCTCCAGCTTGTATATAGCCATTCTGGCCTTTATTTCTGTAAGACACCCCAGCACATTAAATACTTTTTCAAGGCGTATTAGCAATTCCTCAGCAACTTGGGGATCAAACCTTCCCTTGAATGTCGGAGCTAGTACTTAATGAATTTTGGCATCCAATATTGGAGGTTGTCCTCTTCTCGAACCAGAGCAATAGGAATTCCTTGATTAGATCCATGTGATTGTGATTGCTCACCATTTGGAGGATGTTCCCCTCCTGAGTTCACCCTAGTATCCATATTCTCTTCAGTGCCTTCAGGTTTTTCCTTACCTTCATTATACTTTTCTCTCACTTCCCGATGTTCCTCACGCAAGTCTTGAATCATAGTTTGTTGTTGTGTCAGCATTCCAAGGACTTGTTGCATAGGATCAGGCCTTGTGTTATTCTTAGGTCCTACATTTCGAGGTCCATTCCTTCGTCTAGTTTGCACCATTGTTTCCTTTTCACTATTAAAAGGAATACCACGTTAATACCACATCGAACATATATATGTGGATATATGTACTTCTTAAGACTTCAAATACCAACACATAATAGATACATAAATTCATTATTGCAACCATTCACATTTGTATCAAAGTGGCTTGGTATTCACACCCAAAAGCTTGCCTCTTATGGCAAAGTAGCTAACAGAAGATTATAACTAATCAATATAAGCGGAGATCTCTAGCTACTACCTACAATTGCCAGAATCTATGCTTTGATACTAACTAAATGTAACGCCTTAATCCAATAGCTTCATATGAGTGCAAAAGAGTAGTGAAATCATTTTTGAGTCCTCAGTCAAGGAAACTTTGAAAAACATTTATAAATTCCAAAACTATCTCAGGAATTGAACCTAGAATTTGAAAGGATTTTCTTTTCTTTATTTTTTAAATAATAAAATTTCCTCAAATAATTTTATAAATATTCACTATCTCATTAAGTCTCATCAGCTCTTCTCTTTTTCATTCCAATCTCATCAAACATGTATCAGCGATTCTTAACTTAGCTCCCATGTGTTTGTACCATAGTTAATTTATTAGCGATTGGAAGCATTATCGATCTAAGTTATCCCCTAGTCTTATAATCGCCCATTTACTATTCTATCACTTGACTAGTCTGATTATTTTACCATTAACAGGGTTGCAGGTTATTTACATTATAGGTTCCCCTACTTTACCCTCATCAAGGTTACAAGCCATTAACACTATATACAAATCCAAAATATGCAAAATATTCTAAAACAGACAACCAACAAAAGATTTAAGCCATTCTACTTTAGCCTCTAGCTGTCCGCATTTACTTCTTGCCTTCGAGCTACCTTCCTATACTGTAAATTGGTTTATGAAAAAGAGTGATATTTTGAATCTCACTAGTACAAATAGCCAATCATATAGATACAACATCACAAAACATGCCACACAGTCACATATAACAGAATTATCACAACAACATTCAGTGCATAACATGTATTTCACATATCACCATAGCACTAGGTATATCACACGACCCCAAGTAATACCCGTGCAATAGACCCTAGGCATCCACTCGTGCATCACATGACAGTACATTGGCCTAAACGTCCACCTGTGCAATAGGCCCAGGGCGACCACCCTGCATAATCAGAATATGCCAGATAATTCATGATGAATACAAAGACATGTAGTGTATCTTATAACATATGAAAGACAAAGTTACTACCTAGCTGCTTCCCTTAAGATGGACCAAGCCATTGCAAGAACGGCAACATCACAATTCAACCTTGAAGGTAACTTTTGAACTTTGCAGGCTCGTATGACCTGATCGAGTACAGTGAGGCAAGTACGACAGAATTTGTCTTGGTGTTGTTCAAGGAGAAGTGAAAGGTTCTGGTGGTTGGAGTAGTGGAGGTGGTCTTCGACGAAAGAAGGGGTCTGGATGAGATTTTTATGCGATTTTCCAAATCTTTGTTCACACATTGAAAAGTTAGGGATCTTGCCGGTCTTTTGAAAATGTTAGCCATGATATCGCTGGGTATAAAGGGTGTGCTGGCTTTCTTCATCTTCAACTTCTTCTTTGTAGTGGCCGCCATTGGAAAAGGAATCTCAGAGAAGAGTGATGCCCGTTCGTAATCAATATGATGGTATCGGAAACAAGGTTATTCTGCATTTAGGGTTCAATATGAAATTTTGATGATGTGACTCTGTTTGAAAGGGGTAGAGGAGAAGGAGAAGGAGAAGGCTATTAATAAAACACTCAAATTTTTTCCACCAAAAAATCTGTATTTGTTTCTCCTTATAACTGTTGATGGAAAATTTCTTAATTATAAAATAATTTCCTCCTTTATTCGATCAATTCTAATTTATCATGATATTTGATAATTTAGTTTGAGATATAATTTAGGGAGAATCTTGCACAAATCCAATTGAAATATCAAAATCTAAAGTTAGAGAGAATCTTGCATAAATCCAATTGAAATATTAAAATCTAAAGTTAGGTCTACACTTTTAACAAATTATTGAGGAGAACCATAGGCCTGATTAGAAATTTTAAATGTTATAAAAAGACTAAAACATCCTCCTATATATAATTAAAAAAGAAAATTCAAGATAGCTGTAGCACATTTTGTATTATTTCAAGGACATTTAATTAAGATTTTCTCTTTAATTTTATTTAGTTAGTATTATGATATTTTTTTAATAAAACAACTATTTAAAAAAATTATTCAAATTTGCATATATGCTATATAATTGTAATAAACATTTTTGTCTCAAAAATATATTATATAAATATAAAAATATATCTATATGTGCAATATAATTTTTAAAAGACAAAATGTACTATTTATCAATATAAAATTATTGAAATTTGTATATATCCTACATAGCCACAACAAATATTGTTTAGTCCAACCAATATAAGAATATAATGGGTTGATTCATTCTTCTGTTTCATCAAAAACCTTGACATGTGGTGGTTGGTGAATTTCATTTGTGTCATTCTTACCAATGTAATATAAATAAATTGGATAATAAAATTAAAATTATAATATTAATCCATATTATAAGATGATAAAATAGAAAGAGAAAGGAGAAAAGTGGAAAAATTAAAAAAGTTGGTTTGGGGTAGGGGAAATTTTAAGGAAAGAGGAAGGAGAAAAGTAGAAAAATAGCTATTGAAAAGTTTATTTTAGAAAAAAAAAAAGTTAGTTTGGGGTTAAAATGAATGAATTGAACTAGATCCAATCTTTTCTTCAATGTATCTTCATTCATCATCCACAAATGAATCGAACTAGATCCAATCTTTTCTTCAATGTTAAAAACTAGGGTAAGTTTGTTTTCATACTCAATAAGGCATCTGGGGGAGAGAGAGAGGGAATAGAAAAGGCATTGGTGTTATTGTACACACTTTTGTTGATAGGTAAACTGAGAGTATTCTATCTTCATCATCAGGCCAACAAGCATCAAAAAACATAACTCCATTAATAGCTATGTTATTTGTAGGATTACTTATTGATATGTCCTTCAAATTATCATTAAAGTCTACTTCCTTCCACGTCCCAGAATTTAGTGAGTACACTTCAACCGCTTCAATACTGTAAGGATTACGTACAATATTTCTCACTATCTTGTAATCAAAAGAGGACTGAATCCAAATCCTAAATGGTCACGAAGTTCATCATCAGAATCAATAATAATAGTTCTGGGAGGCACCTTTCTGACCTCTCCAGTCACGGGATTCCATATCAAATCTGGACGAGGATATATACCTTAATCAACCATTTTAACACAGACCTGCTTGCAAGAACCGACGACCTCACGATTCAACCTCGAAGGTAAGTTTTGAACTTTGCAGGCTCGCATATCCCGATCGAGTACAGTGAGACGAAATTTGTCTTGGTACTGTTCAGTGAGGCGAGTAGGACGGGATTTGTCTTCGTACTGTTGTAGGAGAAGTGAAGGGTTCGGCCGGGGCAGTGGAAGTGGTCTTTGATGAAAGGAGGGTCCTTCATGAGATTTTTTATGAGATTTTCCCAACCCTTGGAAACACATTGAAAACGAGTTAGGGATCTTGCCGAACTCTTTCGAAAATGTTAACTATGATATCGTTGGGAATAAAGGGTATGTTGCCTTTCATCATCGCCGGCTTCTTCTTTGTGGTGGCCGCCATTGGAAAAGAAATCTCAGAGAGGGGGGGTGTACGTTCAGAATCAATATGAGGGTATTGGAAGGTTGCTCTCCAATTAGGGTTCGATCTGAAATTGCGATGTGAGTCCGTTTGAAAGAGGTGGAGAAGAAGGTATAAGTGTCAGTTGGGGGAGGCGGATGAAATGAAACATATCAGGAATAATTGACGGTTTGTTTCCATATTTTCGGTTTTTCAATTAAATTAACTTTTAATTTAGTTTGTACGTTTGATTTTTAGAATGAAAATCAGGAAAAAAAAGAGAGCAGTAAATACTTTACAGTTTGAATAGAGGGAAAATAAGGGAGAAAAGAAAACTAAAGAGAATAATATGGGGAGAAATGACTTTTTTCTTCTTTGTATAAAGGAAGAAAAGTGAGAAGAAAGAAAAAAAAAAGGGGAGAAAATGGGGTGTGGGATCCACCCAATTTTTTTTCTCCAAAATGTCTCTCTATAAGTGGAGAGATTTGGTGAAGAAAACTGTTTATTGTTTCTACTGTCCTTCCTAGGCCAACTCACTATTAGGGGTGTTTAAAAGATCCCGATCCGGTACTCCCGGCCCAGTCCTGGGATTTTAATCTAAGGAATTTTTCAGTCCCGGCCAAAACAGGGACCGAGATCACCCTTGGGGATCCTGGGATAATCCCGGTCCCGGTTTATAATTTTTTTTAATTTTGTTTAATTTTTTTATCTTATAAATTAAAATTATCCTTTTATTTGTATATTCTTACTCATATTAATTAAGTTTTCTTTTCAAAATATGTGTATGACATCTTTAATTGGAATTAAATCTCATATATTGCGATACTATGCTTAACTATATACTATATAAAGATAATAATGAAGAAAAAATGACAATAATAAACATAATTTATAAACTCTAGATCAATTTATATAATTATTATAGTCTTATTAGTTTTTAAATGATTATTTTAAATAATAAAATATGATAAAAATTGTTTGCATTTTTCTTTTTAAAAAAAAGAAACCTGAGATCAAGATTTCCCAGTCCATGTTCCAGGTTTGAACACCCCTACTCACCATCCTTTTCTTCTTTGTTTGTGTCTAGATGCTTTCACCTCTGCCTCTCATTTCGTTCCATGATTGTCTCTCATCCACCTCAAAATATTCACAATCCTAAAAATGGATTTGTGAATAGGAAGATAGATTCAACTTTGTTATTGCTGATGGGATAATAAAAGAAAGCGACTTAATTTTTCTATGAGGTATGGTTATGTTATTCTAATCAAGATGATGATAATAATTTTAGATTTTTTTTTAAGTGAACAAATGTTTAAAAACTATTTGATTTTTTTGGATAAAATTATTCGGTTTAAAATATAACATAAAAGTATATTTGTATAATATAATTTGATTTTAAATTTTTATGATGATGTTAATGATATGATTATTTTTTTATGATATTTAATTTGATTGAAACATGAAATATTTTAATACTTGGTAACACTACTAAAAACAATTTTGGTGGCATTTATTTTTTTCAATATATGGCGCTTAAAAAGTGCTATATATCTTGATGCTAGATTAGGTTCCCATGGTGCTCCCAAAGCACCATAGGAATTCCAATATTTTTCTAAAAATGACTTTAGGTGGTGCTTTTTTACAAGAAGTGGAAAGTCTTTTTTTTGTGAAGAAAAATATTTTTTTATATTTTTCATTCATAACCCTATATTATTTTTGTCCACAACAATTTAAACGTAAATTTGAAAATTGTATTTATAGAGAAAAATGAATATGCAAACAAATTAAACCTTAATGAAATGTAACTCAAATATCAAATATGATACAAACAAGTAACTAATCAATAATATTTACTGATTATTGGAAGTCAAGTAGAGAGTTGAATTCCAACATAGCCATAAAACCTGAAAAATGTTAAAAATCAATTAAAAAATATTTTGTAGAAGAGAACAATTAGTAAGTAATAAGAAGATAAATATGAGAACATATCATACAAAAGAACAATCCATAAGTAACAAAAACAAATGAGAAAATCTCGTATAAGAGAATAGGAAGAAAAAAATTACTACAAAAATGGTCAAAAGTGGCACATCTATTATGGCATTTCCTAAGAAAAACGTCATAGGAAGTTAGTTTTTTATTTTTAATAAAGTTATTGTGGCACTCTTTCAAAAATGTGGGTGACCCTATAGTGGCACCATTTCAAAAAGCGCCATAGGAAATTAAAAAATTGTTTTAAAAAAAATTTGAAAAAAAATACCCTGGGAAAATAATTTGTTTAACAAAATAATTTTTTAAAAAGATTGTTTTTTAAAAAAAAGAAAAGAAAAAAATTTAAAATTTAAAATTTTTTTAAAAACATTTAAAAACTAAAAAAATTATTATTTTAATTATATATCTCTCAGCTCACGGGTGTGAGACACCCATGAGCTGAGAGTCTCGAACATGAGCTGAGGAACTTGTTCCCTCAGCTAACAGGGGCCGACACGTGAGTTGAGGGAACATGTCCCTCAGCTCACCTCTATTGTGGCACTTAGCTCACAAAAGAGGATACCCAGCTAGGAGCTACAACACCTCTAATTGGGTTTTTGACCACTTGAGTAGTAACAAAAAATATAAAAAAAGAATGTAGTGTGAGAAAGAATAAAATTAATTAATTAGAGACAAAAATGATAAAAACACATTATATATATATAAACAACCTCAAGTATGAGTTTATAATTTATTTTTAAAGGAGATGAGGGAACATGTCTTCGTTTCTAATCAATATAATTCATGTTCAGTAGACCATGTTCGGGCAAAACAAGGTGTAATTTATTTTTTATTTTTTAATGAATAAACATAATAGTTGTAGTTGCTCCCTTGTCTTTTGTCCTTGCAATTTTTCATGAGGGAGTTTATTTTCAGGGAAAAAGATATAAAATTACAACTGAAAGATAAATAAATTTTATAATTGTGAATTAAAAAGTTGAAGGTGTGAAAATATATATATTAACACATTGAATATATTAATTAATAACTATAAAATCTATATATCTTTTACATATTTTAATTATATTTTTGTGTCTTTCTCTCTTATTTTTAAGTAGTGTCTAAATATTTGTTTGACATAAAACATAAAAGCAGTAATTTAAATTTTAATTACCATTTTTTATATTTTCAGAGAAAACAATAAAATATTAAACTCATGGCATTTGGATTAATAAAGAAATTGTTGAGTTAAAAACAAAATGAATTTCTCTCTCCTCGGCTATCAAGCGAATGACAACCGCGGCAGCCTGCACTGCCGTCGCTGCGGCATCTGCGGCGGCAGCTACGGCCATAGTGTGCTTCATCTGCTGGTGCTGCTCATTGTCAACGGCAATATCTGTCTGTGAGTTAGAAGTTACAGCGTTTGATTCTGTCGGAGGAGGTGGGGTCGTGGCGGCACTGGCTGAAGTCAGTGTGGTGGATGCGGAGGATCTTCGGAAGCTCCATCGTCG
>JBAGKO010000010.1:25621996-25642285 GCA_037177275.1 Acacia concinna
TGAATGACATTGTAGTTACTACTGAGATTCTCATGAATCTTACTCTTTATCATAAAATAATTTACAGCTCATGAAAGGTAGCTCAAAAGGGCAAAGGAGACATTGTTGTCGATAAGCGGGAAGGTGGGACGCCGAATTTAGCAAATATAGTTGGTTGTTTGTATAACGTTTGATGTTATACTTATAATTGTGATTAGCCTTGTACGGCTATTGTTTGTGTAAAGAATAGTAGTAGATAAATTTGTATTGAATAAGTGAAATTGTAATCTCCTCACTAAGGAGGAATAATCAATGCCAAGGTACCACAAGTAATTACTGTTTTTATTGATGGCTAATTATTGGTAGTAACAGCATGTAAGGAAGTAATGATTATAGTATCCATAATAAAGTTAGCTCTGTAATTATTGAGCATGATTCATAATGGATTTGTGATTATTAAGGAACGATAGAAAGGAATGGTTAGAATAAAAGACTCTGTTACAACTTACCATAATTAGTAAGTTAAAAAGATTAAAATTTTTTAGAATAATCCATTCACGTTACAAGATCAAACCCTGTGTTTGGATTTAAATTTACTAAGTTATTTTTGAAGTTGTTTTACTTTTCGCTGTGTGGTTCAAAGTCCTTATAAATTAACCTACAAAGACTATGAGTAGAAAGGGGTGTCACAATTCACATCTAGTCCGTTTTGGAATAATATGGAAACTCTACGATGAGGTTGCTAAGAGGCCCTTGAACTACAGCCCACCTATCTTAGATGTGGGTTCATATAATGGGCCTTTCCTCCTTGGAGGTCTCTCTGGTACTGAGTACCATGTGTATGCTTTTGGGCTTAACCAACCTAGAGCAGGGAGAGGAGTGAACCAAGCTTGAAATGGGAATTGAGAGGCATGAGATAGCCCTTAAAAAAGGGTGAAATTCACTAAAAGGCCTCCCAAGAGTTCACTTATGCTAGTAAAACTAAAAGGCTCTGTCAATATAGTAAACTGATGCCTTACAATTTCATATTATAGACTCAAACCTTGCTTTGCATCTGATTTTTCCTAGTATTCTAATTCCCTTTTAGACTTTACTTAGAAATTATTATTCTATCTAATAGCAGACGATTCATAACATCTGAGATGAGAAGGAAGATGGTTATGTTATTAGCTTTTAAAAAAAGTTAAATGAAGAAGGCTTTCGGAGTGATTTTGCTAAAGGATAGTAAAGTCAAGTACGATTGTAAAAGGGTTTGCTACAGTGAATTTATTCAATAGTAGTATAATATGGAGAATATCAATAAAGCATAACCTTTAGGTTACCACTGTTTGGGATTCACCATATTGACTAATATGTTCAAAAGAAGGAGCATATAGAGCTAAGGCAAGATTTTCCCATCTCAACAGTTGATTGCGCATAGCCAAACTGAAAAAGAAGGAATATCAATAATGTAAAAGCACTTACAGTTAGATGTGAGGATTGGCTTAAAAGTAAGGGATAAATAATCACCGGAATGAAAATGAACCCTACCTAGACTGAAGGTAGAATATGCTATTGTTGTTCACGCTGGAGATTGAAATCAATAGAAGGAGCAAAGCAATGCCATAGGGTTTTGGTTAAGAGAGAGTGAACTCTTCTATAGATGGATTCATAAGATAGGCTAGATTCAAGGTCACCATCTTCAGAACCCTAGCTTTCTACTTGTGTGTAAAGATTAGGTTCCGCCAACCTCTTCCTTAATATGGATAGAGGAGTGAATCCAGGTTCTATCTAGATGCCAATCCTTCTGGCTTTGAGGCATGCCTTTCTCCTGACTCCTATGGTTGGTGTAGAAAGAAAGCACGAAAAGGTAAAGAGAATATGCTTTCGGTGATGCTACTTATTATGATAAAGGAAAAATGGATCTTCATCAGCACGTCAGATCTGCTGTCTACCTATGGCTATGGAATTGGAAGGGATGGGAATAGATCTACTGGCCTAAAAAATGAGCGAAGGAATTGCACTCTGCTAGGATGGTTTAGGATGAACTGAGTCTTTCATGGGCTCTTTTCCTATATCCGGGCAGGGCTCTATTTTTTTATCCCAATAGGGAGGAGGGCTAGGAAATATGATGGTAAATCAACTGCTTAAGGTGCAGCTTCCCCTACCTCTTCTACCGTCTTCGACTCTATCCTTGATGCCTTTGGCTTTGGTTACCTAATGGATGCGTTGGGGAGGTTACCACCAAACGCAAGGGAGGACAAATAGAGGGAGTAGAGCACAAAGCCAGTCTGACCTTCCTACTCCCCAAAACTTAAACTGGCACAACATCCATAACCAAAGGAAGGAGAGGAGTGATTAGAAGAGGTGAGTCTTGGCCCAACTAGAGTTACATTTCGGATATGGTAAGATTTGTATTGGTCGCATAGGTGGTAAGACTGAAAAAGATAGCTAGAATAGGATCTTTCAATGCTATTATTGGTCGTCCATGTGTGAAATGGGTGATTCTACATGCTATATGGAAATTTGTGCCCCATCGAGAAGCTGTGACAATAATGAATGAACCCCCTTGAACGGATGTCCACCATCTTCTAATCAAGCCAAACCATCTTACCTGGGGTTCTATGCCCTAGTCAGTTAGTAAAAACTTATTGCCCTAATAGTTAGTTAAATGTTGTCAAGCAATAGGAATTCTATTCATGGGATAGTCCCATGCCCATTCTGAAAATAAGGAGATCTCTATTGAACAGCTATTCGATCACGAGTTGTTGATAGCTTCTCGGTTGGTTTAGTGGTCAACTATCTTTATCTTGATCGTGCAAGAATCCCCACCTCTGACTAAACTATTTGATCCAACCATTGCTTCTATGGCTATGGTCGAGAAGCGGTTTGATAGTCTTCTTGCCTTTAACTTGATAGTTGATAGGGCTATTCTTTCCAAGCTGGGTTAACAAATGGGAAATGGCCCAGTGACATCCTCAAGTCAACGAGTTAGGAGCTCATATTAGGTAGGAAAGTAGAGAATAGAAGAGAGGAAGCTGCAATTGCTCCTGTTGAATGAGTTTCAATTGGAAGATGGGGCATTAGTGGTTTAGGAATCGATATAGGTACTTCTCCTAGAGATAGAGATGCGGCATAACCGTATGAACCGTACTCGTCTACTTCTTCTTGGCATCAAGTCAGCCCTTATTCCTTGCATCAACAAGCAATTCCGCATAAAGCCTTGCATTCCAGGCTCTCCATCTATTCTATCAGTAAGCATTGGCTAAGTCGAAATAACTTTGTATTTTAAGTGTCTTTCTTCGATTGGTCCATCAGTTTCAGTTTTGGAATAGCACCTAGGGCATCCTCTAGCTTCCATTCGTTGAATACAACTTGCTTGGGCTTAAAGTGCTTAGAAGGGTTCTAAAAATCCCACAAAGCTGAAGCACTTGGTTTACGAATCAATCAAACGAGCCACAGATGCCAAACTAAAGGCTTTTTCAAAGCATCTGAATTAGCATCAATAGACGTAGAAAGAAATCCTATTCCTTCCCTAAGGCCTTTGCTATCGCTTTTTTCTTACTTCTTATAGGGAAAGGGTAAGGGAAAGTACCAAAAAGAAAGGGAAAGTCTTGTCTTACGATTCTTCCTAATCCATTCAATGAAAAAGGCGCATGCCCTCTTCTGTTTTACATGGTGATATTCCTTTTTAGGTCTTGTTTCCTAACAGACAAACTCCTATTTCATTTATCCCGTCTTTTCTGCCTTAATGTATGTCAGAAGCAGATGGGGTTTTTCTAAACTTTTAAGATTTCTATGTGAAGGTTTGCCGATCATCATACATAATTTCCCACTGCTTTTTCCTCGCTTTTAAGCCTGATAAACGAAGTTGAAATAGTGAAGTAAAGTGGGCCATAGGAAATAAGCAAGGGACTTAGAGATAGATAGGGGCGCACTAGTGCAAAAGCTTCGATAATAGAATGTTTTTGTTGTTCTATTTAGCACTTTAGGTGCTTATAATGCATCTTCTAGACATCATGTGGAGAATCTTTTTAATGTTGGAAAAGAAGTAAGAAAATCGCTGTTTGATGGGATCGGAATGAGGCAAGATAGGAAGACCTTGAAAGAGGGATTGCCACTTCCACTTTCAAGCCTAGGAAGATTTTTGTTTTCCTCATAAGACTATTCCTTGTGAAAGATGTGCTAGCCTCCACGCAAAGAGAAAGAAGAGGGTCCAAAAGAGATATCTATTATTAAAGCACTTTCTAGAAGCTTTTATTTTAGTAAAGGCTATTCCTGAATACGTTGTTAGTAAGAAAACGAACTCGTCAATTCGTATCTAATAGCCGTCGAAAGCCAAAGCTTCACTCTAGGTCAAAATCACTGCCTTTCGATCAATCCTTCTATCCATGAAAGCCTACCATCGACATTGACTCAATACAAGGGAAGGAGAGTCATTATTCAAGCCATGCTAACATTCATCCCCAGTTGACAAGAGAGAAGACGAAGTTTGTCTTTTCCTTAATTCCCTTCTACAAAACTATTGCAATTCTCGTCATTCGAAAGAAGCAAGAGACCCACAGAGACAACCTTGTAAGCACAACCAGAGGAAGATCTTTTCTTGCTGCTGAATGGAGGGACTGTGGTGACCAATTAGGATTAAGAGTAGGTATGCAAAGTGTACCATATAAGGGCATGAATTTCACCAGACTAGACAATCTTGCCAAACATACCACTTTAGGTAGACTACAAGAGTAGATCCTAGCAAGCAGCACTTTCTATTATATTAAGATGAAAGCTTGAATTCATCTAAGAGACAGAAGAGCAAGCATATTGAAGATGAAAAATGATCCCCTCCCACAAGGGGCTGAGAAAGCTGTTCTCGATACACCTACTCGGTCATTAAACTCATTTACCACTAAATCTACTAGAAATGACAAATGTATAAGGAAAAAACTACCTCGATCTCGATCAAGGCATTGGTAGTTTACTTGTTGCCCCATTCCATTCATCCCGACAAGAGTGAAAGCCCTTACATTTGTTGTGGGAATGAACCTTCTCGACTAAGCCCAATCGAGGATTTCTTGTAACAAATGCATTCGAAGCACTTGTGAGGGAAATTGGCGCTATCTCTTCATCAAAAAAAAGTACATCCTTGATCTTTCTAAATGCTCTAAGCATCACAAGAAGGATACTATCGTCCCTAATCAAGTGGTCTTGGACAACCATGCAAAAACTGGTTTGATATAACTTATGGTCCACAAAGTGTTTATCAATAATAAGGGCTTGCAAGTCTCACTTGTGCATGTATTAAGGTAGTGGCAAACCTTATAGCTATAGGACAAATAATTTTTTTCCAACTTGGCCTTTTCCTTAACCAAGACAAGAATATCATGTGGTTGTAAGCAAATACTATGTCCTTTAATGCCTTTGATGCAATGTCTCCACATGAGGCATGCTTGAAATGTCTTTAAGTACAATATTTAAACAAAGGCTAGTGTAGTTGGCAGTATTGTTAGCATAGTTGGTAGTATCGTCAGTCACCTTATGAACAATATTCTTAGAACCAACCCACTTAATGACTTCACAAAACAATGTGAATAAAGTTTTGGCATCTTTTACTAAATCCGATGCATCAACAGACTTAACAAATACCATACCATGTGTAGAATACACTAAGAGATTTATCAAAGTCCATTATTGCACATCAGCCCATCAATCACCATAACTGTACATCCATTAACTTTCCATTTAGCTTGATGATTGTCAATGAGTAACTGACATTCTTTCCATTCTCTTAGCAAATTGGTTTTGAAATCATAAGCACTAGGGGCTTTGAAGCCAGGACTAATAGAACACATTCCATACACAACTCTTTAAAACAATGGGTACTCCAATGCTTTGAATGGAATGCAATTGACTATAGCCCATTTTACAATAAGCAGCTTCACATTGTGTTGTGCTTCTTTCAATGCTAATACATTCTTGATGCTTGGTTGATCTCAAGGAGTTTTCCTAGGAGCAACATAGTTTTCCATAATCCTAGGATGTTCCTTTTCTTAGATGTGCTATCAAACATTAGTGTACTGTTAACATGTGCTTCTTCATCTCCCTCTTCTCTTATGTCTTCAATAGATTTTTTCTTTGACCTTTCTTTTAAAGACTCTGTCAACCTATGACGTACATCTGGAGGCACCTTTTTACAAGGGGTGATATTAACAACAATGCCAGCAAGATGTTGCTTCATCCTGTTTATGCAACCTCCTCTATAGATATTACAACAACTAAGGAAAGTGTATACATTATGCATCCCCTCTTTCTCATGTTAGATTAGTTTTGGAATGAAATGAGGTAGTAACAGTAGGAGTTGAAGTTAGAGTAGGATTAAGATTGGTGGTGGAATTGGAAGTGGGAGGTTCGGTATTATGACTAGGAGTGACATTCTCATTTCTTGGACTTAATGCATCCAGCTTCCTTGCATCAAAGAAAGGCTGAATTTTGACTTAAAAAAAATCATAGCAAGCTATGAAAAAATCGTAGAGAGAGAGAGAGAGAGCAAGCAATATATACTATATTCTCATTCAGTCATTCTAACTAAAAATTAAGAAATCACATCAAGAAACATATTATGAGTACAAAATCAGAGTAATGGATGTTAAAAAAAGAAAAAGAAGTCATAGCAATATATTCTAAGATGCAAAATCACATTAAAATAATTTATCTACTATTAGTCAAAGATACAAAATTCTAGTAAACATAAAAGTAATATTAGAAAAATAGTAGAATAAAACATACAAATGATATAGACTTTTAGTAGAAGAATTTTGCCTGTGCTCAATAAGCCAATACTCAATATTAAGTCCTATAAATCGAAAAATCACAGAAAGGAGGGCAAAAGACAAAGAAACACATTAAATGTCCTAGTTAAGAGATGTGGAAAGGCAACAAGAAAATAAAAGAGTATCATGAAAATGAAGCACCTAATGTTAGAATTGTCTGTCACCTAAGAGGGGGTTGAATTGGGTGTTTGATAAAAATTTATGAACTTTTTAAATCTCTTCGCATATTAAGCAAAGTAAAAAGTATGAAAATAATTATCCACAAATTCAAGGATAATTAATTAAGTTAGACATTGCTGGGAATATAAGAGATAAAGGAAGAGAGGTTGTAAAAAGTAATTTGTCCTGGTTCGATCCGATCCATGATGATCTACATCTAGTCCTTAAGCCCCACTTGAGATTTTCAATCCACTATTTTCTTATTTAATCTAGGCACAAGACAAGCCTCTACAATTCCACAAGTTTCGCCAAGCACTTGTATAGCCTTCTACAATTTTCTTCACCGAGAGACTCCCCCTTACACACCATAAGGATACACGCTTGATGATAAAAGATTATAATAAAACTTCTCTTTTAGAAGTGAATAATGATCACTTAAGTACAAATAGAAAATCACTCTTTAAGGTATACTATATGAGCACTTAGGAATAGAGAGATGGAGAAGCAAAGAAACGGAGCTTATGAGTAGAATTCCAAGATTTTACATTTTGACGATGATCGTGCTTGAGCTCTCATCTCTTGCCACTCCATTCATCTTAAATGTTTCTCCTTTTATAGTTGGTTTTGATTTGATGACCATTGGAGATGATGAAGTTTCTATTAGCCTTTTTGAGATATTTCTTCTTGTTGAAATATAGCCATTAGAGTTTTGACACACTTTTTGCTTTTGGTCATCCTAAGATTCAATCTAGTCTTTGAAGGTTCTAATCTATTCTTAAATACATATAACAACTTGTAGAATCATTAGTAACAAATGGGCATTAATAATTGTGAGCATACAAATGATTCTAAGATTTCACTATGATCCTCTATTTCTTATTTATGAGTTCATATAAGGGAGCTCGAGTTCATAAAAGGAATGGAGCTCAAGCTATCTAACTTTTGTGAAGAAGAATATGAGTTTATAGAGGGAGCTTGAGAAGGAGCTTGAGCTAATGGGAAGAAGTTGAGTTTATTAGTTTAAAGAAATGAAAGAGCACAAGTTCAAGTATAAAAGGGAGCTCGAGCTATGTTGACATTAGAACTTGGAGTTCAATCAAAGTGCTTGAAGAGCTTGAGTCCATATTTATATATACAAAAAAAGACTTGAGGTATCCAAGTTTAAAGAGAGGAAATAGATATGATGTGTGGAAAAGAAGAGATAACTTGAGTTAACATCTTTAAAGAGCTTAAGCTATCGGAGAGAGAAAATTGGTTTATTGTTGTAAATGAGTTAATATTTTTTAAGAGCCTGAGCTATCCGAGATTTAACAAAAAGTAATTTGACTGTGTGTGTTTTTGGAACAAACACAAAAGATGATATTCATAACTTGAGCTATTTGGAAAGGAAAAAATAAAATTGGATTTGCCAAAATATAAGAAAATGATTTTTGACAACTTGAGCTATTTGAAAGGAAGGAATGGTGTGTTTTGAAAAAAAAATGATATGTAGCATGTTACGAATAAAGTGGAAGCCCGAGCTTATAACTCGAGCTATTGGATATTCTAAAAAATTAATTTTAGGTGTGGAAGGATTTTGAAGAGAAAGCTTGAGACTTGAGTTATCCAAAAGAATTTAAAAGTTGATTCACAGAGGGAGCTTGAGCTATTGGCTTTCAAATTGAGGAAGAAGAAAGGAAATATATATATATATATATATATGAGAGAGAGAGCGAGAGATTGAGTAGTGGCTTGAGTCATTTTTTTACCATTTTCTCATCCTTCAGCAAGTGACTCAATTCCATAACGAGTTCCATAACAACAAGTCACTAGCTGTTATAGGAAGGCAAAATTTTTTTTTTGAAAATCAACAAGTTCACAGACAAGCTCAAGTCCACCTAAGTAAACTTTGTCATTATACCATCAAATTTAGCAAATGATTTATCTCCATACATCTCATTGAATCATCTTTCTAATGTAATAAGAATCATCTCCAAATTCATTATATTCTAGAAGATATGAACCAAAGAATATCTACTATTATGGAACACCAGTTAAATCACAGTGTCATTTTAGAAAATTCCTCATTCCCTCATATGATGTTATTTTTTTGTTGATCTTGGCTTCATTAGAAAGCTTTATGAGTCTAGTTTCATATCCAAAAAGAATTGTCTCAATTGGAGTTGTGGAGTGAGAGATATATTAAAAACATTGAACCTTGTGTGGATGATAATGACGAAATCCAACGCCAACTTTGAAAATTCACATATCTTTCATATAAACTTATTGGAGTCTGATCTTGATGTCCATTTGTCTAATTTTAAGTCTAGTTTCATATGAAACAAGCTTAAGCTCAATTGGATGTGTGGTTAGAGAGATAATGGCCAAAAGATGAGACATATATCATGCTGGACAGAAACAGAGATGAACAAAGGAAGTTGAGCTCGAGTTCAGCCATTGCATTTTCAGTCTATTGAGCTCGTGTTTACACCCGTAGACATGTTAACATCAATTTACATAATTTCAATCATCATTTGACCATATAAACTTCTAATATCTCATCTAATAACTTGAGTATTAATATTCCCATGAGATTTAGTAAGATCTTCTTTCCTCAATCTCTTTTTTTCTTCATAATTATTCTCCACACTCTAACCCACATTTCCTTTTCTTCTTCTTCATATTTGACATCTCCATTCTTGAATATATTTTTATTCTCCATCTTGATCATTCACTATAGTACTCTAACTTGATATATCTTCTTCATCTTTATGTCTAATTCATTCCTTCATACTTTTGTTCTTTCTTCCTCTTATTCACATTTTGACCAATCTACAAAATGTCACATAAAAATGTGATAGTTAATTGAAGTAAGGGATATTGCATGATGCAAACTTTTTACTCTTAATACATGGCATCTACATTTGTCATCATATCTAACACCTAAGAGCAACCATGCAGTCCTTAATCAGACTGAGATTAACAAAATTCCATAACAAAGTCAATCAATAAGAAAAAAATTTCAGAATAGAGTCAATCAATGAGAAAAAAATTCCACAATAGCACCAGTCAAAAAAATTCCAACAACCTTCAATTTATCAGTCAAATGAAACTCACACTATCAACAAGAGCACAAGAAAAAATTGAAAATCATAGAGAGCACTATATTCTTAGATACTTAAACATTCCAACTAATTCTATCTAAAAATCACAATTCACTCATTTTGACTTTGAAATCACAGAGAAAGCATTCCAAGTTCCAACTTATTATGACTGAAAAAAAAACATTAAAACATAGAGAAAGGCATAGAGAAGATGACTGAATTACCAAACCTCACCGCTGTCACCTAGATTCATTGTGAAGAATGAAGATGGCAGCAACTCAACAAGAGTCAGAGATGAGAGAAACTGTCGTCGTCACCTACTTGCTTGACCTCACCAAACCTCATTGTCGTCGCATAAACTCGTCGTGAAGAATTAAAATGGCAGCAACTTAGCAAGAGTCAGAGATGAGAAAAACAGTCATCATCGCCCACTCACATGAGCTCGCAAAACCTCGTTGGGGTCCAACATCAAATCATACATTCATACAAAGGTGTCAAAGCACCCTGGGTTTCTCATTTTTGTCGTCTGTGTCTATGAGATTTTCACGGTGTCAAAGCGTCTATGAGATTTTCATGGTGTCAAAGCCTCAATGAAGAAGAAGAAGTGAAGACTGAAGAATGGAAGAAGATCAAAGAGGAAGAATGAATGAGTGATTGAAAATCTAAAATTGAATTAGGGTTAGGTTAGGTCTGGGTTACGGTTCAGACCCGAAATCATTTTTTTAAATTAAAAAGTCCCAAAACAACTTTTCCTTTTAAAAGATATTGACTCAGGAATATAGCCGGGAAAAAGGGCCGAGCCCGTCGGGCCGGCCCTTTTAAGCCCGTTTAAGTGGAGGGCTGAGCTTATATTTTGGAGCCTGAAAATGAAATCGGGCCTACAAGGGCCAGCCCTGTAGAGCCTAGGGCTTAAAAGGGCCGACCCTTTTAAGCCTTTTAATTCTTTTTAAATACTTTACCTAAGTATTTGGGTCAAATCTTAAGTGTTAGAGTGTGCAAGTGTAACCCAACCCCCACAACGCACAATGTTCAAGCTCTAATTTGTACTCGCAGCTGGATGCATGGGTTCTCATATGATGGTAATTTATTGATTTATGTGTTCTGTATTTGTTAGAATTATTTATTCATTTACTTACACATGAACAATAACTATATCTTGAGTTTATGAGTCATATTAATCATTTATTTGTTACAGAGCAAGATTATGGGTGCGTTCATGATGCTGGAGAAGTAGTTCTTGACATTTTTACCCCTGATCCAGAGCCTGCAGAGAGTGAAGCACAATCGAATGTGCTTGAACTTGATGATAGTGAAGGAGATGAACGTGATGATGGTCATGTTTAGTATCTAGCTCTTTAAGTTTTTTGTGTGTTATTTACTTATTTATATTGAAACAATTTATGTTAAATTAGAACTTTAAGTATTGTAAAATACTATTTTATGTCTTGAAAAAAATTGTTGAAAAAATATGTAAAATGCTTCCGGCCCTGGCCCTAATGCTGTAGGGCCAGGCTTTGACAAACATGGATTTTTTTGAAGTCGGGCCCTACAGGGCTAGCTCTATTAAGGCCCTGGCCCTTGAAGGGCTGGCCCTGATTCCCAGCGCTACTCAGGAACCAAGCAAAGTCAGATTTGATTGAGTCGACTTAGTTAGCAATGTAACTAATGAGCCAGACCAGATTGGGGTCCAATTGACTGATTTTTGGGTCAAATCGACCTATCCAGTCTAGTTTTTTCTTCCTTCAAAAAAAGAGCCTTTCTATTATTGAAATTGAAATCTCATAACATAGCAACACAAAAAAAAAAGGAAAAACTAAGGAAAACACATAATAAATAATGGCACCAAAAAAAAAAATAGTGCAACCATTGCCGAGCTTTCCATCGTATATTATTAATGCAATTTGTAAATTGCAATTGTAATAATGGTTGTGGTATGACAATTCTTTACAAGGTACCAACATTTTAAGGGAAATATTTGCCCAGTAAAAAATTTGCAAACCCGCCCACATTTCACTTATTATGAGGCAAACCTATGTTATTTTAACAAAAAGAATTATTAGCAAGACCTTTCACATTCCATCAATTAGGAGAACAACGTTTAGAAAAATAGTTAGAGTTAATAATAATTGGGTATAAAGAAAAAAATTGCCCAATTTAGATATTGTCAAACCCTTTGGCATTCCACTTATCAGGAGGTAAATTCTTTTTTTTTTTTAAAAAAAATAGAATTCTTAGAAAACCCTTTGACAGCTCATCAATTAGGAGAATAGCATTTGGTAAAATGTAGAGTCAATATTGGGTATAAAATGGTGATGAAAAACGTTCCCCAATTAAATAAAAAATTGCCAAGCCCTCTCACATTCCACTTGGAGGCAATCCTTTTTAATTTTCTTAAAAGAGGATTGTTAGCAAGCCCTTTTATATTCCATCAATTAAGAGAATAACATTTGGGGAAATGATTATAATCAAGGATAATTGAGTATAAAATAGTGACTCACCTCACATGGCCTCCCACATTTTGAAGTCAAGCTAAACAACTACTCTATTCTCTAAAAATGACAACCATTCAGTGAGACCTTGTATGTCAGTCAACGATAGCAAGGATGTAACATCTCAAAATTTTATTTAGGCCGAAATAGTGTTTTTGGAGTCGGCCAACAGTCGTACCCTGATATTTTTCGAGGTCTATGAGGTATTCCGGATGAGCCAAGGGCCTTAGTATATAGAGGATTGAAATATCTCACAACAATTTAGGTGAAACTCAAGGAAGGACCTATGTGTAAAGAGAAAAATTTTCACAAAATTTTGGGTCAAAATGTGGACAAGTCTGAGGTCCTTGAAAAGGGACTTGGGAAAATTAGTATGTTATTTTGAAAGAATTATAAAATTGGTTAGAGGCCAAAAAAAGTTCAGAAATATCAGCTAGAATTGTTGAAATTGGCTAATCACTAGAAAAAGGGACTTTTTGAAAATTTTATTTTGGGAGTTCTAGTCATCCAAAAATTATAAAATTTTAATGGTATCCTCCTAATATTTTTAGAGATTTACTGTGATTTTTTTTCAGAATTTTTAGATGACTACACAATTTTCTAGAATTTCCTAGTGTTTCATGCCAATCAGACAGAATTATTAGTATAATTTGAGACTGATAGACACCTTGGGCCCCACAAAACATGGCTGCTACCTTTGCTGACCAAGAGGGCAGATTTTTTCATGGGATATTTTGGGAAAATTGTAGAAGAGGACACATGTCAATAAAGTAAAAACGTTTTCAGGAAAATTACACCTAAAGACCCAATAAATATTTGCACTTTGACCCCTCTTCCACACTTATAAATAAGGTTCTCCTCCCTTTCATTTTTCCATCCCCAAAATGTGCTCCCTCTCTCTCATAAGGTGCTCTCCCACCCTTTCATGATTGACAATTATAGTGGATGAACATATTTATCAATCATGAAGTTCCACTGACTATGCACTAACTTCTACTACACCATATGATGCCTCGAAGGTGGGTAAGATTATCGTGGATGAACATATTTGTCAATCATCAAGTTCCACTAATTATGTACTAACTTCTACAATGTCACTTACATTGCTTCGTGAAAAATATGTAGGGAACCGCAATTGGAAGTTTTGACACTCAAGCGATTGATGGAACATTATGTGAGGGAGCTTCAGAAAGTGTTGATGACTTAACCAAAGTATGTGCGAGTCGTTTTTAGTTAAACCTTGTTGATTTTCATTCATTTAATTTTCTAAACTCAAATTTAGTGATTAAATTAGGTTAATCAAAATATATATTTAATATATTATTCTAAAAAAAATTTCCAATTTATATATATATATTTCATGTCAAACTGGCCACACACTAAACCCATATTTAGATGGAGATAAAATTAAGGAAGGAAGGAAGGAAATTATAGGAGAAAACTTCTAAAAATAGTAAGTTTTTTTGCCATTTATAGAAGTTTTTAAATCTAGTATTCTTTTTTTCCCTCTTTCTCCCCACTTTTCTCTCCATCCAAATATGGGGTAAAAGAGAGAAATGCATCACAGCTTCAAGGTGTGTTGCAAGGAATTTGGTTCATATGCTAGTAGCAAATGTTTTACATTATTTCCTCCGGTCCTAAATATAAGACCCATTTTGAGGGAGTATTTCTTAAATTGGAATGCAACTAAACTTTTGGGTTGCACAGTAGAGTTGCTGAAAATGAAGATGTAGTAGGTAAACTAACAATTATAACACGTTTTATTGTTTAGTACAGTGAAATTAACGACACAATTATTGCTCCTCTTCTTTGGCGGGGAAGGGACATTGTACTCTTTTTTGCATGAGTTAAGTAGTTGCACAGGGAAAAATGTGATCACCATATTTAAGATGAAAGAGCATAACATACAACACCTCGTCAAGTAACATGATAATTATGCAATTCTTGGATAATCCCCAGTTTATAAACCAATTTACTTATAATAATTCTAACACATAGGTGGCCATGTAATCATATTAATACACACAACTTTGACGTATTCCTTTCCATCGTCCATTGTAAACATAACTTGCTTTGTCCACCTACCTGAGAATGAAGATGTCAGGACCAGCGCAATACACTCTCCAACATTTTGCTTAACCAAACGCATGAATAATATTGAAAAGAAAAAATTGAATACAGGAGTTTTGAATTGGTTTGATTTTATGGTAAATTTTGCTTATGCAATATGCAGAGAAAATAACTTCATATTTCAAAACACTGAATTGTCTTTTTACTATTTTAATGGTATTTTTTTAAAAATTTCTCCAACAAACCAATTTTCATAAAATCTCTAAAATTAAAAAGGAGGAAGCAATTAATAACAATCGACATATGTGAGAGAAGATCACTCACGTCCCACCTCACTTGCGCCATAATTACTTAACCTAACTATCTCCCAAGTAGAAGAATATGAAAGCTTTTTAATATTTATATACAAACCCATTGAGGTCCAGTAGGTGCTAAAACGTTCTACCTAAGTATGTGACTGACATAACCTGTACGTTGAAAGCTTTTACTTGTTGGGTGAAGATCAAATAAAACTCTACAACACCTTATCACAAAAAAAAAAAAAACACTCTTCATCACACACACGCACAAAGCTTTGTCTGATCCTTCTGTCGTTATTTATGAGTTAAAATTGAAGCTCTCCACTATAAAGTCACAAAATAGAAGAGATTGTTCACCATTCTGCTTCTTAAGGAAATTCAGTGTCACGGCATGTATTTTTCACCTAGCATTAAAAAACTTGACACACACACACACACACACACACACACCAGATTGACTTTATGAGTGATAAAACTGTAATGAAAATATAAATTAAAACAAGGCAAATGGCATTTGAGATCAATTGGAAGATACATATGTGGTAGATGGAATAGGGGTGACACGTAAATGAGAAACCTCGAGTTTCTGAATCCATCGTTACACATTCTCTAAAAGGAATTCCAAACTTTATTTCCCGAAACTCTGGTTGATCAACAAGAACATGCTCATTCCCTTTTCCAGTTGAAGTTGTAGAGATTCCTCACACATTGACCATCTTTTTCCATGTTCTCGTTCACAATTTCCTGGCATTTCAAAGGCCTTGCTTTTATCTTCACTGCCAAGAACTAACTCTACCTTTTTCTTGATCTCATTCCTTGATATAACACCATTCTCTTGCTGGTCAAGTCCCAGTCCAACCTTCCACACCTCACAAATAAAAAGCTTGTTTACAAATTGGTCATTGCGTATTGGCAAACAAAAGAAAGGTACCCACCACATAAACCTTGCATGGTGGAGTTCCAACCACAGTGGCTAATGAAACAAGCTATAGCAGTGTGTTTCAGGACCTTCTTCTGTGGAGCCAAACCAACAATTTTACCCTTAGTTCCCTTATATGCTTGTGGGTATGCATTATATTGTTCATTCCCAGGCTTCACAACCCAAAGAACAGGCATATCCAAGAGGTCAGGTCCAAGTGCTAGTTCTGTGAACTGGTTGGGGTCCAACGCTAACCAGCTACCAAAAGAAACAAAAATGACAGATTAAAACGTTTGTTGGTCTAGCCAGTGTAGGGTGTAGACAGGTTTTGTTTTCTTCCCAATATTGAGCTGCCATTAGGTGAGAGCATCGGTGATGAGGAAAAAGCTACAGGTTCAAGTTCATGCACAGTATTGTGGAGCCACCAGTGCGCTAATTTGGAAGTATGATCTCTTGCACCAGGCGTTCAAAGTATACCCTTACCAGGCTGCACCAAGAAAGTTCTTTTGGGTCCATCAGAGGCATGCTTGAAGAAAGCAGAATTTTCTGGGTTTTGATGGGAGTCCTGAAATGGCATATTGTCAAAGATTTTGAGGGGAAGATAATGAAAAAAAAGAAGACTACTTTTATAATTTTGATGTGTCTGGGTAACTTTATAAAATACAGATAAGCAAATGGAAATAAAAAGAAATTTAAGCATACATGGATCAGAAGTTCAGAACTATGAAGAGTGAAAAGTTTATTTTGCTTTTCGATTGGGGTCATGGTTAGAAGATCTTATTTGCAAATAGCTACTGAACATAACAGAGATAAGAGATCTTACCAGATTCAGAATCAATAACAACACCATCAATGAAGCTGTGGATGGAATCACAGAGAGTCAAGAAAGTTGTAGAGGCAGGCCTAAACAGAGAACCTTTGATTCCCAATCTACTGCCAATTTCTCAGGCCCATCCGATATTTAGATTTTAGAGTAACAAATATGCAGGTGATATTACTGTTGCCATAAACAGCATTATTCTCATCTACAAGTTTATGAAGAATTTAAGGCATGATCTTTTTTATTGAAGATAGAAGTTTCTACATGTCTCTTCTTTCATCTTCACGATCCAAACCATGTGGGAGCGAGACAAACTTGATCTTTGATCATAAGAGGTTTACTTGATCAGAACTAGCAGCCTTCATCATCACTCTCTTGTGGTTGAACTCTGTGCTTATGAAAGTCTTGTTATAGCCATGTTTCGACCAAGAATGAGAGAATTGCATACTGGGATTAAAGTGTTCTTGTGTTAGGTAAAGTATGACAAGAAAGTGGGGAATCCCCATTTCATTTCTGTGAAAGTGAGGAGTGTTTCAACAAATAATACAATGTTAAAAGGGTTTCCTGCACTATGGTGGACAAGCTGTACTATAAGTTTCCCAGTATACATGTGAGAACATTACTCATGTCCCATCCTGCTTGTGCCGTAGTTAATTTCACTTTATCTCCCAAATTGAAAATATAAAAGCTCTTGAATATTTACCAAAAAAGAAAAAACTTGACTTCCAGTAGGATCTAAACGCTCTACCTAACTTTTGTAATCATCATCAACTCCATGATTAGTGTTGTGGAAAATTAAAGTAGACCATGGGAACATTTTATTGAACTCTATGAGCTCAATTTTGGTTGATATGATGACTTGTGAGTGAACACTTCTTACTTTAGGGTGTGAAGAAGATCAACTAATACTCTTTCATCATATGAATGTTCTATTTGGTCATGCTTTGACGAGGTAAGTCATCTTTTTTTCTCTTATCTACCAGTTAAAATTAAAATTCTCCACACAAATGTAACAAAAAGTGATTGGTCACCTTTTTGCTTTTTTAAGGGAATTCCAAGTCATAGCATGCATCTTCCACTGAGCATTTAATTTAACAATTGCATATTATATAATATATAGTATTGAGTGAGATAGCCGGCTATATGATTGAAGAAAGCAACAATAAAATCTATAGTATAGAAGTTGCCTTATTTCGCTGCTTATGCATTCATACAAAAACTGCCAATCTATCTGAACCTTAACAAAACACCACTCATTAATTTTTCTTGGGCTAAATGCATCATAATTGTCCCAGATTTATATATTTTCTTCTTCTGAACTTTGCTTTGGAATCTGAAGGTTTTGGACATACCTTTTGAATCCAATGAAGCAACTCTGCCACCCTCTCACTGAGCCACAGGAACATGTTCAATCCTTGGTCCACTTGATAAAGTTGTTGAGATTCCTCGCATGCTGACTACCTTTTTTTTCCATGTCTTCCATCAAAATTTCCTTGCACTTCAAAGACATTGCTTCAATATCTTCACTTCCAAGAACTAGCTCCACCTTCTTCTTGATCTCATCCCTTGATATAACTCCATTCTCTTGCTCGTCAAGTCCCAATCCAACCTTCCACACCTCACAAATAAAAAACTTGTTCACAAATTGGTCATTGCGTATTGGCAAACACAAGAAAGGTACTCCACCACATAAACCTTCCATGGTGGAGTTCCAACCACAGTGGCTAATGAAACAAGCTATAGCAGGGTGTTTCAGGACCTTCTTCTGTGGAGCCCAACCAACAATTTTACCCTTAGTTCCCTTAAATTCTTGTGGGTATGCATTATATTGCTCATTCCCAGGCTTCACAACCCAAAGAAAAGGCATATCCAAGAGGTCAAGTCCAAGTGCTAGTTCTGTGAACTGGTTAGGGTCCAACACTGACCAGCTACCAAAAGAAACATAAATGACAGATTGAGGGGGCTGTTGGTCTAGCCAGTGTAGACAGGTTCTGTCTTCTTCCCAGAAAGAGATTGGGTTATAGTCACTACTTGTCAACATTGGGCCACCAATAGGTGAAAGCCTCGGTGATGACGAAAAAGCTACAGGTTCAAGCTCATGCACAGTATTGCAAAGCCACCATTGTGCAAATTTGCAAGTCTGCATCTCTTGTACCAAGTGTTCAAAGAAGTTCCTTCCCAGGCTGATCCAAGGTAGGTCTTTCGGGTCCATCAGAGGCATGCTTGGAGAAAGCTGAATTTTCTGGGATTTTATTGGGAGTCCTGTAATGGAATTGTAAGAATTTACATGAAAATATGTTTAAGGTTTTGAGGGGAAGAGAATGAAAAAGAGACTACATCATTTATAATTTTGATATGTATGGGTAACTTTACTAAATGCAGATAAGAAAAGAAAAACACATATGAAATTTATTCGCAAATAGCTACTGAACATGATAGAGATAAAGAAAGATCTTACCATATTCCGGATCAATAACACCACCATCAATGAAGCTGTGGATAGAATCACAGAGAGTCAAGGAAGTTGCAGAGGCAGGCCAGAGCAGTGCACCTTTGATTCCCAATCTGCCGCCAATTTCTAAGGCCCATCCCATATTTACAGTGACAACCATGCAAGAGATCTTACTGTTACCATCTAAAGCATTAATCTCATCTATGAATTTAGGAAGTCTTGAAGGCATGGTCTTCGTGATAGAAAAACGAAGTTTCTGTAGGTCTCTTCTTTCATCTTCAGGATCCAAACCATCCGGTAGTGAGAATAGCTTGATCTTAGATCCCAAGAGGTTTTCTTGATCAGAGCTCGCAGCCTTCATCATCACTCTCTTGTGGTTGAACTCTGTGCTTATAAAAGTCACATTACAGCCATGTTTGGCCAAAGCATGAGAGAACTGCATACTGGGATTCAAGTGCCCTTGTGTTGGGAAGGGTATGACGAGAAAGTGAGGAATCCCCATTTCTAGGGCAAAAGATACAAGTTTGGCTTAAAACTCGGAAATGCGTGATTTGAAGCTTGAGCTTAAACTTTGAACGACGGGAAGAATCAGAAATGAAGAGATGGAGATTACTATTTTATTTTGATTGCATTTCTCTTCAGCATCACTTTGGACGCCTTTCTCCTCTGGATTAGAACCAGGATGAGGCCACTTTCACCATTTGAGCTTCACCAATTTCGAAGTGTCAGCAATGGTCTTAATCGAAACAACGACAAGCCGCCAAAGGAAACCGTGGGTGCAATTACAATTCTTTTTAGTTTTTAAACGAAACTGTGGGCGCAATGACAAACCCCCGGTGCCCTTTCTTATTTCAGACTGTATGGACCTATGCCTAAATATATGTTGACTTATATATTGACATCTAATTGCTTCACGCTCCAGAGGTGTAAAAGGGAGAGGTTCTAGGCGATGGGTGACCCATGCCTCACCTTTTTTTCCCCCTCAGACCATACTTAGATTGGTCCTGTTATAGCTGAAAAAATGGGCTGGTCTAATTTTATAAGGCCGGCCCATGACTAGTCCATTTAGACTTGAGTATAAAAAAAAATAATTAAATTTTGATGCCTGTCTTGTTTAGTATTGGGCTCGGGCTGGTCCGCGAGCTTTAAGCCCGTTTGATTTTTTTTTTATTTTCATGCATTTGAAGTCTAAAATACTTAATTTAAAATATAAATATTA
>JBAGKO010000010.1:25643130-25666336 GCA_037177275.1 Acacia concinna
AAGATCTAAGGTAGGAGCTATAGCATGCTCCACCTCAATTAGTAGAGGTTCCACTTCTTGGGAAATAATATAAGACTCACCACTAGCATAAGTATCACTTTCGGCACAAGGATTTTTGTACTCACCTACCACCTCACTCTGATTATTAGATGAGCTAAATATCATATACTCTTAATGGTTATGTAATATACCAATAGAGAGAGTTTAATATTTGAACATCGGTGATTATCTATCAATTCTTTTTAGAGAATATTTATTGTAATTTCTTATCATTCAAGTTGTATCCTTATAGGTTGTAAGGGGGAGTAACTCTGAGAAAGTTACAAAAGCTTCACAAGTGCCCGAAGTAAATTTGTGTGTATGTAAAAGTTCTCAAGTACCTAAACTTGAGAGAGTGTAGCGGCTTCTCTTGTGCCCATATTAAACAAGAAGATAGTAAATTGAAAATCTCAAGTAGAGCTTGAGGACTAAACATATGTCATTGTGGATTGGACCGAACCAGAATAAATCATAATCTACATATTCTCTTTCTTTTAGATTTCCAGCATATCTAACTTGATTGATTGTCTTTGAATTTATGGATAATTACTTTCATAATTATCATTTTAATCAATATGTGAAAAGATTTTAAAAGTTTTTAAATTTTTATCAGACACCCAATTCACCTCTTCTTGGGTAACAGCCGGTTCTAACAACAACAACTACTACTACAAGGCAACAAGAATCAACAAGTAGAACATAGTTTTAGAAGCTACCTCTTGTTTCCTTGTCTTGGCCTCCAAAATTGAACCCTACTTCCTCTTTATTTACTCCTTGCTAAACATGAATCCAATGAAAAGCACGAATTAGAAGAGGTTTCTTGAAGGATTCATGGTGAGAAATCATGAATTTTTACAACAAACTCACCTATATGACTTGCTTGAACAGTTGAATTCTTGGCTTCTCTTCTTGCCTTTGGCTTGTCAAGAACACACACACTCTCTCTCTCTCTCTCTTTCTTGCCTTGGTTTGACAAAATTATGGCCCATTGTGGTCTTAAAATTGGTTTCACACATGTGCTCAAATTAGCTTAAATAATAATATTAATTCTTGACCACATATTTTCCTTTTCACATTAATCTTTTTGAGTTTTCAAGACCAAATATTGGCCCTCCATTTTGGTCTTCCAATCTTGCCCTCAAGGTCAATTTTTCATCTTCCTTTGTTTCCCCTAGAAGTTCCTTATTTACCATATTGTCATTACCTTTTATTTTGGTAATTAAGAAATTACCATAATTCTTCTATGTGCATATTTTGACTTTTTTTCCATAAATAATTTCTAAGTCAACTTTTAACCATTAAAATCAATGGAATTATTTTGGGAACTCATTCTTCTCAAATCATTTCCCTCAAATTCATCCCAAGTCATTTTCCTTTTTAATTTGTAAGAGTTGCCTTTTCTTGAAAGTCATGCCAGTAAAATATGCTATCTTGGGAAATTGTCACTCCTTGGGCATAAAATCATTTTCATAATATTGCATTAACCTCAAAATCAATTTCCCATATTTTCCCTCAATTGTTTGAGGTCTCTTTCTATTTTTCATAATTATTTTGTTATCAATTAGACAAAATTCTAACAATTTTTTAAAAGGTTCTTTCACCTTCTTCCTTTGTCCTAAAATTCACCATTTTACTCCTTTTGTCTTTCCATATGCTAAAGGAATTTTACTGAGTAAAATAGGGATGTTACACCAAATAGAGGACCCATATTACCTCACCAAAAAAAAAAACTTGTCTAAAGAAACCAAAGAAACATAACACTCCCAGTCAGAAGCTCACAAACGAGTAACCTAATCGAAAAACCAAGGAACTCAAAGCAAGAGTTTGAAAACACCTAGGATATACTAGATTCAAAGTAAATGGTGGTGAGCGCCAACGATGCTACACTCGCTCCCACACACCAATCACAACATTACCAAACTTGGGGAAAATTGCTAATCATAACAACACTGCAGAGTGATCACCAAAGAAGCACGCTCACACCCTCTCTTACCTAGAGCTCTGATACTATGTAGAATTTAGAGAATTAGAGAATTCTCATTCATTCTTGAGAATTTTATGGGTATTTATACAATGAGTTTTTCTTTATGAGCATTAAATGCTATAAACGCTAACTTCTACCTACCAACTACTCCTTTATATCCTTTTTATAAACAACTTTCTCTTTCTTATGTTTGGTCTTTAATGTAAGCAACTTTCTTTCCTTGTCTCAAAATGTAAATAGTCTTTTCTTTTTCTACCCCTATTAAATAGCTACCTTTATATTCATTATCACACACTCACCACTAATTCTTTCTCATATTCATTTACTATATATTCTCTGTCATATATTTTACACTCAATATCTCTCCTATTCTTTTTCATAAATAGGGGCATATTTGGAAAAGGTATGACATTTTTGACACAATTGTTGTTTTTAACTGATCTTAACTAATAGTTTGTTTTTCACAAAGAAGAAAAAAGTTACTCATAAAAAAGACTAAATGGAGTATTTATTAATTACACACTTCTATATACTAACTACTATCCATCAACTACTTATTAAATACAAATTTTCATCTACTAAGTACTATATTGATTACAATATATTTTCAAATAAGACAAGTTTACCATGAACTTTTGACAAAAGTCCACCTGATATCATAAATTTTTTTTATGTAAAAATATACACAAACTTTCTTAAAAGGAGCAAAATTACCACTTTCATCAACTTTAGAAAAATGTCCATTTTGTGGGCCCTGAAAGTGTCCACATGTCAAGTGATTTGAACCACACATTATCTCTCATCTCATCGAACTACCCAAAAGAGAAAAAAGAAGAACAAAGCCCAACAACCAATAAATCATCACAACTCAATTGAATCAAATCTTTCTAGAATTGAAGCTTTTTCATCTCGATTGGCAATAGTAAAATCGCCAGCTCATGTTTGTTGTTGTCGTGGGAGAATGAGTGCTCGTCTATGTTAAGCCTCAAGGTAATATTTATGACAAGGAACACCAATGCAAAAACACCAATGCAAAAGGCATCTATCTATACCTGTTATTATTATTAACGAGTATGTCCTTACCGAGGGAGCTTTGAAATGTTGATATGTTTTCATTTTTATTAGTATTTTCTTCCTGCAATATTTTTTTAATCATAAAAATATTATAGCTACATTGATACATTTTGGAAGAGATAAGAAATCAAGCTGTCAATGCAATTTTACATATTGACACATTTTTGAAGAGAGAGAAGGGGTGGGAGGGACTGAGTTCATTGAGATGAGAGATAATGTGGGATTTAAAGCACTTGACGTGTTGACATTTATAGGGCCATAAAACAGGTGTTTTCTGAAATTGATGAGTTAATTTTTCTCCCTTTTGAAAGGTTTGCGTACATTTCTGCACTTAAAAAATGTAAAAAAAATTCACTTGCAACCCTTCAAAAGTTTTAACCCAAATTGTCAAACATAAATCTTTTGAAAATATAATTTTCTAACATAATATTGTTTTTTACGAAAATTTTGTGAAACAATTACATTAGAGTTTTAAGTTTTAAAATAAAATTTTGTTTTTTATTGCTCAAGTTTTTCTGTGATACTTGATTTGTGACAAAATTGGGACCTCAAACCCCTGGGACGACGTTTGGGCAAAAGCTACAAAAAATAAAACCTGGGACAACGTTATGGCTGAGATGGGAATAAAGAGAATTAATAACTTTTTCGCAATAAAATTATAATCATAATTTTAAAATAAGCAAACGCTGATAACAAAAGTTGACAAAGTAAGTGACGTATAAACAAAAAGAACATTACGTGCTTCGAAGCTTTTCACGCATGGAGGACATAAATCCAATGAAAGCGCCTGAGCGTGGCAGCACATTTATCACTTGTTTGCGCTTCAGACTCTGGCAACAAACTCTCCCTTCCCGGTGCTTCTGAAGACGGGATAAACTTAAATGGACACAAGTGAAACGATGTATCGTATATCCCGCACTCAACAGGATCACATAACTGATGAGCACCATGTGCCTGTCCTGAATTAGGATAAGCACTAAAACCGAACTCCCAAAAACAGACCAGAAAAATGTTTCCCCTTTACATTAGTGGGGCCAAACAGTATCAGCATACATGCAATCCATAAGCTTGGGCGTTATGCTACAACATATTCATCTGTCTGTAAGACTCAAAATCTAAATAACCTGGGGGTCCGTTATACCCATACATGTCGAAAACTTTATTATCATCTGAAGGCACTAAAGAAGGGCCTTCTCTTCCTTTAAACCCATCGAGAGGTGACGCCCAAGGAGTTCCTTCTTGGTTCAGTCCCATTGCAGTTGGATTCTGGGGTGAGTTCCCTGCAGCCCTTCTGTTTGAGGGATTAGATGTCAAGGAAATGGTCACCGATTGCTGCTGCTGCTGCTGGTTCTTCATTGGCGACTTTGGGCGCAAAGCCTCGATTTCAGGTGTAGTCACAACCAAATGAGGTGCCTCAGGAGGCGGATTTCGTCCTCCACCTCCCAGCCATACTTTACCATCTTTATCTGCAAAACTCTTGGTATATGCCTGAATTCAACCAAAAACCCAAAGCATGTGTGGTAAATTAATCAAAGAGAACCAAAGTATGGATAACTAATACTTAATCCTGACAGTATTAAAGTGAAGAACAGTGAAATATTTCTGTTTAAGGGGAAAAGAGAAGAAAAACTCAATCTTATATCATTCAACCAGAAGTATTTCCTGCGAAGTCCTTAATAAAGACTGGAGTTCCCTTTAACCATCTAGTTGCCTTCAGGCTAGATGTATTTTGCCTGAAGTTTCCATTACATCCGTTTTTGCTAGCCTAGTTCTGAATGGAACACTGAAAATCTAGTTTTATGAGTTCTCACCCTTTCCTTTAGAAAGCTACAGTTTGTTGACAAGAGATGCCACACCAAGTGGCTCTCCATCACCCACCCAAGTAGGCAATGGCCCAGATCATAATGGACATGGGTCCATTAGATCAACATATCTTAATGGAACATAAAGCAAATGTAAGTGCATGTAAGACCCAGACATCAAAACAGATTATAAGGCACAAAAATGACTACTTAAAAACTATAATATATTGGAAAAAGATAGAATGAGGAAGAGACAGAAGAACAAACTACTTTCTAAGCACAAAGGCATTTGAATCATTTCAAATTTCTTACCTCTGCATTGAAATTTGAAGATGACAATCCTTTACCAACAGTGACCCAACCAGATCGAATATTGTGATCTTCACCAAAGAGTTCAAGCCTCCTCCTTCCAAGGGCAAAGTGCTCAATTATCCTATACATATCTTCAGGCTTTTGTGTTGAACCTGCAATAGAAGAGAGAATTTGATGAGATGTCCATTTCAATGTTCCATATGAAGATTGGAATCAAGAAGGAACGAACAAAAACTGAATAAATGTTACAATAACTTCATAAATTGTTGAAACATCTTAGAAAAAGATTTTCTAATGGATCTATATTTCTGTGCAAATTAATAACAGCTACTATGACTATTGAAATTGAATAAATTCTCGTATAATCACAATTTATTCCATTATATGCTCTCTCTCTTTTGGCATACCCACAACTTCTGCCAAGTAATATTTTCAAATCATAATGCTTTATTATCCCATAGTAATTGCCTATTTACAACCATTCAACTGCATCTCATACAAACATTTCCTTCTGTCTTAATCTCGTCTTGTCTCTCCTCACTCTATTTTTCAAGTTCATTTGATATACTACAGCAGACTGCCATTACCCTGCCCCGGGCAAACAAACTTGCCATTTGATTTTCTTTCTACTCAATGGACTGGGTTGTTTCTCATTTTCAAGGACAGGATATTAGAGACAGTCAAATCATGTTAAAAAGCTTAATGGTGAAAAATATCATACTTCGCACAACTCAAAAAAAGAAATAAATTATAAACTAGAGGAGTTGCCTAGAACTGGTTAGACAAAAGCATAATTACCAAGATAATAACATAATAGCCTATGTGCAAATTTAAGAAACAGACCTACCCCTCAAACCTTTTTCTTTTAACAAGTGAAAACTGAGCTTAGATTGCAACGAGACAAGTGAGATAAAAAGTAGGGCAAGATACAAGGTTCTGAAGGCAGTTCAACATATACATTAAAACAGATAAACAAACAAAAAAGATGAAGATAATAGAGTACATGCCCGTTTCAATTAGCTTTTAATAATAGCTTTTACGATTTACAAGATAAAGTATGTGAGAAGAATTTTGTGCTCAACTTGCAGAAAAGGGCTTTTGAAACTTAGGTTTGCAGGTTACCCAAACACTAAGTTGCAAAATGCAGAGAACTATTTAAACATCTGAAAAATATCACTTTCTATTCATATGGATTTAGAGACAAACAAATTAGTGTGGTGCATCACTGTTTATCCGCCATAACCAAGTCTGACACAAAGATTTGGTGCATATCATTTCGCCTTTAAAATTAATTGTCCTGTTGAGTGTAAAATTAGTATAATAAACATTTGTATTCTCATTCTTTCTCCCTTTATCTCTCTCTCTCTCAATCCCTCTTCTCTACTGTTGGCTTTACTAAATGATCCAACATCAGCAAAATTTCACCCAATTATTCTTTTTGCAATGGACTAGCGCAAATCTTTTCCCTTTGGCACGCTCCCTTGCATCCTTGTGGTACAGAACCAAATCCTTAAATCACTTGAATTTTTTTGACTCTAACCATTCCTCAAAGGCCATGAAAGTAAGCTGACACAAAATGTGGAGTTCATAGAACCAGTGTTTTAATCCTGAAAACACACTTGTGCGATTGCCCTCCACACCAAAATAAAAGGAGAATCTAAATGCTTACATATTTTTTTCCTTAGTTCAAATCTGCTTCCAAAGTGCCTTTTTCCCCTTCACTCTTCTTGTCATATTCCTATTCTTATTCTACCATGAGAAGCCAAAATGGTCATTTCTTGCTCCTTTGGCTGCTCCAAACATCTCAATATGGCAACCAGAAAAATCCAACCCCCTTCTCACTTTCAAGGCACGAGACAATTGAGACTTCCCCATATTCAATCAATGTCAAAATTGAAAAAAAAAAAAAATTTCTTACCTGCGTACGTAAACATTCATCTCTAACCCGCATCCTTATTCTGCCCACTCTGGGAGATGGTTTCCATCCAAAACCCCACCAGGCAGCTTTGAGATTATGTAGATGGCTTTTTGATAGTGCAAGCTATTCCTTGTGGTCCAATTGTTGACTTAATATTTTATCTTTCTTGCCTCATCAACTTCAGTTACTTGATAATTTTATTACTTTATCCTTCAGTTTTATCAAGTCTTCCCCAAAAAATGGTGGAAGCTTTAATTGATGATCTTTGGTAAATTACTTCTTAACATCTTCCACATTTTTATCTCTTCCTTACATCATCCTTCAAATATTTGATATGCCCCTCACAGTTTCTATCATTCCTTTCATATTTTTATTCATGCCTTTTATGCCTCTCTTCAAATTCCTCAAGTTGTCCTCTTATGAGTACATTCTTCCTTTCATCCTTTAATTCACCATATCCCAAAACGTAATTGTTTATGTACCAAATGATACTTGACCTTTGCTACAAGCACAAGACAGAATGTTCTAGATATAGCTAATAACTCAGGTAACAAGGCCTGAGTCATGTAAACACATCAATCAAAACAGTATTTATTAACATTTTCCTAACCTAGAGAAACACCCTGTATTCTAATGAAAGTGATCATCCATCACAGTAGCCTTGCCTTCAAAAAGCCTACAAGGCCATAAGACCAATTCATACATTTGAATCTTTATTCTATACCCAAGATATCATCCTGTATGTATCATAATTAAAACACCAGCATGCCAAACCACATCCCAAAACCAGCAGAACATAAATTTTGTACAATTCAGTAGTATGGCTTGTTTCAAAACTATATATCACAGAATTGATGTTTCCACACTTCAGTCAAAGAACACTCCATCAAAAATGCTTCTGTTATGCATCTGACTTCCAATTTACAAAGAAAAAGGATTTTGAGAACTTAGCCACATTAGCAGGCAACTTCAGATTGTTCTCAGACAGTTAAGTAAGTAGTATCACTTCAGACAATATTTTGCACTAACATGTGAAAGTTGGATAAGACAATGCAAAACACTGTCAACGCTAAAATAGAGATGGATAATTTTGGGGAATTGCAGGGATTGTCAAAGTCCTTTTGATTTTCAAAGACTACAGTTTTCTTTGGTACCACAGACAAAAAAAAAAGAAAAAAAACTACAAAAATTTATACCCAAATCGCTATTGCTCAATCAGAAGCCTCATATTCATTTAAACAGTTAAGTTCCTTGAAAAACTCCAGTGGGTATGATGCTGATCTCAATTTGATATATAAGATATGGTTTCTTGTTGCCACTTCCAAAAGATTCAGAATTCCAACTCTCAACTATTTATGTTCAGTTTCTCATAGATTTGATACCTTGAAAGTTGCTCTCTGGGGATATCTATTTTCCTGGAGATGCAAAACGATGTTAATGCTGAGGCCAGGCTTATATATTCTCCCGTTTTCACCCACTAAATAATATTTGAATACTTGACAACTTTCCTTTAAATTGTCAAGCTGCAAATATTTAGCTATCAAGATCTGATCATGAGCTATTAAAGGGTAAATGAATAAAACTTTGCAACTTGAAGGGCTATTCTTAAAGAGCCTAACCAGAAATAATGATGACAATTAAAACACAATAACTATTTAAGGCTTAGCTGGAACCCCATGCTGTATCACAAACCAACTCGAAGATCATGCAAATATCAAGGGAAAAGAATTAATTCTTCACTCTAATCTTTTGCACAAATAAACAGATGCAAAGACTGATTTTACAAACTTTAACAAGTTATCCCCCAAAAGCAGATAGCAGGATTTATAACAGGAAGTAACTAAGGATTGAGTAAAATATCATTATTTAGCTGGGAAAAAAACAAATCTTCATTCCATAACCACAAATGATGATACTAACCATAAGGAGGCTCTTCTGCAATAATTACATCAGTGTCAATGTTGGCATGAATTATATGGCCATCAGTACTTCGCCGAACAGTTCCTTTTATGCCCATCAAACAGTGCTCCTTCACGACATCCAAATCAAACAATTAAAGTTAATATGCCATATCATTCATATAGCATTAAAAAAATCATGTTCAACTAGCTATATGCAGTTGCAGTAGTACAAGATGTAATTTTTTTTTAACAGACCTTTGAGTGCTGAAACAAAGTATGTGAATCATGACGCAGTCCAGGAGTCGCATTGTTTTTATTAGTCTTCACCCAACATATATCTTCACACCTACGGAATCCCCACTGATGGAAAATGAAAACAAAAAACAAAAAAACAGAAACTAATCAGCAGAGCATAAGAATAAGATATGATCAGAGCGACAACCAACAATTAAAATTAAAATTCAGTTCAAAATATGGTTCTGATATCCAGATCATGTACCTTCTTCAGACATTGACGGCCTTGTTCAAGGCCTACACCATCTCCCACCCAAAGAAAGATGAACGAAGGTGTATCAGCTATAGCCTTAATGAAGGAAAAGAAGGGGAAGAAATTAGATTTCTCAGCTAACGATTAAAGTGCAATGCACTTAATAAAGAAAAACAAACTGAAAGATAGCTTTAGATACTAATAAATCATACCACCAAGTACATACAATCAAAATACATTGTGCATGAGCCATTCTAAGATGAGGGCACTCCAACAGGACAAAAAATTACTTTAAAGAAACAAGCCTAACAAAAGAATGTGCTACAAGGGCAGAGGGATCTTACCTCAATCTTGAGATTCATTATTTCTTCAAATGACCAGTACTCCATATGGTCAGCCACTCCAGGGGCACGGTGAACATACTCTTCCCAGGGGGGATCCACAAGAATGACATCAAACTTAGTTCCAAAGAACTCAGGAGACAATTCAAGCTCTTTCATATCACATTTAAAATACATGGGAGCAGAAGCAGATTTAGCAACAATCTCATCCTTTTTCTGTATAAGCTCTCTAAGCTTGGGATAATCTTCTACAACATTTGTTAGTTCAAGTTCCCGAATAAAGTTCTGTGGCCTCATACCAGTGTCAACAAAGTTTTGAGAATAATCATTCTGTTCCCCTCTTGAAGGAGCTTTACCAGGAGCTCCACCACTTTTTGGAGGAGCCCATCCCCCAGGAGACTTATCAGATGATGTTCCTCGAGTCATTTGTCCGGTAGGATTAAAGCCAGGACTAGAAATTCCAGGGGAAACTCCTCTACCAGGGCCTGATGGGTTATAATACATTGCAGGGTTTGGTGGATTCCCCAAGTTAGGAGGAAACCTTGGGCCTCCAGGTGGCATGGGAGAAAGACCATGTGGAACAGTTAACATATTCATATCAACACCTCGAGCACCATGCCAAACTGGTGGACTAAATTGGGGAAGGAAGACTCCAGGTGAAATTGGTGGACCAGGAGCAGGTGACATTCCAGGGGTAAGAGACTGCATTGGTCCAGGTGGAGGCATTCCAAGAGGGCCAAATGGTGAACCCATCATTGGTAGCGGCATTCCAACTTGAGGGTTATCTCTTCCAGATGGCCTAACCCTTCCTCCTCGACCAACTCTATTCCCTTTTACTCCATGTGGACCAGCTCTATTATATGATCCGGACTCTTGGTTTCCATGCTGAGATTGTGAACCACCAGAAGTACGACCAACCACAGCACTTTTCTGACTTCTTCCTCTTCCTCCTTGAACATCATAGTCATCATCAGTATATCTCTCCTTCAATTCTTCACTAGGAGTACCAGCCCCACACAAATCGCTTTTCCTTGCTTTGTCATCATGTAGATTTGACCATTGTTCATCATTTGCACCTGATTTAGTATCATATTGTTGATTTATTTCAGTTTTCCTATAGAAATTGGACATAGATTCTGCTTTCCCATAGTCAATAGGCTTGGTTTGGATCTCTATCACATCATAATTGTCAATTGAAATT
Organism: Acacia concinna; assembly: GCA_037177275.1. Lineage (NCBI taxonomy): Eukaryota > Viridiplantae > Streptophyta > Magnoliopsida > Fabales > Fabaceae > Acacia > Acacia concinna. The sequence continues at coordinate 25,654,190 of JBAGKO010000010.1, forward strand.
CCAAAATTTGATGAAGTTTTAACTGCTTCACCTCTACTTCCATCTTTTCTACCACCAGACCGACCATGAGGCCTTTCATTATCAATTCTCTCCCGACCATGTCTTGGCAATTCCCATTCTCTGTTGTGATCAAAAACAATATCACTATTTTTTGACTCTTTATCAATATTACTTGATTGCCTCCTCCTCCAACTCTCTTTAGAACTTTCCCGATCCTTATTCTTGTCATCCCTATAACCATCTTTCTCAAAGTCCTTCCTTTTAAAGCTACTGCTCCTTTCATAATCAACATCTGAGTTTTCTGAATCCTGGTGACGCCTTCCACTTCTCTCAGGCGTCCTGGATCTATTCGTTTGCCCTGCTTCTCTTGATGCTCTATCCTTAACACGAATATTTCCATCTTCATCTGCATTTAATGGCTTATCCCAACTTTCATCATAACTGGTGGCTGATCGCTGGTGCCTTGACTTATCACTTCTGTCCCTTTCCAATCTGTCTTCCCGACTAACCTCTAGAGATTCTAACTTGCCCTTGCTCCTAGCTCTCTCAAAATCAGATCTTCTCTCTTCTTTATTGTTAGATTTGACAACCCTATCACTAGAATCTGGACCCCTGGCTTTACCCTCTCCAAGTTCATTTCTAGTAGATGCACTCCTGTCTCTAGAACTCTCACACTTGGGGTCAGAAACCATACCACTTGCAGTATCACCCTTTTCTGAATAATCATCCTCTATCTTTCTAATTGTGTCTACTTCATCCCATTTTCTTCTTGAACTTCTTACTTGCTCAGAAGACCCATGACCTCTCTCTCGACCGCTTTCCCTCTTTTCTGAGAGTTTGTGATCTTTCTCCATGCTTCCAAGCTCATCATGTAATTTGTCCTCGTTGCTTCTACTTCTATTCTGAGAACTATCATACTCTAAATGCTTTGATGACATTTTTCGCCTCTCACTCTCATCAGCACGACTAAGCACTCTACTCCCCATCTTATTATCCCCACCATCCTGCTTGTCAGATTCTCCATCCTGGTACAAACTGCTTAACTTTTCCAATGTGCTTTCCTCTTGCTTTTTCTTCAATTGTTTAGATCGAAAATCTTTCCTAGAATCATAATCATTGTCATCACTGTCAGCTCTACTTGTGCCACTAGACCTCTTCCTAGTCTCACCTTTATCACCAGAACTCTTTCTTCTTCCACTGCCATCTAAACCATCAACCTCATCCACATTCCCAGATTTTCTTGACCTGCCTGACTTGTGCTTCTTCCTATCACTGCCCTCCCACTCATCATCACCAACCCTGTCACTCTTCACATCTGAGCTACCTCCCACCCGCTTCAAAATACCACGAACACTTTCAGGTGAATCCATTTTGATAGAGAAAAGGTGAAATAAAAACAACCCAACGTAGTATGTCTCTTCAAAATTCAGCTACCTTCCATTCAACAAGAGTAAGTGGAAAAAAATAATTTGCCCAAAAAAATGAAACAATTGCACGGACGAATCACCAAAATTTCTCCCTTAGCAACTGTGCCTGTAGATACCTATGTATACTGAAGAAAAGTAAGCGTCACCCACTATTTGCACTCTTCACAATTAGAGCAGCCTTTTGGATGAATTAGGATGCTTTTGCCAATTAAAAATTAAAAGGCCAAAAGTCAGAGAAGCACAGCCCACGAGAAATGAAGCAACATTGAGACTTGAGTTTGATGCAGATGATCTTTTCCTAAAAAATTTAAAGCAAAAGTTAGAAAGATATAAAAGAAAAATAGAGAGAAATGGAACAAGTGTACCAGAAATCTAGAAAATTTACATTGACCATCAATTCAAAATACAACAATCGTCCAAAAATATGGATAAGTCTAAATGACTAGTGGAGCTTTTAAAACAAGAAAATGAAACAACCGCCATAAAATTTTCAGAATGGTGATAATGTCTGAACAAGAAACTGTTAATTATGAAGAACTCTATAAAGTACTTATGTGTCGCTGAAACATCATAGCCTTGAGTAATAAACAAGAGCAATTCAATGTTATAAGTTAAGCCAGTAAATCAAAATTAAGTTCGTAAAGTTGCACGTATCTGTTATTGCTTTTGGTAGAAACTATGAAAAAACAAATTGAAAATTTGTTGTTTATCCAACGCAATCACTACGTCTCACAAAATTATCCAAGTCAATCCAGAATCTACACATTCCCAGAATCACCTCTAAGTTCTCATCAAAACAGCCCCATAAACTCCCTTCGTCACATATCTCTACCCGTTTCACCAAGACATACTTCATGAATGTCAATTTCACGCTCAACAACGCCAATTCCACGATCAAGAAAGAAAGAAAACAGTGGTTGCATCTTAACAAAACGCTGCCAGAAATTTTGCTTTGACGCACAGGGGGTCATAAATACCCAATAACCTAGACAAAAATTGAAGGACTTACTTTGCTCGGACGATACCAATGCAGGCGGAGATAGCGAGGTCGAGGGTGCCAACGAGGTACAATAGCGGCGTGTCCACCAACAGCTATTCTCTAACAGTGCCCCAATTCTTGTCCGCTTCCATTCCACTTCAATCTCCCTTGATTCTTATTCCACTCAGTTTCAAACTTTCTTCTCACTCCCTGTCGATTTCGTGACTTCCTCTCTCTCTCTCTCTCTCTCGCGGCTTCACTCTGTCCCTGGCCCGTCGTCGGTTACTCTTGAAATGGCATCGAGCAAAACGGAGGGGAAGTGAGTTAGGGTTCCCAATAATTCACGGATAACAAAACGGAGTTGGCTACGCTCCGCGCTGTGTCTTGTGGCTGCTGCCATCCTTTTCTCAGAGACGTCGTCGTTTTTATTCCAGATAAGGCTTTAGAACCATTGCAGAAATTCCTCCCTCAAGGGCTAAAAAATTTCAACTTACTCATAAATTAAATGAATTTGTTTGTCAACTTCTCCCCTATAATTATTACTTCAATAATCTCCCTTATATGAGAATAAATAATGTTTGGTTGAAGTATCAAATTTTAATTTGAGTCAATAAATTTAATAAATTATATATTAGACTATGTGTTATAGTTAGTGATTTATAATTTCAATCAAATTATCTTCATATCCCTTAGTTTTATTGAAAATATTAAGTAATTCCTTAAACGTATGAGTATATATAATTTTTTTTATCTTAGCTATATAACATTAATTGAAAAAAGTGAATTTTTATGTAATACATTGTTTCACAAGTATTTTTATATGAAATTTTTCTTTTTTGTAAAATAATAAACCTGGGTTATATACTAGATATACAAATACACTCAAAATTTAAACTCGAGACATAAAATTTCAAATAAAAGTATAAATTTGGAGATAAGATAATAAATAGGGTAAAAGTGTAAAAATATACATATGATTTTTTTCAAAAGTGCGCCCAAGACTAAGTTTTTTTTTTTTACAATAGTAACTATGCGGTTACAAAAATGGAACAAAAATATATATTGACCATTAAGTTGGAGTTTTTTTCATTTTTGAGACTTATATAGATGATGACTTAACTAAAGTTTCAACATAGATGACAGTGCATTAAAAAAATAAAAATAATCAACATCTACCCACTTATTTCATTTATTATTTATAAATCACTCCGATATAACAGTTTTCTATATCATGTATCAAGCAAATTAAATATTTTTTTATTTCTTTAAAATGATAGATTAATATCAATGGGTTGACGTGGATTTTTTCTTTTTCATTTTTATCCACTGCCATATAGGCTAAAATTTTAGTTAAGACATCGTCTACATAAGCCTTAAAAGCTAAAAAAGACAAACTTAACTGTCAATGCGTATTTTTACCCCACTTTTGTAACCACGTAGTTACTGTTGTACAAAAAAAACATTTGGCGTTAGTCATACTTTGGAAAAAATCACATGTGCATTTTTGCACATTTTCCCTAACAAATATCCATGTGAATACGTTGATAGACTGTCACAATAAATTTCAATTTATTCTAATACATTATTTTATATAACTAAATATTGTATGTAAAAATCATATTGCATGATTAATGTTTGGAAAGAGGTATGAGATAAAGAAAAAAATTTCCTAAGGAATTAATGGATAGAGCAAATAATGGAGTTATGTTTTCAAGTTGTGTTTTAATATTAACGGATATGGAGGTAATTTGACCAAAATTTTAAATCCATAATTAGAATGTATAACTTGATATATAGTTTGTTAAGATCAATGACCCAAATTATAATTTGAATAATCCAATCGTCATTATATGGGATTTTCACTTTAAGGGATTGAAGTAGAGAAAAAATTGTTGAGGCAGGCTTTTCACCCAAAAGAGGGTGAATAGGGTAATGAAAAAAAATTAAAAAAATGTAAACACATGAATTGAACAAGGTAATTATACTGGTTCGATCTAACTTTTGACCTACATCCAGTTTCTCAATATTTCACTGAGTTACCACTAACTTCCAACATTCCAATGGGCTCTTGGTGTCTCAGTATAGACATGATCCAACACTTAAGAGATTACCCCCTTACAGTGTGCAATCCAAGTCCCCACTTAAGGTCTTAAGAGATTTTTAATAAGCTTTCTACTAATACTCTTGTATGCCCATAAAATGGTCATATAAGCCAAACAAGTAAATAAATCCAATGGGCCAAGCAACATGAACTAGCCCAGATCATATAAACTTACACAAGTAGCCTATCCATGGGAACGGGTCTAGCCTAACGGAAAGGATATGACTGAGTGGGAGATCAACGGGTCTACCCTGGTGAAGAAGGTCTAACCTACTGGAAATTGAGTCTAGGTCTAACTTGGTGGAAGTCAGGTCTAGGTCAACCTGGTGAAAATAGACAATAAGAGGCACGGGTCTAACCATCTTGAAGAGATTGTAGATTTAAGAAAATCAGAATTACCACATCAGATCCCAAACAATGTAGCAAAATGAGGGCCAAACCCATTCCATTTGAGCCAAGACCAAGTTAGATGCCAGAATCAATTAACTTCTATGTCCCGTAGATCCACAAAAAGAGGAACTGTGTGGTATTGGGCTAGACGATAATAAGGCCCAAAAACACATAAGTCATCTTTAAGGCCCGAAAGAAGCTCTAGCTCTCGAGACTTAGTCATACTACCAAAAGGACACGTGAAGATCCTAGAATCGGTTTATCCCTATGAGCCTGAAATTTTGGGATAGACAAGCTAGATCTACGAATGCAGAGTGAACACCCCTATATTCTAGGGCCGGGGGTATGCACATCTTAGGGAGAGACTAGCTATATATATAGATAGACTTACACGTCAAACACACACATAAACTCTCACGAACACTCTTATACTCCAGATTCCTAAAAATCATTATACTCATACTCATACTTATATAAATCGCTTCTATCTATCATGCTTGATCTACTTTCTCTTTTCATCCAAATTTCGTTCTTGATGGTGACCCAAATTCTTTTTCTTATTTATTATATAACGAAATTCTACTAAAACATTTTGGTGCCATCTATGGGGACCCAACAATAGTCTTCCAAAACCTTTCGTAGCATCCACCACAAGACTTTAACATTGTAATATTTCACATAGTTCCCTATATTTCTTTGTTTTCAACATAGACAAGGAGAAAAGTTGGCACATCAAATCTAGTCCACGACTTCTTAAGGGAACATGGCTGGACTAGGCAAATTGGTGAAAACGCAAGTGGCATAAGTTGTGGAGAAAGCTAAGAAAGTGTTGCATCAAGGGAACGTCACGCTCAATAATAGGATCATTACAGTGATTAGAAAATGAGATCTTGGCCTTGAAGGAAAATATCGTTGTGTTTGCTACCCAGAGTGTGCTGCATCCGTAGCTGATAATCCAATCTCCGTCCATAACCAATCTTACCAATTGCTCCCAGGGGATGCTTGAGAGCTTCGTCCCTCAACCCTTCTACCGTTAGGTATTGACCTTCATTCTCCTAGTTTGACTAATGATGTTCCTTTATCAGGAATGAGTACAGGAAACATAAGCTGTGATGGGACTCTCAGGGAACATCCTGCTAACTAGTAGCGTGGTGCCACAAACCCAAGCGATCATAATTCAACTAAACCATCATCTGACACTACTGTGAAAGAAAGTCAAACCCCTCTTCTGACTCGACATTCATCAAAGTAATTGAGCACAATTCAATATTGAGCAAGAAATGGGATGAAACAGTACTGATATATTAATACAAACTTGTGTATATACAGTATCTATACAAGATAGCATAGGATATTTACACAAGTACAGTGCCTCAAAAGTGAAATTAAACTAAGCTACACATGCCCAAAATAAAGTCTTTGGCTAGGGCATTAGTATCCAGCTTCTACATTCTTGCCCTGAGATTTTTCACCTCTAGCTAAGTAAAATTTTAATATTTATGGGAGAAAAGGTGAGATTTAGAGAATCTTAGTGGTAACAAACAATCGATCATATAAAATGTGATAAATAAACATGCAATGAGCATATAATGCAACAAAACCTGTATGCCATTACATCTCATATCAGTCCCTTAGCTTTGCTTGGCTAGGTAGAATCCACTTCACATGCATATAACGGTTTCTCATCTCACCTCAGATAGGTCCCACATAGGCCTAATGGTATTGGTGCTTTTCCACGCGTGGTACTGGTGCTTTTCCCACACCAAAGCTAGGTACAATGCTCATCACATGCATAACAAAATGTGCATCTCAACACCTCAGCTAGGTCCCACATAGGCCTAGTGGTACTCATGTTTTCCCACAGGTGATACTTATGCATTTCCCACACCATAGTGAGACTTGCAATCAACAATTCATATCATAGAACATGGTGTCGCAAGGCATATAATTAATCACAGAGTATATGAAGGATAGAGTTACTACTTGAAGTCCTTTCCTCGTTCGAGTTCTCTATCGACCCTTCGTCCCTACTGGGGCATATATTAATTCCTACAAATCCAAATCTAGTGCAAATGGGTTATTACTCATTCAACCTTATTCCCTAAGTGTCAAAATTTATTATCTCTCTCTAAAACGCCTAATTAAGAAACTGCCCCTAGGAGTACCGGTCTACGTACTTTTATATCCAATATAATTCCACTATTCCAAATATCATGACCCAGCCTACCCCTACACAATTTTGCATCTTGAATTCTTTTTTGGGTTGAGAATTTCCAAATTCACACTTCTTCCCCATGTTCTAAGTCCAAACTAAAATGATTCTTAATTTGAGTAAAAATGTCATCTCTTGTCCTAATGCTTCCAAGATCATGCTCTTACATTTATTTTACACAATTTTTCATTTTAAACACATTGGAAGCATCAAATCCATCAAATTTCAACTCCTTCCCATGGTCTTGTTTAGACCGAAATATTCAGCAAAAGAGGACAAAATGATTTTCCAAACTTCATTCCATAAAACACCTTTCCTATACCCTAATTCACTTGTTTAAATCATTTAATTCATATTCCATATGATCAATAGAAATTTGGGCAGTACCTCCCCATTAGGGTTCATGCTTCCCAATCATCATAATCAGCCTAAATCATCAAAACAACAACAATAACCACCACACACAACTTCAACGATCAACAAGCAACTAGAATCAACCAAAGATCTAAGGTTTTGAAGATTACTTTTTGTGTTCTTCACTTTCTTTCTCTGACCGAACCCAAAGGCCCCTCTTTCTCTTGATTTTTCCCTTGATACACATGGTTTCAAGAAGGATTTAGCTATTAGAAGAGGTTTAGAGTCAAGAATCATTGTAGAAATGGAAGGTTCAAGCTTGATCCTACCTTAAATCGCTTCTTGAACCTTAGCCTCCTCTTATTCTCCCTCTCTTCCTCAAACCCTTTCTCTCTCTTTTTCTATAGTTGTTGGCTGAAAATGAAGGCTGTTATGGCCCTTCAAGAAGACTTAACCCATTTAATTCACATGCACTCATTTCCCTTAATTAATTGCAACTAATTTCCATCCACACATTGTTCTTTTTCTTTAATCCTTCTTTACTTTCCAAGACAAGATCCTAGCCCTTCAAATTGTTGTCCTAATCTTGCCCTTGAGATCAATTTTAGTCTTCCCTTTTTGCCTTTGTATGAGACACACATTACAATTATGCCATTGCATTTTAATTATGATAATTTCTTTTTACAAAAAATCCTTTTTAAGCTTAATCTTGAATTATTTCTCATAACTAATTTTTGGAACCATCTTTAACCATTGTATTCCATATTTTCCAATATAAAACTCATTCTTTCCACTCCCATAACTCAAACTTTCAGTTAGCTCCATTTTTCACAATTTTCCTTTTCTCTTGATTCAACTGCCGGTAGAATTTTCTTTAATTTTTGAAAATTCATAACTAATGCTAAAGAGGTTCAATTGAGATGATTTCAAAGGCTATGTGATCCTTAACTAATCTAGTTTTAGAGTCATAACCTTCCTTGATGCATAACAATTCAGTATCCTACTCAATTGATCACTGCCCCAGAATTTGCCAGTTTTCCCCAACCAAACTTCAAAAATATAGAGCTCCCAACTTATACATCTAAATCAAACAAATGACATATCAAATTAAAACTTGACATGTCTCTTTTAGACTAGAAAGCTTTACAAGTTTTGGATATCATTAGCCTAGATAAAAGTTATGCACAATAAGACTGCTCCCAATATCATTCTAGAAATTACTTGGAGCATACTTTGGCCATCATTCTTTCAAAAAAAAATCCACCATTTTATTTCATTTAATTTGTCCCATTTGTAAGGAATATTTGGTGACTAATTTTTGGTTTGTTACAAAGACCTTATGATTGTCCCCCTATGATAGGGTAGACCCTTATCGAACTACCCATTAAGGGGTAGAAAAATATACAAGACCTCGAAGCTATTGTGACAAGAATTATAGGGACACCTGCTCCAATGAAAAAGAGTTAGCTAAGTAGCTTCATTGATTCCTATCACACATTCCTTTTATACCCTTTACCCTACCATATTAGAGCAATTGGAATTACTAGTTATAACTTTAAAATGAAAAACATAAGGGATAAAAAATTTTCATCCTCGGGTTATTATTCATTGGACCCTTAATTTTGACCAACTTTAAAAAATCATAACTGATTCTAGAAAAATCAAAACAAAGTGATTCTAAGTTTGTTGGAAAGCTCTTTTATATCTCTTTAAGGAAAAAATAATCTCATATACTGATTGCATGGCATTACAAGTACCCAAGCCCTCAAAGAAGCACTGTTCATATGGTCAAATGGCACTTTTCATTTGGTCATTTTTCCATTTTTCATGATTTTTGGCCTATTTTTGGGAAGGCATAACTATCTCTATAAAACTCCAAATGACATGATCTACCACTCCATTTGTAGCTAAAAATACCCTCTATTATTGTGTAAAGGCTCGTGGTCAAACTCAGTCATTTGCTAAAAATACGGCCAACCCAAATTTAAGCTTAAAATAACCAAAAACTAAGTGCCAATTGCCATAATCACATTGCCATGCCAATTTCCCTTTTTCTCACATCGTTCATGCAACTCAGACAGCATAACGGCTATGTAAATGCATATCCTCATAATTACAACAAGATCCAGTAGCATACAAAACTAGTCTAGAATTCCAGTATCATAACATATACAGCTATATACAGTCATCCAGAAATAGAACAGGAGACAAACTAATCATGATCATTTTATCTCTTTTCCTTGCCTCCTGAAGTTCCTTCACCTGTATTGTGGAGAGGGTAAGCTTCTGAAGAAACCTCAGTAGCAGAATAGTAACCAGTAACAATATAATGCAATGCAAGTCATGCAATATGCAATGCTCGTAACTACTCATCTAGTGCCCTCTCTCTCGGCACTCACCATGTATAGGGAGCATGCATATGACTCTACTTCTATCACATAGTCAAAGCAGATAAACAGGGAGTCGTACATCTCATACTCATACATGCTTGCTCAACCATAACACAGTAAAACAAGCAATAGCGCAAAGTATACAAGCAAAGCAATTATAAGTTAAGGTTAGAACTTCTAGCTACCAGTTACTTCAGGACACTGCAAGCACTTCCTTCCCCTTCTGGAGATATTAGAGGACTCCTTTGATATGCCTAAACATAACACAATGTCAATGCATCAATGTATGCTACTATTACTAGACCAAAGACCCTTTCCCCTTACATAAAGGGTCCAGACTACACATGTCCTTTAACCGATTTTAGAGGTCAATCCTACACAATTTTTGCCTCGTCACACTCCTCCCATCAAGCCCCTCTTAGGCGAACACTCTCCCATTATGGGGTCCTTAGTGATTTCATTAGTTCAATGTTCTATATGTGTTCTTTCATACTTTTCTTAAGTTAAACATTGTCCTAAACATATTGGAACCATCAAACCATACACTACCTTAGGAGGCTTGGCCGAAACTCTCATATCATGCACAATGTAAGAATTCAACCTAAATCAATCTCATACACCAATCTCTAGCCTTTTTCCAATCCTTATGAACATCAAACAACATCAATTCCTTCTTCCCTTGCTTGGCCAAAACTTGGACAGTATTTCCACCCCTTGGAATGCTTCCAAAACCATGGAGAAGAGAAGGAAAATGAAAGAGAGGCTAGAACATACCTCAATCAGAGGATCGATTGGTGTAGGTTGATTCGCCTTTGAATTCTGTGAAGGAAAGTCAAGTTTTCAGTCGGCCAGGGCTTCCCCAAGGTTGTCTCTTATGCACCTAAAATGAACGGGAGTGCTCTCTTATTTATAGGATCAAATTAGGACATAGAGGGAATTATGAAAAAAGATCAAAAGTCAACATTTTACACTCCTTAAACCTCCTCATGCCACATGTCCATTCCACCACCTTCTTGAGCTTTATTAACTTACTTCTTAAGGGAAAAATGGTGCTGGTTTTAGCTGGACAAGGGGGTCCCACTTATTTTAGTATCTTGTAACAATTTTTCTTATAGTGCTTTAATTAATCTAAAAATTCCAGAAAATTAAATACTTATCGAAAAATTCCCAAATTTTGCCCAAAAATCTCTAAATAGCCCATTAGACTACCCTAAAATTTTCAGTTTTTTTTTGAAATATGGAACTTCCAAAATTAATTTTCCTCTGAAAAAGTCCTTTATACCAGTAATAAACCGTTTTCAACAATTTTTAATAATTCCTTTGGACTTCTTCCTGACCTCTAATAAATCTAATAATTCCTATAAAATATTATACTAATTTTTCCTAATCCTAGTCCAGAACAACGAGGGCTCTAAATATATGATATAATTAATTTCTAGCCAAAAACTCGATTTGGCCAAAAATAATAAAATAATCAAATATTCACAAAAAATTCATATGGTCTCTAAAAATCATTCTGACTATCCCATGGTGTTCTGGATGCTCTAAAATAATTTTTGGGATTTTATGGGAATTTTTGGAGCTTTCAGACCTATCCAAAATTCAGCCTCTAAATTTGCTAAACTTTTACTTTTTGCATATAAGTCCTTCCCTGAATTTCACTTTAATAGTTGTGAGATATTTTAGTCCTCTACAGACAAAGGCCCTCTGTTCATCCCAAACACCTTATTTAGGCCTAAAAAAATATCAAGGTACGATCCTCGGTCTACCCAAAATTCTCTATTTGGCCTAAAATATTTTTTAGGATGTTACAATTCCCATCTGCTGATAAGATTGCATGGTATCGAATGCATACCATTGCCATTCCCAGGAATGTACTCTAGGAATCTTTGCAAGGGGTTAGGGTCTAGTCGATAGGGCTTGTCACACCTTACGTATAGATCATCTTTTAGGTCACTTAACGTCTATTAGAGTCGTGCTATAATGCGGATAACGTAGAAAACTAAAAATTTTGTTTCTGATGGTAACATTCATTTCCATACAGATTTATGGTCAAATGTAGGTAAATTATAACTAATCGTAGAAATATTGTAATAATGTAATTCCAATTCTTACATACTATCCATCATAACTTAACATATGATATAATATCATGCCAAATTACAAAATCTAGATAAGTCATCTAGCACAAAACATAATTCATTATTACTTTATTACATTTAAATACAAATTCCAGCAACTTCCTCAGCTTACATATAGTAAGCAAAATGGTCTTCATCCCTGGACTTCTTTTC
>JBAGKO010000010.1:25677756-25692615 GCA_037177275.1 Acacia concinna
AAAGCATGCATTTATGGATCTCTTCTTTTATAAGCTTAGTTACAACATCTGCCACCAAGTTAAACAAATTAGGGCACAAAGCTGATCCCCGGTGTAGGCCAATACTTATATAAAAGTCCTTTGTCTCCCCTCCAGGTGTTCTAACACTAGTTGTTACCCAACATTCAAAAATTTTAGTCAAAGTTAATGACCAAAATGAAAATACGTTTTTCAGGTAAAAAGACAATAATGCCATTTATCTCATGAACAAGTGAAATTGACAGCTCAAAATAAATTAATGTGTTGTTCATAGAAAGATTATACTTATTCATAAAGAATTGCACGCTTATTCATAAGAGAATTTCACTTGTTCATAAAGAATTGCACACTTGTTCATAGAAGAATTTCACTTTTTCATAAGATAAAGGGCATTATTGTCCTTTTAATTGAAAAAATTATTTTCATTTTTGTCTTTAAGCTTTAACTGAAATTTCAAAATATTTTGGGAGTTGACTGAAATTAATTTACTTACTTGGTCCTCAAATGAAATTCTCCCTTTAAAATATATATGATCCTTATATTTCAACTCAAATCATATTCAAATCCTTTGTCGAACATATGAGATTAAAATCATTTAATCAGATTTCAACTATATTACACCATGTATAGAAAATTTAGCAAAATACCCAATAATTCCCATGAAAATTGAAGATAAATGGTGAAATTATGACATAAGAGTAATTTTTTATTCAAATAAAAAAAACATACATTAATATGTGTTATAATAAAATTTAAAAAATAAATAAATACATTCGTGAGTCGCGGCATTATTTTTTCTCAATCTTGAAATTTCGCGTCATGAAAATTTTTGAAATGGGATTTTGCCCTCCCAATTTGCGTGGGACCAAGATAGGGCGGTCACAATGGGAAAATTTTAAACACTCCTACTAACCCAAGCTAACATATATGTTATCAATATTTATAACATGCTTACTTGAGCTATTAATTTAGATATGGAGTTAAATTTGTTTATATGGATTTATCCAATTTAAGAGAAAATTATTTGAATGAATAATTAAAAAAAGTGGAAAAAGTGGAAGAAGACAAAGAGAAAATCACAACCATCAACTCAGCCAAAACCATATCAGATGTCAGCAGTGAAGAGCTGCCCAAAATCACAATCCTATATTAGATTTTGGTAGTTGACCCAAATGAGAAGCAGCCACCAACAGTAGCAACAATGACAACTCCAACAATGAGCTTCAACGAGAAAAAACCAAAAGAGAAGTAGCAACTAATAGCTCCGACAATGAGCTTCAACGAGAAGCAACCATAGCCATTAACAACTCCGACGATGAGCTCCAATGATAGCATGTTAAGGTAAATGTTGTTTTTTGGCGATCCCACCTTTGGCTTCTTCTTCGGTAAATCAACTGAATGATAGATTGAGGAAGGAAGAAGATGAGATAGAAGGGGATGCTGGAGGGAGATGCATTGAGAGTGGATGTGGGTGTTGGTGAAGGGAAAGAAATATAGGGAAAGAGGAGAGAGAAGAAATAGTAAGAAATAGAGAAGGAAAACGAGGGAATTTAAATTTTTGCACTCCAATTTTAATATCTCAAATTCTAACATCATCCCTTCTCTCTCGTTGTGAAATGATGACGGTACTTTTGAGTTATGGAATTTTATATAGTATTTAAATGGCATTTTCCCTTTTAAATTTACATTTTCATTTAGACAAGGTTTAAAAGGTATTAAATTCACATTTTCATTAGGCAAGGTTTAAAAGCTAAGTTTTTTTTAAAAAAAAAATCCGCATGAGTAAATGGCTACTATGATATGCTCATCTACTATTGTGTTAGTAGACGTTTACGGGAGATTGTTGTTCAATAAACATCTTTTTGTATTATCAATACAAAAATAGTATTTTGATTCATGTAATAAAATTGATCTAGAACAATAGTGAGAGTTGTCATCAAAAAAGAACAATAGTGAGAGTCACACAATCATCAGCTGCAAATTTCTCTTATAAATTAACAAATTGAGAGTATATAGACCAATACATATAATTATAGAAACTATACAACTCAATAAAAAAAGTATAACAAGGACTAATTAAAAATGAAGTAAAATTATGTATACTTTGTCAATTTTTTTTCTTAACTTAAATTCTTGAGTAAACTTGAATGTACTGCATGTTTCAAAACAAGATGCCGTGCCCGATTAATATTCATGAAACATAGATACAAATGTTCTTCCAATTCATCAAATTGATCACTAAAATTGCATTGACATTTCTTCATTAATCGAGCCACTTCACCATTGGCTTGAAATTGATCTTCATTTCTCTCAAGCCAAAACCTAATATTCGTCTTCACGTGCTCCAACTCATCATTTGCTCGAGCCACAAGTCCACTTACTGTCTCAAAGTCCTTGCTCAATATATAAATCCCTTTAGCAGCTGCATCAAGCTGAGCTGATATTTGAGTCAGCTTACTTTCTGAAGCCACATTCATCATTGAAGCTATAATAAATCCAGGAGTAGCCACAAGCAACACAAAGCCATGAGCCAAAAGAACCACAGTTAGGGAACTTGTTATGGTAACGAGCAAGAAAGCCGAGCCGCGTTTGAGCCTCTTTATTAATTTTAATTTGGTCCTCACTTTATCACGCTTTGACTCAAGTTGTTTCAGCAGGTCGGAGCATTCGAATCGAGTTGCTTGAATCCGGGAAAATGATGACCCGGATGAAACAAATGGGTTTAAAGAGTTGGAGAATTCGGTTAAATAGGTGATCAACGCAGAAAAATTAATGGGAGAAGAGTGAAGAATGGTGTTGAGGGATTGATACTTGAGACGTATGTGATCGATGTCTTTTAAAATAAGGCTACAAAGTAGTGAAGCATTAGAAGTTTGGGTAAAATATTGTGAAAGAAGGGAATGGACTTTGGGCGGATGACGGGTCATGGATAAGACCCGGTTTACGGTGGGCTGATCTGGATCCAACAGATGCTCCGCAAACAAACGGTAAGAAGGGAGTCTAGCTGCTGTGGTGGATTCACCATTGGAATAGGCAACGACACGTGTCCAGAAGTCAAGGTATGACTCAGTGCGAAAGGCATTGGCATATTCCTCACGAACGTCCACACTAGTTTGTTTGTCCGGAAAGTTGAGGCTGGATGCTGTTAAAAGCAATAGTAATGTAATAACATCGAAAATACTTTTATTTATGCACAAAGACCAAGTAATTTGATAATTAATGCCATAAGATTAACAAAAGAATAACGAAAAATAAAACTAAGCAATCCAGATAAACTATTAGTGTCTTTTATATGTAGAAACATGTCATCATAACAATATTATCTTGACTAAATTATATTTTTAATCTTTTAAGTTTACATGAAGTATATTTTTTTAACTATAGTTTTATAATTTTAACATTATTAATATTGCTAATTGAAAATGCAAACCCAAGTGATGATTGTGTAAATATATTTGATGATTGTGTGATCAATGTTATTAATTAATCTTAAATTTAAAAGATTGGTAAATTATAATATATATATATATATATATATAATTTGTGTAATAAAATGTTATTAATCATAACTTGAGTTTGTGACGTTAGGAATTTTCATTAGAAACGTTAACGCTAGTAGAAATATATGACTAAAAGTATATTTTATAAAGTTAAGTGATCAAAACTATATATTATATTAAATTTAAAGAACTAAAAGTATAAAAGTATATTATTTTATAGATAAAATTGGAGAGTACAATCATTCACTTTTTCTTAAAAATTGGGACAAAAAACTTTTCTTAAAAGAAATATGTAAAAAAAAATGATTTTAACAAATTTCGTTCACTTTTTAAGCATTATTACCTTTGAAGATTTAATTTCTTTATAAATCAATTTTGGACATGGTGTTTTTAGATTAAAGTATACATTTTGTTTTCTAAATTTTCATCAAGTTTTATTTTGGCCACTTAAGTTTATAAGGTGAATTTTAATTATTGGAAGAATTTTATTTAAATATCATTTGAATTTCAAAATTTCATATCAGTTATATTACTTATAAGAGTAATGAGATTACCCAAATTTATAATACAATTGATAACTCGATTTTATGGAAAAGCACTTATTTGAGGATTTTAAAATTAAATATGTATTTAAATAGAATTTGCCTTTAATTATTAGTCTCGTAATATTTTCACCTTTGATATCATTAAAAAAAATGTTAACTCAACGAATTAAAATGTTAGCTCTAAAATTAAATATTGACAAAAATACTTAAAATATTAATAATTTAATATGATATTTTTATATTTTGAAAGATGAGTTTTTAATATTGAGAGTGTAAATTAGGCAACACGAAGACATGTTTATTAGATTTTATTTCAAATATATTTCAATAAATTTAGAAGATAAAACATATCACTCAGTTTTACAATATAAATCATTTGTACTCTATTCTTGCAAAATAAGAAAAGCATTAAGTAAATAAATTTTTTTACATTTATCTTTATTTATTAAGAGTGCACATCTTCTTTCACTTTTTTTTGCTTTCGCAAGGTATCTCAAGCCCAGTAGGTTGAGGACTAATCATCCGCTCATTGTAGATTTCTCTATAGGAAGGGCAGTTAACCAAGAGATTTAACGTTACTCCATACCCAAGGTCAAGGATCGAACCCCTAACACTTCACCTCTTCTTTTACTTCACTTTTACTCGATTATATATTTACATCTCTCTCCCTCTCTATTTTTTAATATAAATCAACATAGATAAAATTATCAAAAGCGCATTTATTACCTTACAAATTTTTTATATTTTAAAATAAATTTTTTAAATACAAGTGACTTATATTATAAAAATGAGTGATATATTTTAACATATGGTGTATAATAAATATGGTATATATGTCCTGGGTAACAAGAACCTTGTTCACATTTCGCGCGTGTCTGCACGCACATCAGCTATGCACTTATATTCAATAAAAAAAATAGAAATAATTTGATTAAAACGTAATACACGTACCAGAACATGAAAGCAACTTTTTCATCTTCTCAACAAGTTTTTTCGTCATTCTGCCGTATATATCTTAACCGCAATAGAACCTGCATATTCAAGGGGACATCAATCTATAGCCTCCAAAACCTTTGTTTAAGTGCCTATTTAGATTACTTTCTTAAAATAACTTTTACCATATATAAAATAAATATGAAAAAAGTGTTATCTCAACATAAAAAAAAAAAAAAAGAGCTTTTAAAATCTAAACTTAGGATTAGAAAAGCAACTAGCCAGAAAACTTTCCAGTGTAATATATGGAATAAATAATATCCGAAGGAAACTTTTAGAATAAAAAACATATTGATCACAAAAAAGGGGTTAGAAAACCAAAATTTAAATAGGGGAAAATGTAGAAATTAAAATGATTAAATAAAAGAAAAACACAAGGAAATTCAGGAAAATAATAAAGGCACATAGCTTAGCTAATCCAGAAGCCACCCTAACCTAAATTATATGATTAATATATTATAAAACCAAAAAAAAAAAAAAAACCCTTGTCCATCGTCTATCCCGTCTAACTTAGTGATTTCAGTGTGTGTGTGTCTGGGCTTTTTTTTTTTTTTTTTTTGGTGTTGGGGGGTGTTATAGAAGGGAATTAGAAGATGCTACTAACCTTGTTGCGAAGTTGGACAAATATTTCTTGTTTAAAATCTTGTTGGCAGCATATAAATCGAAAATATCATGATGGGGTCTATGGCTATTTATAAGTCGAACCCCTTCTCTTTTGTATGAGTAAAATTTATATGCTTTTAGGATGCAAAGCTTCTTTCGTTCTTGCTTCTAAGAAAGAGATTGAATATAAAAAATGAAATATTTCCTTCAGCTTTAAACGTAGGAGGATACGTATTAGGAAATTTTGGTTCAGTTAATTATTTATTAAAAAATGTATAGGAATATTAAAATACCGCATTAATCATTTGAACTGAGAACTACTCTTATTGATGTAAATCCATGTAATATTTGTAGTCAATAAGAATAGTTTAGGAAAAAATAATTATAAATTTAAGAGATAAAATAAATTAATTTTTGCATTAATAATAAAAAAAAAGGGAGAATTCCAAAAAAATACCTCTCCAAATTCCAAAACCCCAAAAGGGATGTTAACATTTCAAAAAGACATTAAGGTATCATAGACCAAATTGGGGTTTTGAAATTCGCTGACATGAACAGTAGTAATTTTCACAAGATAAGTAATGGTTTTCGCAAGAGAAGTAATGGATTTCGCTAGTCTATGTTGGTCCGTGTTAATCACTCTCTCCCCCTCAAAATTCGCTGACCTGAACAGTAGTGTATTTTCATCATTTGAATAATGGTTTTCGCAAGAAAAGTATTGGTTTTCGCTACTTCGTACTAATCACTTTCTTTCTCCCCTCCTCTAACAGTACTGTTCATCTGACACTGACATTAACACTGTTCATCTGACAGAGGAGAGAGAGGAATGTACCCGTGACGTGAACAATGTCGGATTTTCACCATTTAATTAATGGTTTTCGCTACTTCATGTTGGTCACTATTTACGTCAGCAAAATTTTAAAACCTCAATTTGGCCCATGGTACTTTAGTGTCTTTTTGAAATATTAACATCCCTTTTGGGGTTTTGAAATTTGGGGAGGTATTTTCTAGAATTCTCCTTAAAAAAAATACCTTTAATTGACTCTTATATTTAAGGCTCAATAGACAGATATCTTCATATTAGTACACCTTGTAATTAGACGTATAAATAGATTAGGCAACTACAATATAACTTATATAAAGTCAAACTTATTTAGTAAATAAAAAAGGTATAACCACGTACTTATTGTCAAGCCTGTTTAATAAATAGGTTAGATCTATTTTTATCATGTCAAGTTTACAGGCTTAACCTATTTAATTTTTTAAAAATTTATCTATTATAAAAGAATTATAAAGTAAATACAATATTATATAAATAATTTTATAAATTATCTATAAATTTACAAATTTAACTTCAATCTTAAACTATTTTACCTTGACCGTAATAATAAATTTCACATCATATCGAAATTTCACTCTTGCTTTCACATCAATCATTCACCCCCTATTTCTCTTCTTTGTATTCATTGCAGATGACAAAGCTAATTCACTAACTCTTACATAATGTGTGTTACCCACTAAAGCATAATACTTCTATGAATTTATTTTAATGCCAAAAATGAAATATTATAAGGAGGATTTTGTATCCATTCACCTGGGAAAAATAAAATAGGTAAAATTCAGTTTTACATGCTATTTATTATGTTTGGTAAATTTTAGAAAATATATTTCATTAGTTAACAAAATGAGTAATTTTTCTTATTCTTACTTCTTTGGATAACTGTTTTAATTAGAAACTCTCTCTTTTTCCTTACTAAACCCTCGTATAATGACCAAAATGAATGTTAGACTTTTAAAATATAATGAAGAACTGAAAAATAAGGTTTTATATGAATTTGGAAATATATATTTTAAAGGCAATTTAAAAACCTACATTTTAAAAAAACATTTAAATAGAATTTAGGCATTGTCAAACCTTTTAAAGACTCAGACTCATGCTTAACAAAAAACACCGACATATATGATCAAGCCCAAAAAATTTACATTCATGATTAACTGCTTAAGTTTTAAATTTCTATTACAGACTCAAACTTATTTAGTTTAAGTCTAATCTAACATATGCGCGAAAGAGTCGCGTCTCTAAGATTCTAGAAGGAAAATGCGGAATTTTGCTTCAACCGTACGCCCATAGCAATTTGTAGCTTCCAAGGCCGAACCAAAATCCTCGCATTGTCCAGGTTTTAAGTGAAGCGATCTCACAAGTTTTCTAAAGGCTTCCTTGTTATGTTTTGTTTCCCCTTTTTCAAATGCTTGCATTTTAGTTCAAGCTTCTTATATTATAGGTATATGTACATTTCTATTGAAGGCAATTAGTTATATTTGAAACACTTTTCTGTACTACATGTAAGTACCTCTTAAGGTGAAAATTTGAACAATAATTCATCGCTAGAACTAGCCCCTTTCCACTGTATACAATTTTTTAAATGTTATAGAAATTTTAGGCAGAGGTTTGGACTTAATCCAACCCAATGACAAGACAAAATCTTCATTCTTCTTAGATGACAGAGGTGTTGGCTAAACTCAATCCCGGTCCTTGGTTTTTACTGGGATACAAGTGTGCATCATGATCCCAGTCATGGTTAAATCTAGGTGTTTTGGGACCGGGATTCTCGGTTATAAAAATAATTAAATAAATATTTCTATTAGTTAAATTCTTCTTATTTTATTGTTTAAAATGAATCTTTAATAACTAATAAGGTCATAATAATTATATAAATTAATATAGAGTTTATAAATAATGTTTGTTATTATTTTCATCTTCATTATTATTTTTATACAATATATAGTTAGGTTTAATATCGCAATATATACAGTTTAACTCCAACTAAAGATGTTATACATATATTTTGAAAATATAACTTAATTAATAGGAAAACTAATACGCAAACAAAAGAATAATTTAATTTATGAGATGAAAAATAAAAATAAAATAAAAAATAAAACCAGACTGGGATTAGAGTGGAATCACCTTGATCCTGGCCGGTATGAAAAATTCTTGAGATCAAGAGTATTGGTACCGGATTTCTAAACACCTACTAAGTGATATCAATATTAGATAAGGCGAACCGTTAATTACCCTCAAGTGTTTATATAAACATCCTAAAATTAGGACACCTCCTCAAATACCGTGATAGGGATCAAGCTGCCTCCTTTTTTAAAAAACGTACTATTCTTATCACTTGATTATGGGTAAATAGTTGAATTTCAGAGTAAGGACTTCTGAAGTTTTATGTGCAAGCCCAATGAAAACGGCCCATGCCTCAAGCCTAGAGACTAGAATTAGCCCAAAAATACCAAATAGAAAACACAGTCAAAATGCAGGATTCCATTTCATTTTATCCTGACTTCAAACGCCTTTACGCCTTATATGACTTGTACCAAAAATTAAAGGGAAATTTGCATTGGGATCTTAAATAAAGGACTTTACATTAAATAGGTCTCGTGTAAGAAACTTATTACTGTCAGGTCACAAAGTTGTTAATATAGCCACTGGGGTTGGGCTGGCCCGTTTAAATATTTTTTTTATTATTTTTTTTAAATTTTTACAATTTAAACTTACTTATTTGAGTCAACTAATTTTATCCCTTTATCTTTAATGTTGTGTTTAACAACTTTCTCATACTTTTTCATACTATTATTAAATTTAAAATAGAGAAATTTACATATTTTTGTGATATTAATGATAAAAAAAATGAAAGTGAAATTGAAAAATAGTTACATAATACAAATGTATAAAAAAAAATGGAATGTGTTATAAGTAGATAAAAGAAAAAAATAGAAATAAAAAATAATTATAAAGATTAAAAAATTAAAAAATTAAAAAATTTAGGTGGGCTACCGCCTAAACGGGTTCTGGATTTGCCACTAGGCTGGCCCGATCCTCAGCTCATCCCTATGGATAAACGAGTCTAGGCTAAAAAAAAACACAAGAGTAGACACATGAGACCATAGCCCATAGGGAACGGTGTAACATTTTAAAATATTATTACGTGGGAAACGAGATTGCAGTGTCTGAGACAAACTTTGAATAAATGGGAGAAAGATGTGGCTCAGGTAACAATGTGGCAAGTAAAGATGTAGCCTGGGTAACCCGTCTAAAACTTTTTTTTTTCTATTTTTTTTATACATAACATTTTAGAAGGAGCCAGGCTCGCCCACGATTTAAAGGTAGAGCGAAATTTTCATTCCTCTTATGTAATACCAATATCAAATAGGACGAACCGTCAATTACCCTTAAATATTAATCTAAACACTTTATAGTTAATATGTCTCTTCAAGCGTCGCAACAAAATCACAATTAAGTGATTTTTTTAGAGTTCAAACATCATTTCATTGTAATTGTATCTAACCCGTCATCAGTTGAACCCACGATGTGTCTAAAACCTTTTTCTTATCCGGAGTTCTTGCATTTTTTTCTTTTTGGCAAGTAAAGATTTGGCCCGGGTAACCTGTTTGATTCAATGGGTTGGCTGAGTTGCTCTCGATTTACACTGGTTCGAGCCGGGTTATCTCGTGTCAACATCCCTCCGATTTTGCCATCAACCAGTGATTTCTGGCCTAAACTGGCCAATTTGATTTTTTTTTTTTTTTTTTTTACCTGATGATATGGTTCTTAATACCATAGCAAAAACAAAACCCCCATCGCTGACAAG
The DNA here is from genome assembly GCA_037177275.1 of Acacia concinna. Lineage (NCBI taxonomy): Eukaryota > Viridiplantae > Streptophyta > Magnoliopsida > Fabales > Fabaceae > Acacia > Acacia concinna. The sequence continues at coordinate 25,688,068 of JBAGKO010000010.1, forward strand.
GACTCCACCAGTCACATGCTTAATCCATCAATCACAAAGAAGTATGGACCCTTCTTTTTTTGTTTTTTCCCCACTTCTTTTGAGATGAGAAAAGCAGCAGAGACCATTGACCATTGTGAATAGAAAAAAGGTTGCAAATAGAATTTGAATTCTCTCAACAAATTTCTTACATATTTTCGTTTTCAATTTGGATGTTAAGATTAAACGGGATTGATTCAGTTCAATATTTTTCTGACGCTTCTAATATTGTTTGTATAGACAAAAATAATAATTAATTTCATTAACTCTACTATGAAATTCAACAATTTTCTTTCTCTATCCCTATTTAATATACATAATACTAAATAAAAATAAAATCAACACGATAATAAGTGAAGAGTAAACTTTTACATTTACGCTAAAATTTTAATAAGGTGTCTTACAAATAGAATCAAAAATATTTTCTCTATATACCTTTACCTTATAGGGAAAATATCATTTGAATTTCTAAAACCCCAAAAAGTCTGTTAGAATTTTAAAAACCCAATAATGAAATTTGAGTTTTCAAAATTCGGATGTGAACAGTAACATGATTTTCGCTATAAGAGTAATGTGCTTACCCATCAGAGTAATGGTTTTCGCTACAACTTTCTGATATATGTTTTTCTCTCCTCACGTGAGAACAATATTCATCTGACAATGACACTGACGCATAGTGACAGAGGAGAGAGAACATGTTAGTTTGTGAATTTCGCAAGTTGAGCAATAGTATTACCCATAAGAGTAATGGAATTCACCATTTTGTGGATCACTTTTCACTTCACAAAATCTGAAAAACATAGGAGGGGGGATTTTTCGCTGTAAGAGTAATGCGATTACCCATCAGAGAAGTGGAATTCGTTACTTTCCGTACCACTTTTCACTTCAAAAAAAAATCCAATTTGGTCTATGGTACGTTGGTGTCTTTTAGAAATGCTAACAGACCTTTTTAGGTTTTGAAAGTTCAAGTGGTATTTAAGTATCATTTTCCCTACCTTATATATAAATCTAGAGGAGTATTTCTTACGGAAAAAGTGATTTTTTTGACTAATCATGACAATTTTTTTTTTATTAAAGGATAAAAGCACAACCAGAAACCAAAGGGGGAGAGGAATGTCTCGAAACAAAAGCCCCAAAAAAGAAACATTATCAACAAGAAATCCAAACAAGGAACATTAAAGAAAATAGGAAACACAAAAAATAAATAAATAAATAAAACAAAACAAAATAAATCACATGAGGTCTTAGCTTTCCTTAAAAAATACAATCAAACAGTCCCGTAAAATATTATAACACATCTTGTTGATTCCCCCTGTAGGCCCCACGAATGGCATATATCTGCCTCGGAACTCCTCACGCTTACTCCTGGCTATAGTGCGTAACTTATCACACATCTTCTCAAAGTCATGTATCTCATCAAGGAATGGGGACAAAGCCGTTTTCAAATCTGGCCTAGCTTTCTCTACCAACCGATCACACATCCATTTGGAGTTGTTATGCGAGTACTTGCAAAACTTGGATAACTCCAAAAAGCGAGCAATAAACTCATCTTCATGTAGATCTTCTTGCTTGAATGTAAGGAACTCAGTCTCCTTGGCTACTCTGATGGAAGTAGGGTAGTAGTACTTCTCAAACTTATCCTTAAACTCTTCCCAAGTAATCTCAACTTTATCATCAATTATAGTGCTTTCCCACCAATCTCGGGCTGCCTTATCAACAACTGCTCAGCAACTAGCACCTTTTGTTGAGTAGAGCAATCAACGACCTTGAAAATATGCTCAAGCCTCCTCAACTACTCTAATGTTGGAACTGGGTCTAACTTGCCCTCAAACCTTGGAGGATCGAACTTCCAGAACTTCTCCCAAACTTCACTTATGGATGAGGAGTGGTACTGAGAACGAGAACTGTTGTCGCCTTCTGAATTTGTGCCTCCAATATGACCACTTTTGGAATGGTAGTCACTATGAGTCTCTTCATTAGTAGAAATATTCCCCCTATCATGATCACCATGTTGGCTCCTCCTGGCCGCCAACTCATCCTTATGTCTGTTCACTGTTTGCCTCATATCCAAAACTAAATCCTGCAACTCCAATAGAATGGCATTGTTATCTTGGGGAGGAGGACCATTCTGACTAGGAATGAGAGTTGAATTAGTCCCACGGGTACGCCTCATCCCCTCCTCCTATGAAGGGCACCATAAACATGCTATAAGCTAAACAAATAACTAAATAATTTCTAAATCTAAATAAAGGGAAGTGCACATGTTATATAGTTTAATTTGCCAAGACCTCTAAAAAGTTTGCAAAAACAATTAAACAAGCAAATCAAAGAGCCATAGGACGTTTTAGATTTGATACCAAAAATGTAACACCTTAATTTCAATAGACCAAGTAATAGCATAAATATCTCTAATATAACCAGTAAGGATGTTAAACATCCAAATCATCAAAATACACACTTAGTTCAAATACATTTCACACAAGGTTTCAAATGAAATCCTCAAAATAGTTTGATGAATAAAAATAAAATGCGGAAGTCTTGAAGTCATGGCAAATAAAATAACGTAACATATGACTAGGAGTACAAAAGAGCCATCAAGGCTAACTCCATAGACGCCTTTCCTTAGATCCTATTCGGTCAATCACCTGAAATGTGTTAATATTTTGGGATGAGATGCCACGGCCTCAGTAACTACTGAAAGTTTCTACCACACACAAGTAAATCACATATGACAAAATAAGGAGCTAATTATACATATATTTGCATATATCATGAACTTCATATAACACAATTTCAAATCAAATCATCATTTTTAAATCTCTATTTTTATCACAACAAACAATTATAATTATGCAATATGCAACCTCCCTTATATCACCGTCCACCCTTATTCCGCGAACTGGAGCCATAGGCTAACACATAGTTAAATAGGAACTCATCCATTTAACTAGATTGTCTCCAACTCACCAGTTTCTTAAGATACACACAACCAAAGGTATAGAGTTCAAGTCTGGACTATGGCTCCCCTCCTTAAAAGACAAATCTAAGGAGGTGTTCCAAGTCCCCAACTCCAATACAAATCCCGACCAAAGGAAAGTATGGAAGAAGGAGCCCTGAAAAGTGTCATCTACTGTGCACCGAGTGATGGCATACCACGTGGTAAAAGATCTCAACATATAAATTCCTCCTTACTCCAACCCATCACAAAATGTAACCTCCATGACAAATATATATATTCAATCACCAGTGTATATATATACACATGTAATATTCTCAAGACAAGGTACAAAAATTCATTCTTCCATTTATATCAAGCATCAATACACATAAAAGCATATTTGAAAGGAATAATAATTTAAACATGCATTAACCATAATTAACACATTTTCTAAGTAATTAAGATGAGTTACAATTAAATTCACTTACTGTATAACATTACTTACTTGAAAATTTAGAATACATACACATGTACATATAATTCAACCCATTTTTCCAAAAATCGTTTACAATTTAATCACACAAAATTCAATATTCAGAGTTACCTGCTACTCTCTAGCACAAAGATAAGCACACAAGAGTTTCTCCCATGCTCTCAAATTGTGTAGTAGTAGTAGTAGCAGCAACAACACACAGATAAGCACATAAGAGTTTCTCCCAAGCTCTCAAATTGTGTAGTAGTAGTAGCAGCAACAACAACAGCACACAAGAGTTTCTCCCGAGCTCTCAAATTGTGTAGTTGTAGTAGTAGTAACAGACGGATAAGCACACAAGAGTTTCTCCCAAGCTCTCAAATTGTGTAGTAGCAGCAGCAGCAGTATGCAAATAAGCACATAAGAGTTTCACCCAAGCTCTCAAATTGTGTATCAGCAGTAGCAGTAGTAGTAGCAGTTTCCAAGCTCTCAAATTGTGTAGTAGTAGTAGTAGCAGTAGTAGCAGCAACAAGAGTAGAGCAGCAGGAGCAGCAGTAGCGACAGTAATAGCGGTAGTGGTGGTAGTCGTGGCAGTAGGCAACAACAGCAGTAGCAGTAAGAGCAGCAGCAGTAAGAGCAGCAGCAGCAGTAGACACATACACACCTGCAGAGGGGTTTTAAGTAGTAGTAGTAGAAGGAAGAGACAATAGGTAAATTAACCTTTTTTTTTTAAGAAATATACACCTAATGCCATTTTTTTTATTTCGAAAGTAGAGTGCTGTGAAAAATTTTAACTGTACACTCACCCACATCTCACGCACAGTAGGAATAAATGGAGAGAGGAATAGCACTATTGACAAGACTAGACCTTCTGATAAAGAAGAAAGATAGAATAAAAAATAATGGGGAACGGTTGTGAACAAGAACGAGTGAATAGGAATAAACCGAATAAGACATATAAAAGAGAAGAATGGACAAAGAAGAGAGTTTACCTGCTGATCAAGACCGTTTCTGTCGCCTAAATCGGTTCGTCAGATTAATTGCACCAAATATGTAGTATAGGGCATAACCATTCGTTCTTCTCAAGGAGTTATTCTATTAGAATTCCTAAGTAAGTCCT
>JBAGKO010000010.1:25748496-25770689 GCA_037177275.1 Acacia concinna
AAATCTTTTGTTGGATAATATGAAGAAAACCGCAAGTAAAAGCAAGAAACAAGGAAGAATTGTTAACGTCTCTTCAGAGGCCCACCGATTTACTTACCGCAAAGGAATTTGTTTCGATAAAATCAATGATCAGTCAAGGTAACAAATAACAGATCCTAGTTATGATAAATAATGCTGGATTTTGGTTTATGATTGGTCATTGGTGTGGCAATTTAGATAATTGTTTTTACGTAGAATAAAAGGTCATATGATTGTTTATCTTGAGTTCTTGTCCAAGCAAATATTCACCCTGTATGAAGGTGCATAGTATTTTACATTACTAAATGTATCTGCTGATAATCATATACCCAAGACGTCTGTTTAAATTCACCATATAAGATATCTGCTGATAATACTTTGTCAGACTAAAGATATTGTTATATAGAATTGATTATTATCTGTTGAATGGAAAGGTGTAATGTTGATATCTTATAGCCTTTGTGCAGTTATAGCAGTTGGTCTGCTTATGGGCAATCAAAGCTTTCAAATATTTTACATGCTAATGAACTTGCAAGGCGTTTGAAGGTATGCTGACAGCTGGCTTAGCTTGTACAATTACATATACACGTACGTTGGGGAAATAGTTTATTAATGGAAGGCTCTGCTTATATTCTGATATTACTTCAGACAGGAAAATTTATAATCGACTATTTCTTCTACATCATTCTCTATGTTCTCTGTTTACTGTGGAATGGAAATTACTGACGTCACAGTTATTTCAAAAAAAATGTTTTTATTATTGAACTGTGTTTTTTGTCTCGTGACTGCTGACAAGACAATGGTCATAAGACCATTTGGTCATCATTTTTTTTTTAGTACAATGTTTCTCTAAGTTTGTTTCGTCAGCTATCTGTAAAGTCTGATATATATTTGTTCCTTCTTGATCAGGAAGATGGCGTGAATATTACAGCAAATTCTCTTCACCCTGGATCTATTGCCACTAATCTTTACCGTTATAATAGCATCGTCAACAGTAAATACCACCTTATATTTTTTATAGGGAGCATCATGCATAACTCACATTTTTCTTGCCGGGTGCAATACGATTCTGTTATTACACAGTTTCATTTGTCGAGATTTTCCGAATAGTGAATTTCCTTTGAATTTAATTAAAGAAGCAAGTTATGTATTGAGAATCAATTGATTTGTTCTCTTTTGTCAACGTTATTTTGTTTGGACGGACTTTAAAATGGGGCATGCGGTGAAGAGGGTGTGTGATACAATTTAATTAAGAGGCTATGTCTGGGTACTTATCTTCAAATAATTAATTTTGTAGCCATTTTGCTTCAAATGCCTGCGGGAGAAAAAAATCTGATTCTGCCACCGCTCAGAAGCAGTAATGTTTTTCTGTAAAGCTTGGCCAAACTAGCAAATCAATTACAGCCAAACACTGTGTTCTGATTTTATGATTTACGGCATCAATTTAACCGTTAATTTTTATATATTTCAAGGTGAAGATAGCAGTTTATGACTTTTCAGGTGTGCTTGTTTGTATGCAGGCATATGCAATGTGATTGGGAAATTTGTGCTTAAAAATATTGCACAGGTAAGTTAACAAGATCTTAATTCTAGCTCCTTAAAAACCTATGCCTCCACAGATGGGAAATTTTTCAAAATTCATCCTTGACAGATTTTCATTCTATTTTGGTCCTCAATCCAAAATCAACTCAAACCACTTCATAAAAGGGACCTCGATTCTGCTAATTTCATTTATATGTCATCATTAACTTCTCTTCGTTGTCATTGACTTGTAGGGAGCAGCAACAACCTGTTATGTTGCATTGCACCCACAAGTAGAGGGAGTTTGTGGGCAGTATTTCTCAGATAGTAATCTGGCAAATCCCACCGCACAGGCAAAGGACATGGAATTGGCAAAGAAGCTCTGGGATTTCAGTATGAACTTTACCAAATAGAACACACCTTTGGTAGTTGTTGATAGATGGAAAATGGAGAAGAATAAAATTCATAGTTATATCTGTAAGAATATAATGATACCTACTGGATCCCATAAAGTTCAAAAGAGGGATTATCGTGCCTACAATGTACCAGGACGCTTGCAATCAACATATCTCTGTAATGGATCAGTGTTTAAGCTGTAACTTCTTTTCATTTTAAGACGGACCCATGCTTTTATTGTTATTAACACCGTACCCTTTATTTTATTATAGTTTCTTTTGTGTGGAATTATCTCGTTTTGGCCTGTTTGAGGGGCGGATTTCTTGAAACACAAGTGTACAATGCCCTCAATTACTACACATAAGTTTGGATCTTTCAAAATATTATAACAATTGTGTGGAAAAGTGTAGTTGCGTGCGTGCGTATGAAGCATTTGATTACTTTCTCACCCTGGACTCTTGTATACAAAGGAGTCTAAACTAGCAATTGTGGTTGAGTTCTTACATGTAAAGTTTATGTGACACGCTGTGATGGGATTTGTTTTTGTTTTAAATATTAGGTTTCAACCTACTTTGTCTTTTAAATTTATAGTTTTTATTAAGGAATTAGTTTTCAATACAAATTCTTAAATTTTTTTAAAAATAATTAATTTAACTTTTTTTTTTTGTAGTGAACCGTTTTATAGCTGTATTTTTTTAAGGGAAACAATATATATATATATATATATATATATATATTCCACATTTGAATAAAACAAGTGTAACATGAAAATATCCGCGACATGGTCCGTAAATCATGACAGGATGCTGAAGCACCTTCTTGAGTGACTTTGATAAGCTTAATGTACAATGGAAACCATCTTGAAATAGAGATAAAACATTGACAAAGGATGGTGAGAAGAGTTTGTCTTAGTGCCTCTAATTGGCGTTGTGATTTTCCTTTAGCAAACCTGAAGGAGCACCAATAATGTAGATATTCCCTGACCAGCTGAATTCTGCTTGAAGGCTCCTTCAATCTTGAATATTAAATGTAAGACATATTTACTTAATTTAATTATGTTAATAAAGTTAATTAAATTCATTAATATGATATGTTTTTTCCCCCTAAAACACCCTAATTTACGTCCTTAATTTCCTCAATCTCTCTCTTTCTTAATTATTGTTTAGAAGAATCTGACTTCTCTTTTTATTTTATTTTTTGTCCTTTGCCTGCCATTTTCTCCCTTCATGATCGTTGGATCAAAATATGATGATCCAGATTTAATATTTTCTTCCCATCGTTTTCTCCATTTCTTTTTCATTATTCTCTCTCTTATAATAATAATATTTTTTATAAATATTAAAGTTGGACCATTAGATTTTGATCCAACGATCATGAAGGGGGAAAGGACAAGCAATGGATGAAAAAGAAAAGAAGAAAAGCCAAATCATGTGTTGAAGGACTAGCCCATTCCACTAAATGTCGGCAATTCTCCTAATGTTGATTCAAAGTTTAGTTTTCAATATTTTGAGGGACTGACTTATTCCACTAAAAACAACCTCTGTGGGTGAGAAATCAATGTTAGAGTAATAGTTTTGGTGTGAAATCAAAAGTTCAGAGTAATAGTTGCCTGGTGTGTTTGCTTCACTTGTCTTATGCTCAATACTATGTTGGAAGTCATACCAAACGTTAAATTGAAAAGGCCAACGTTCAACTGTTTACATTGGCTACCAAATTAGTGATGTAATAATTAAATAAAAATTTGTTAAAAAAATATATAGGTATTTATATATATATATATATATATATATATATATTTGAGAACTAAATACATAAAAATCTAATTGCCAACATCATACCTCCATGATATATGAAGTTTGTAATGAAATAACACACCATAAATCGTTTGAAAATAAAAAGGACATATATATATATATGTTTAAAGTTTGAAAAATCTCAAAAAAGATAAGGGAAATAGGGAAATCTCAATTCAGAGCAACGAAATCTAGAAATCCCAAATCAGTCTTTTTGTACTTTATTTTTGCGTAAAAAGTTTTAACAACACAAATATTGTAATTAACAATAAGAGTATCTCAATTAATAACGTCAGCACAAACAACTCACAACGTAAATATTTAGTACCTAAATGCTTCTGGTATTGTTAATTTAGATACCCGTGTTATAAATTACAATACTCATGTTGTTGAAAATCTAGTAGCATTTTTCGTAATTACGCAAAAAAATACAAAAAAGACTTATTTGAGAATTTTCAATTTCGCTGCTCTAAATTGAGATTTCCCTATTTTCCTTATTTTTTTTTGGGATTTTCCCTTTAAAGTTTTCTAAAATTGTTTGCTTAAGCCCCAAAACTCTGTTTGGTTTTCGCAAACAAAGTTCAATACCATGTCTAATTCCAAATTTGGGCCCAATGTCTTGACTCAAATCCAAAGCCGAAAAACTTATGTAGTCCAATTTGAGCCAATAACGAGCCCAATATACGCTAGTTTAGCTTAATTTTTTTAAATCCCTATTTATGTTTCTCACTAGTTTGGGGTTGTATATTCATATGCGTAACATCCTTCTAATGCTTGAATGGGTCTTAGATTCTGATTATTATTGGTTTAAAGATTGTTTTTGTGTGAGAAAAATTCATATTGAAAGAGATAATATGAAGTTTCAAAATTGAAAGTTTAAGAGTTTAGCACCATTGTTTCCCATTCTAGCAAACTAGAAATTAAAGTTATCCAATTAATGTGCTGGGATTTAAATCTGCTAATACACTGGGTAAGTATTTATGTACACATGTCGATATGGATAAGGTTATATCATCTTTATTATGAGATATTGAATAAAATTAATAATAACATTCAGACTAGGATGGCACGTGTGCTATCTCTGACAAATCTTCATTTGTATTGGTTTATCCACCTTCCTCTATTAACTTTCCCTCATATATTGCTTGTAGAATTTACATGACAATTGCTCACTTCTTCTGGGGTTATAATGATGGCAAGAGCAAAATGTATATACTTTCATAGGATAATAATATGAGAGCACATTTTATGCTCATCATTTTGATGAGTATAATGTGCTCACCAATATGGATCTTCTAGATTAATTATGGACCATTCATGTTTGCGCTAATTTAATTTTTTATATTATAAATAATTTTTTATTCGAACATATGTACAATTTAAAAATGAAACTAATCTTATAACTATCCTTTTGAAAAATGAACTTACTATTTAAAAAGCATTCGTGCTTACCATTGTTGAGCACTACATGAGAATTTGGTTAAGATTTGTTTACCAAAAGAATTGGGAGGCCTATGCCTTAGAAAGACAGGAATGCTTCTCAAGGTGTACATGGGGTTATGTTTTCGAGAGGTCAAATAAGGGGTATGGACAAATGGCTTTTCCTTGGGCAACTAAAGAAGGTCCTTATTATCCGTAAGAGATCAAGAGGTTACCTTTACACCGTTGACTATGGACTTCACATAAAAAGTGAAAAAGCCTTGTTTCCATGGGTCATTAATGGGAAGATAGTGTTGGTGGAGTATCGAGGGATATTATACAAGATTGATTTTAAGGTGTCAAGAGCTTTGATTTTATTTTGTGTTTTTTGTTTTCTATAATAGTTTTGTAAAGCAGTTTTTAAAAAAAGTTTTGAAAAAAAATATTTGGATACTTGTTTTTAAAAAATCTATTTTTAAAGTAACGTAGTAGCGAGACTATTGGTGGTGACGTGACAGTGGTCTTTATTGGTAGTATGATAATGAGTAAGTGACTGCCTTAAAAAATGAAAAAATAAAAACAAAAAAACAACTTATGTGTTTTAATTTTTTAAAGCAGCCTTTAGTTTTTTTTGTTTGGTTTTTAAGAATAATTGAGTAAAAATAACTTCTCAAACAAGTTTTTTAATTTTTTTTTTAATTTTTAAAACAATATCAAACAAGCTCTAGGTCTTTAAATTCTTACTAAAAGATCTAAATAATTAATTTATATTTATTTTAAAAAATTAGTCAACTTTGTTATTTGCAATAAATGTATGTGAATTTCCCTAAAATGCCATCTTTAATCAACTGCATTAGAACAAATGTTTGATGAAAACTCCCTTATTGTGTACAATATATATATATATATATATATATGGATATCCTTTTTAAAAATAATTACCATATAAATTTGGAGGGCAAAGTAGATTGAGGTCTTATAGTTTGGATCAAAATAAATTTGTTATCTAACTCATATTTAGGATGAAATGTAGTACCAAGTTTGTTTAGTTCTTTCACTTATTAAAATATTGACTTTTTTTTGCCACCTATTAAATTATTGGCTTTATTTGGTATGTGTACAATTTCATCAAAAAAAGAAGAAGAAAAGAAAAGAAAACATGGAATGTAAAAGTCTTGGTTGAACTGCTTCCAATCCTAAGTGGGCTTCCTTAGTTATCAATTCATGTAGGAATGATTTCATAATAATCTTTTTCTCATTTTATATAGGAATAATTTCATAATGATCTTTTTGGTTACCAATAGTGTAGAATAATTATGACAAAATTGGCTCTTGCAAATCATTTTCAGTTTCTCTTCTTATTATCCAAATAATATGCAAATATTTTCATACTGTGCTACAAGTTTTTAAATATAAATAGTATATTAGTTAAAACCATTTCAACAAGATTTTTTTTATTATAAGTTTTTCATTATAAACAAAAATAGTGATTAGTTAAAAACATGTCAAAAAGATTTTTTTTTTTTATGAAATCTATGAAAAATTATAAATAAATAAATATGAAAAATGAAAAGCAGTAACGTACAAACCATTATTTTGCACTATAATAAACGCAATGATTGAATATCTATTTAGAAGGTGGCCAAAAAGGAAAAAGAAAAAGAATATATATATATGTATGTGTATATATATATATATACTTCCTGAAGCATCAAAACATAAAAATGGTATGATCCTTTTTTCCTTTCTTTTTCTATATTTATCTTTCTTTTTGTGAGGATGATTCTTGAATTTAATGTGAATGATGATTCTTACCCTTACAAGGTAAAATTAAAAAAGAAAAAAAATCATAAAATTAACTGAATCTTATATTTAAGATCGATAATAATATTATATAAAATTTCTTTTGGTTCAAGTCATGGCCATACACAAGTTACTTTGAAGCGCCACTTTGCAGTTGCTCGATATTCTTTTACAGTACTTAAAAGATAAGCTCGAATAAAAGGGGGGCTAGAGTCCTGCAGGTAGGAGAATGAAACAGGCACCCTTATCATAAATTTGTAATAAAGGCCTTTGGGGGGATGAAAGCGAAACCTGTCCATTGGAGAAATTATTATTGGTAGCCTGCGAGAGACAAGAAGACAACAAGAAACAACCCAACACATGTCTACCCTGGCTTAGCACCATAAGGGTCCCCCCATGACAAGCCTACTCACCCCCATCAGATTAATCACTTTTCAATCCTCTTTTTCCTCTTTTTTTTCCCCCCCTTTTTATTTCTCACTTTCTTGCAAAAACTAAATCAGATTCGAACCATGTCAGGACCCAAATGAGTGCAAGCTCTTCTAATGTAACTTTTGTTTGATTGAATCCAAGATGTTATAAATATGTGTGTGGTGTGTGTGTGAAATCTCTTTCAACATATCCATCCATCCATCCAACAGCAGTTGTTATTTTAGGTAAAAATTAATCCCCTTTACCTTAGGCTTAATAAGCCATAAATCAATCTTCACCAACCAGCAAATCATGAGAAAGAGCAACTTGGTAGCAGCCTTTCAGTGGCATATTCATACATCTGGACCATACATCAGATTGTGGCAGGTGGATAACAGAATGTGCTACCTGCTGGAGGTTGCTCCCATTGCTGCATTAAGAGGGTACAAATATAGAGAGAACAGATGGGAAAAGGCTGAATAGGGGAACCCACCTCTAAAATATCAGTATCTGTTATGGAGAACCCCACCAATGCAAAGTATTGCAGGGCATACCAATAGAAACTCTATCAAATATGATATGCAGTTTCTTAGTAATAATTCAACGGGGAAAAAATCCTCATTATTGCACAGGAATGATACAATAATCCACAGTAGAAAATACCTGTACTTTGCTATTTATGTATAGTTGAAAGTTGCCAAATTCTAATGCTCTATCAGAATTTATAGAACCCACTGTAGTGGTCCCTACTAAGTACTAACTATGCTCCCCTTGCATTTTACCTAAGTTACTAACTCCTAAAGGATTTTTTTCACAATGGCTATTGCTGTCACCTATTATCCATCTGCCACCATTATCGGTAAGGCCAGATGAATTGCTCAAGAAACAGTGTCGCCTTCAGATTTGCATTTAGTAAGCTAATAATTCAGTAATGTAAACCCATTTAGCCTTTAAACCATGCATGGTCAAGTCATGTCGCAAAAGATCATCCTCAGCTGATTTATGACTGTAGCATTGGAAAGAAAGCCCAACTGTTACTTGATCTACCTTCCTTCCCATCAACCTTCTTGTTAACCCACCACTCGGAGCCATTGGAAGGATTACCAGAAACATCACATTTTGTGTTGTCAAAATTGAATTCTTTGGAAGAAGTAACAGAATGATGCTTCTGACAGCAGTGCTCCCCTTCTCCAGGAGCTTTGTTGTCAGCCACGTCATTTGAAGTTTCCCCTGAACATAAATTACACTTGATGGTGTCCTTTTGCATTTTTTCTGCACTGAAAGAGCCCTCAGCCAATATACCCTGTGAAGACATTGACATGTTTCGAACCAATACCCCTGATTTATTGGCAAGACAGCGCGCAACATCTTCACCAGTTAATTCAAATGAGACTCTGTGATCTACTAGTGCTGCATTTGTTTGAAATCCATTCTCTGAATTGCCAAGTGAAGCTACCTTTGAAATCTGATTTTCCACAAAGATGCAGTCACGAGTAGTGGGCACCATGCCATCAGGTGTCAATGACCCAGAACCCAACCTTGAATCATGGCCCATACCATCAGGTGTCAAACAACCAGAACTTAGCCGTGATGCTAGTCCAATGCCATCAGGTGTCAAAGATCCAGAACCTAATCTTGAACCTTGCCCAGCGCCATCTGGGGTCAATGATCCAGATCCAAGCCTTGAACTCCATTTACGAGTGGAGAAGTTTTCAAAGCCCAATATCTTTGGTGCTTCTCCTTTACGAAGATCAGGAAAAGGGCGTCTATCAGGGAATGGAGTGGACGTGCCAGAAGTTGAAATGGCTGATCCTGGTGATATGAGCTGAGCACCTGGGCTTCCTGGATACTGCTGGTAAGGCTGAAATTCATTATTGGATAATGTAAACTTTTGATTAGTCCCACTATTTCTACGAGCCCGGTCCAATGAAGATGCCAACAATTGAGCAAATGGCACCTCAGGGGATGAAGGTGTAGTCAACTGCACAGACTCAGAAGGGGGAGTGAAAGGAGCAGTAGATGGTTCAGTAGTGAAGTTAGAAAATACTGGTGGTGAAACTAACTGAGTTTCATAGGCATAAGGACCAACAGTGAACATGGAAGTAGGTCCACCAGGAGAGTAAGCATTGATGGAAAGAGACGTGAGTGAGAGTAATCCAGCAGGTGATTGTGTAGCAGATGGAGGATCAGATTGGAGGAAAGATGCAGGAGAAGATGGAGGAGCAATGAATGGCATGACAATGGCATTTGAAGTATTTGGTGCAGTTGTATTATCCGGGCCTGTAGGTGCAACAGGTTCAGGAACAAGAACGGCATGGCCAATTCGCTTGCTGCTTTTCTGGGATCCAAAACACCAATACAGGCTCCAGCATCCACCCCAACGTTTTTTCTGCATTTAATTCCAGAAAACTTAAAAACCATAAGTTGATATGCCCAAACATGAACTTCATCTAAAATTATTTATTAAACAAAAAAGAACAGAGCTAAACTACACTTTTCCACAATACAATGTCACAAATGTTGACTGTCTACTAAATATATTTATTTTCAACTCTGCATACTCAATTATTATTTAAACAACCTTACAAAGTTATAATTAGTGTTTATGAATGAATGATCAAATAAAGATAGTCCAGCTGTTCGTCCACCAAGGTATTACAAATTACAAAATTCAATTAATTCAACTATACTTTACTGACCGCTTAATCTGATGTAATACTGCACCATTTTGGAAACAAATAGTATTTTAAAAATTTTTCCTTAAATATCGATTAAAAAGAGATGACATCCTTTTAGGTGATGTAACACAGACACGCTATCAGTTGGCGTAACAACAGACGATAAACAATAAAGCGACAATTTGGAGAAACGACTGAAAGAGAAACAACAATTTAAGAACAAAACTAAAGCTCGTCCCGGCATTTTAGGAACAGTTTCGGCCAAAAGAACACAATAAAGCCTTTTTGTAAGAAAATAACAAACTTCCTGATAGCAAATCAGTATACACATGCATTTAAGAAGTTTGTTGGTTTTCTTGTACACTTTTAAAGGATCCTATCATGCCTATAGTAGAGAGTTTCCATTAAAGCCAAGAATCATTAGCATATCCATAGTAAATCAAAACAAAGAAATCTCTGCTTTTACTATATATCCACTAAATGTGTGAAAGAATAATGTCGAAAGTTTTAGAAACAAAAAGCATCGTGCAACACCAAGAAAATCATTGTTTGAGCGCAAAATAACAATGACTTATATAAGTCATTGCCTCATTGCGATTAAATGTCCGGTCTATACTCAAACTACACCATTCAGCACTGCTGAACTGTGTAAAATGAAATAAATTATCAGCAGGACTCGGCAATTGTAGTATTGCAATAACAATTTTCCAAATGTCCGTACAAGAGACCCACAAAAAGAAAATACTAAGAAAACCTAAAACAAAGCAACTTGATTGCATGGAAAACGTCTACGAAATAGATTGGATTCAAATTGCTTGAGGAACGGGGGGCCAAAGGTGGAGTTCATGGACTCAATCACCTCAGCTAAGCGAAAATCACCACTACAAGGCAAAAACGTTCATAGAAATACTATGCCCTGTCTTTCTTCCTGAGGATTGGTTGGTCGCAGAATATGATTTCAATAAAGCAAGATGCCCAATTGCAAAAATAAAAGGGCTAGGAGTCAGATCTTCTAGTTCATATAGAGAGACAGTACAAGAGAAGGGAAAAAGCATGTAGCATTCTAAATTACTAGATCTCTGATGGTTAAATGAATCGATCGCACTGTGCAATAAACATACGGCTCGTTGAATTGGAGCCGTCCTAATACTTAATGAAGAACCAAGATGTTAGGCGATCAACTTCAAAGCGAAATGAAATTATCAGATTCATTATTAGATTAGCAAAAAAGGCCCTAGATCCAAAAATTCGATTTCCCTTTTGTCGCAACTTTTTGCCAGCCACAGGGAACAGTGTGAAAATGCTTAAAGTAGACATAAAAACTTCAACGCCATCACTAGGTCAATCAAAACTAGGCCTTTAACAAGCGAAAAAAAAAAAAGGAAGAAAAGAAAAGAAATAAAACACGAAGCCCAAGATCCCATTTTCACTCCTTGAACGCTGTTTTCCCAGTTTCCAAGCAGAACACTAAAATAGAGACACGTACCATAAAATTCGCTTTTGTACTAGCATCATACACACAAAAGAGAGAGAGACGTACCGGGACGGCTTGGGGTTGAACTCTGGACTCGGCGGTGATGATGGCGGTGGCCGCAGCATTTACAGTCTCTACGCTATTACTAACGCTTCCCATCCTGGATTCAGATGACGAAGCAGGTGTTCACTCCGGCGACGATGAGCGGAATTGCCGGTTACCGGGAATTGAGAATAGACGGGTAAGTATCGACTTTCCGGCGAGATTCAATCATGAGAAAGAATTCGATCTCAGAATAGAGAATCAATCAGAAAGTGATAAATTATATGGCTTATGCTTATGCATCGTCTTGTTCTCTCTCTCTCTCCTCCCTCTCTCCCCTCTCTCACAGTATCTATTATGTCTTGGTTCAGTTCCCCTCCAGTTTATGTCCTCCGGTTACCTCCATTTTTGCGCCAAACTATTGCCACATCAGATGAAAAGATAGTTGGGCCCACTTTTTACTCAATTACATCGTCGTTTTATTCTTTTTAATATTGTCGTTATTTTTAGGTTAAATCATAGATTGAAGAACGATTATCGCCTACTTGAATTTGAAAGTTGAAACTTAAAACAGCTTTTTAAGGTCCTATGCCTAAAAACAGCTTTAAAATTAACGGAAAACAGCTTTAAAATTTAAGAATCTGAAGATAACTTCATATTATTCCATTTTTATTTTAATATCTGCATTTATTCATTCAATAAATTATTATCCACCACTTAAAAAAATGATAGGTGATTTTTGTAAATGTTACATCTATGATCAAGGTTCTCTTCTAATTTAAAAAATATAGGGAGCCCAAATTCTTCTTTTATGTGCGTATTTGGAAAGAAGTGACAAGTTAATTATCATTACATATAAGTCACTTTTTACATTATATGTATTTGGGTAGAGTGGTGAAAATAATGACTTCTACCTAAAAATGTGACTTATTTTATAAGTTAAAAAATGATTTATTTCAAAAGTCTCTTTCATTCTCTCTCCACTTTTGTTAATTTCTATCCAAACACAAATAACTTCTTATAAGTAATTTTTTTCTGAAGTCAATTCTCATAAGTTACTTATTATTAAAGTCATTTCTATCCAAACAAGCCCGATACTTGAGAGATGTTTTGCTTTAAATTACTAACTCTCAACTTCATAGAATATCAAGACGTCTTCATTTGATTATTACTTATGTTACCAAAGCATTTTTGGTGCTTTCACCACACTAGTCTTCGGCTAATAACATCACTTGGCATGAAATTTTAGCTTTCATGAAAGATTTTCATATTCAATTTATTCATTTACTTCGGTACTTTGTACTTCTTTTAAATAATATCATTCTATCTTTCTTATAAAAAAATAAACAAAGGCTAACAATACTTATGACAAGGTTTTTTTCCCCCCAACAAGTTATAAGAATTAACGCCCTTACAAAACCTAATTAAGATGCCTTTTTTGCCAATAAATTAAGGGATTTCATAAAGAGAGAAAAATATTTAGATACTAAAGTTTGGAAAATATAACTTAGTAATAAAATAATTTTTTTTACAAGTTATAAACTGAGTTTCCCCAAAATTTCATTAGTATGATTTTAAATAGAAAAGAATTGGGGCTTGTAAACAGTATTACTTTTTTTGGTAAAATGTAAACATTATTACTTTATTTTCATTTTACCCATTCTACAAATAAAAGAATAGTTGATTTTGTGAACGTTTTCATAACTTTCTTGAAACTTCAAAAAAAATAAGTTACTTTTAAAAATCCATTTAAAATTAATTGAGCAATTCATAATTTTAAAAGAAGTTGTATGAAATAAATGTTTGTATAACAATTTTTTGGAAAACTATTTTTAAAATAAGGTATATTAAAATTATTCATCATAGTCATCAATAAATTTACAAAAGAACATTTATCGCTCAATTGTAAATAAGAGTGCGATCCATTTTTTGTTTTATTTTAAAAGAAGTATCGCTACAATAAAATAAAAAAAAAAAACCTATAGATAGCATAATAGTAGGATCAGTTGATGCCCAAAAAGACATCTTGAAATTATATTACGTATATGATAAAACACAAAGTAATATTACATAATTGTTCATGAAATCACTTGCTGATGTAATTATTGATTGTTTTCAATATTTGATTTTCTTCTTTTAAAATTCATATGATTTTTTAAATATTCTAAATCTCATTCAGGGCTCACTAAAACAATAGTATAATTTAGTGTTATGTAAATATATGCTTGAGTAAATCATAAATTACCCTTATGTTTTAATTTTTCTTATAAGGACTATCTTAATCAATTTAACCACAGCATTGAGTTAAATTGCAACAGGTTACTTATAACTCCCACAAAAGTTTGCCAGTTAACTTTTCATGTTGAATGTTGCCGTAAAGTTTTTAATCTGGGTGCTGGCAACAAAATAATAATAATAATAATAATAATATTATGACCAACAAATAGGCACAACTGAATAATTATTTTATGTAGCGATGTTTTACATATTTCCCATTTATGAAATAACACATTCTTATCAAAATTATATTAAAAGTCATTTAACTATTTATTTTGAGATAAAGTATAATTTTAATAGCAAATTTTTTCACTATGAATAGACACACAATTAAGTTTTGAAGGGTTTATAAAATTGACACAATCTTTTAAAATGATGTAAATTTAGCAAATCTTAAGGATTAAGATGTAAATTTGTTTTAAAAGTTTATACCGTCGAATAATGTTGTCCTGAAATTTTTTCATGTTTACTTTTACTTTAGAGATTTTAAAATGTAGCAATGTTACAATTTTTCGTTAAAAAGTTAATAGTAAATGTCAATTTATTAATATGTACCACTAGTTTTTAATAGTTTAGAGTAACATTGATATATTTTAAAACTTTCGAAGTAAAATTGAATTTGAAAAAACTTTCAAAACAATATTATTTCACAACAAAAAATTTTAGAATAAATTTACAACTTAATCCAATCTTTTAAATTGACACAAACACCACTTGTCAAAGTTGGATAGAGAACAAGTAGTTGGCACGTTAAAAAAACAAAAAGAAGAGGAAACAACATAAGATTTAGGTTAATTTAATGGAATTGCTAAATTATTTCTTTATAAAAGATTATGTCAGCTTTTGCCTCTTTCAAAATTTAATTGATATATTGACAAGTCCCAAAACTTTTTCAATGTTAAATATCATACTTATTAATTATAGCTCTTCATTTATTAATAGAGATTTTTCTACTATTATTTTTAATATTTGGAATCTTAATAATATTTTCCCTTTTTTAATAGAATTATTGTGTGGACCATTCATCAATTAGGTATACATTAACTTATCGGAGGTTTTTTTTTTGTTACTTATTAATATACGTTAAATTTTACATCTCACATTTTATACAAACTATAAAGATAAATGGAAATATTTTTATTTATAAATGATATTTAATAGAGAAAAAAAAAAGAAAATACCACTTTAATTTCAAAATATCGAATTAGTTATTTTCTACTAAATTTAGTTGTCAATTGCTAGACAAATATAATTAATACATATACTCTTGTAGCCAATAAAATTTATTTGCGATTTTAAAGTTCAAGTAGTAGTTCTTTATCTTTTTCTCTATTTAACATTGATGTGTTGATGATAAACATTCTTTTTAAGGAAAATTGCACTGAGGTTCTAAGAAAGAAAAAATACATAAAAAATGTCCTGTGAAATCAATAAAATTGCACTAAAAATCTTTAAGACTTTTATGTCATTAATTCCAATTGTAAATTGATCACTCTACCTTTTAACAACCTATTAACCTCTAAAGTTGTCAATAAACATCTTTATAGTTATCAATAGATTGAATAGAGTTGGCAATTTATAATTAGAATTAATAACACAAAAGTTGTAAGAACTCTCAATGCAATTTGTCCATTTTGCTAGATTTTTCTAGATTTCAATATGATTCTCCCTTCTTTTTATTCATATATTCACCTACCTGAATGCCTGATGAAACAAAGCATCATCATAAATTAAATAAATTATTTTTTTCTCAAAATAATTATATAACTTTTATCTTATTTGCAAGTTGAGGATGCTACTCAAGAAACCGAAGCTGGTGGTGCCCCCAGCCCCCCACTTTCTCCTCGTCTAAATGAAATAATTATTAAATTATTTATATGTTTCATGAAACCAAGATTTCTTAATAATTAAGATCTAGCACCTTTAAAGGTTTAACATTGATGACAGCGTGCTCGTAACTGTCACAATCAATTGACGATTTTACCCTGGCCTTTAACTCGAAATGACAAATAAATGCCACGCAGTTAAAAAGGTGTGAAATGATGACTCTGGGCTATTATTTTGTAGCAGAAGAAGCGGTGGGGCGTGAGATCCTCGTGACCGTGTGACGGTGTTATAATGCTGCTTTTCTCAGCGTTCACGTGACTCTTATGATCGTTATTGTGTGGTTATCCCTATATTCTTATAGTGCACGTTCTTCATCAGGCGAATCCTGACATTCCAATGAATTGTATCCTAGACCTCCAATCGGCTAAAGCATAACCTAATTCATGCAAGTGCTTTTGAGAGATCCTGGAAGAAAGATGACAAATTATTTAATACTACTAACACCAATAATCAATAAGGGTAATTAATAACAATAATACTACTACTGGCGGCCACCAGCAACAACAATAATAACGATACCCCTTCTTTTCTTTTCTTCTTTTTCTTTTTATTTTTTATAAGAATGATACTCCCTTCTATCTTTTTTATAAGATCAAAAATTTGAATTGTTTTATTTCAAAATGCTCAAAATTTATAAGAGTTGTCTAAACAGTGTTCTTAGTTTTTATCTTGATTAATTATATGTATTACATTAATTAAGGGTCTATTTGGTAGGAGGGAAATGGAGGGGAAGGAATGGGAGGAATAACTTTTTATTATTTGAGTTTTAAAAATTTGGAGAAGTGAGATTATAAAATTTTAATAAAAATAAGATACAAAATATAAGAGTAGGAAAAACTAATGAAAAACTTTTAACCCCATTTCTTTAAATTTTTTTTAAGAGTATTTGATTGGCAAAAAAAAAAAAAGAGTATTTGGATTAGTTTTTTAAGAATAACTTCTGAAAAAAAAGTGATAAAAGGAATTTTAAAAAATGCATTTTGAGCAAAATATATTATGTAGAAAAAGTTATTTTAATAAAATAATAGCGTTTTGATAAATGTTGTCATAATCACTTTTTCATGGTCAAATTATAAAAAATGACATTACCTTTTGTGATAATCACATATAAATAATAAAATACAATTTGAAATATTAAAATTATAAATTTCACAATAAATAATGGTATATTTGAAAAAAAAAATTATGAACAAGTTCATTTAATTCACCATATGTCATTTAGCCATGTAAGTTTGAGATATTATATAATTTATATAAATTTAAATGTTTAATTGGTTTAATACATTTTTTGAGCAAACATTTATGAACAAGATCATTTAATTAAATATGCATCTATTAAAAGAAATAATCATATTTTTATTTAATTTTTCTATATCTGTATTAATTAAATTAATTAAGTCTCTATATTAATATAAAAAATTAATAGATAACTATTTGCAAAAGTAAAACATAAATTAATGAAAAGAAAAAAAAATATTAAATTACTTAAATAATTTTAGCCAAAATTAGGTCATTAATATTGATTAGTAAATAAAATTTATATTAATATAAATGTTAATTAAAAATAAACTTTCTTAACAAAGTTAGTGGTTTGGATTTAATTGTATGTTTTTAAAATAGGAGAGATGTTCGTGTAATTAGGGCAAATGACAAGGGATGTTAAAGTATTTTACTCAATAAATTTGGATTATAAACTTCCAAAATAAACTATAAATAATTTATTTTGATCTTCCAATTGTTATTAAATATACTATATTGATAATATATATAGCCGAGGGATGCAAGAAATTTTTTTTATCCTATTTATAAGCACCACATTAAATTTTTCATATGAATGTGCAATTTAACCTTTTTTTATTATTATTGTGTAGATAGTTATTTCAAGGTAGATTTAGTTAATGTAATGAAATTGAAAATTTTTCTTCTATGTTAAACATGCTGGAAGTGTTTTATAAATAAGACATGTGATTGCAGGCAAAATAATAATAATAATAATAATAATAATAATAATAAGACATGTGATTAAATAATTAAAATATAAAATGGCAACAATTGAATATCTTTCAAATCCACATAATTAAAATTAAATCAATAAACATTTATGGGTTATCATGCTCAGCAAGAGAATGTTTATGAAGTTCACATGAGGGAATTATACATGATCAAATTCAAAAGGCTAATCTTATCAACAACAACAAAAATTGAAAAGGCTAACATGAATTTAAAAGGAAGTTGACATGATTTTATAATATTTTTTTCTAAATTCTTTCTTTCTTTTGATTACACATATATTGAGAAAGTTTTTCTTATTATAAAAAAGTATATTAAAGAAATGAATACACTTTTTCTTACAAAGATTAATTTATATAAATTAGTTATCTAATTCCTATATGAAAGATAAAAAACAACAATTTTGAATCCATCGTAATTAAATTAAGGCTAAAATATACTTTTAGTCCTTTAAGTTTAGTCGAGATCCTCTTTTAATCCCTTAACTTTAAAAACTATATTTTTAGTCCTTTTAGATTAACAACGTTAACTTCAATGATGGAAAATACTGAACAAAATTAAAATAATGACATATTCTTGTATTTAAATTATGTGTAAATAGAAAAATAATTAAAACCCTAATGAAGCTTCAAGTTGGTGTCAACATTAAAGCATCCATACAAATTATATCAATATTTTAACTTTGTTGAGTCAGTATTTTTTTATCAGTGAAGTTAACGTTATTAACTTAAAAGGATTAAAAAGATATTTTTTAAAGTTAAGGAACTAAAAGAGGACTTCGATTAAACTTAAAGAATCAAAAGTATACTTTAGCCTTAAATTAATATACTTTAAAGACTATATTATACTTAAAATTTTTAATTGTCCTGATGTGTAGACAACCTCTTTAATATTTAAATTTTAAAATGAATTATCATGCACTAAGTGTCATTAATCCAAATAACTCCTTTTATCATTAATGTATTATTTATTCACACACAAAAATAACTTTGCAATTGATTTTCTAAAAGATTACTTAAAGTTTAGAAAGATTATCTCCGTATAATTCAAAATTTATTAGGATTTTCTAAGAAAATAAATTGTAATAGGATATTTGGTTAGTAAAATATAGTTACGCTCTTTTATAATAATTAACCAATTAATATTTTTGTTCACAAATTTTAAAAAAAAGGATAATGACATATAAACACCATTTGAATTTCAAATCCTTAAATAAGTCTGGTTGCTTATAAGAGTAATGAGATAAACTAAACTTATATTGCAATTAACAACTCAAGTTTTTAAAAAATTATTGATTTGAGATTTTAAAATTTAAATGGTATTTATATGTCATTCTCCCTTAAAAAAAAGAGAGAATTTCGGTAAAAAAAAAAAAGATGAGTTAAAAAGTTGAGAAAATCCAAAAAAAAAAACTAAGAAAATGTGAAAAAGACAAATTAGCATGCTCAAATGAAAAAATCTCATGTCAGACTTCTAATAGGAATATGCCCTTAATTTATGCTTGAAAAGAAGACAAACCAATGGTGAAAAAAAGATACAGAAGTTGTTGACGTATAATCTCATATTGTCAATATATATACTGATGTTGTTAATTTCACTCCTAGAACTTGTGGCCGTAAATTATACATTTTTATTATATTGTATATTATAAGGTTTTGAAATAAGATACTAAAGTTGCTAATGTATAATTTCATGTTGTTAATGTATATACGTATGTTAAGTGGTGAAACATAATACTTGTTATTGATTTATTATTTCATATTGTTAATGTATATACTTAGGTTGTTAATTTATAATATCACCCTTAGAACTTATCTTACAACTAAACATTAGCATTAGTTGTTTCTTTAGAATATAAAGTTGTGAAACATGATATTTGAGTTGTTAATTTCTAATATGTTGTTATTAATGTGTGTATATTTGTGTTATTAATTTTATAGTCTCACCCCTAAAACTTGTCTTCTAATTATAAATTGGCCTTAGTTGTTTTTAAGAATATAAAGATGTGAAACAGAGTACTTGAATTGTTAATTTATAATTTGTTATTAGTAATTTATATAATCATGTTCTTAATTTATAGTCACATCCCTTGAATACTGCCAAATTCATTTTAACATACTAGCCATAATTTGACATTAAAACATATCAGTAAAAATTTGATCATCTGCTAAGAGAAAAACCTCATTGAAAAGAACTACGCTACAGAAAAAATGTCAGTTAATAGTAATAAAAATGTCATTTAGTAGTAGTTGTCATTAGTAACGGTTTTTAAAACTACTGTAAACTTTGCCTCCATTAAAGTTTTTGTAGCAGTTATATCCAACACTACCCATTTGATCAAAGTGCTACTACAGTTGTAGCAGTTGCATAAAACCTCTACTAAGCAAAAATAAGTAAATTAAAAAAAAATTTGCATGATGTTAGTAGCGGTTTCCACTCCTAACGTATGATATTAGTAGCGGTTACTAATATATAACCGCTACTAATGGAGGAAAAAGATGCACAAAAATTTGGTGGGAAATTAGTTGCACTTTCTCAACATATTACTAGTGTCGATAAAAAATTTTGCCAAAAAATGATGGGACAAATTTCCCTTTGAAAGTGCAATTTTTTATATTGAATTTTGTAGCACTTAACTAATGTGTTCAACCATTTTTAAAGAAAAATATTCCATAAAGTTTAAAATTATTTCAAAATATAATAATTAATTACTTTAAAGTATAATAGTTCATGTTATTATTATGATTAGTGATATGTCTAGTGAGCTAAATATGTGTTTTTTATATTCACCTAAATTGTTTATAATAATTCAATAGTATGTAGATAATAAAAAATAAATAGTTTGAAAGATATATATATATCCATATATGTGTTTTTTTTCAATATTAAAACTAAAATAGATAGATATATTAGAAGAAGGGGTAAATGAATGGGAAGGGGTAGATGGTAGACATTATAAACCTAAAATAACAACAACAAAAAAGTTTAGTATACAATAAATAAAAAGTGAGAAAAAATAATAAATAATAATGCTACTTTTAAACTAAGAGTACTGTGTAAAGAATCAGAAGAAAGGAGGGATGTGAGCACTAAGTAGCAACTAGAAAAATGAATGGGTGTTGGGTGGTGTATTTATAGGCATTAACGTTAGTAATGGTTATATCAGAACCTCGACTAATTAGTAGCGGTCATAATCGTGTTTTAGAACCGCTACAAGCTTCTGATAGGGGTGGGAATTTTTTAATTTTAAAAATTTACGTTAGTAGTTATTATTAAACTGCTACTAGAACCGTTACAAGCGTCTGAGGGCTGAAATTTTACATTATTAGCGGTAATTAAATGGCTACTAGAACTACTACAAGCATCTGACAAGGGCGAAAATTTTTAAAATTTGAAAATTTACTATAAGCATGTACATTAATAGCAGTCATTTTATAATCGCTACTAACGTAAAATGAAGGGGATGTTATGCCTCTTACAAGCATTGCACTAGCAGCAGTTCAATAGAACTGTTGCTCAAAACGCTGTGAATGGTTAGCGTTAGTAGCGGTTACACCAAAACCACTACTAATGCATAACGTTTGTAGCGGTTTTTTCCAACGGCTACTAAAGCACACAGAGTTAGTAGTGGTTGAAAAAAAAACCGCTACTGAAGCATGCAACTTTGGTAGCAGTTTTTTTTACAATTGCTACTAACACACGCAACGTTAGTCACAGTTTTTTTAACCGCTGCTAATGCAATATTTAGTAGCGGTTAAATCTTATAACTGCTACTAATGTTCAAACGCAATTGTCATGACTCATTTGCCTCACTTATTGGTCATCTAATCGCAACAAGATAATCGCTACAAATGTTCGTGCCATATGGCACGATGTTCATGCCACACGGCGCCTTTCATTAATAGCAGTTTATAGTAGTAACCGCTACAAATGCTGATATAAATACTCGCCCCTCATGGCACAAGGTCAAATTGTTATATATTAGTAGCAGTTATTAAAAAACTACTATACTGTCAACATTAAAATAACCACTGCAAAACACTTTTTTTTTGTAGTGATACTGAAATAAATGATCAAGTTGGGTTCTTCCTTTATCTTCATTGCTTCCATCCACTAGATCCTAGACTTGAAGTCATCCTATTAGAAACACCCTCACCCTTCACTATCTTAGCCACGAGTTCTGCTTTATTCCAACCATTCTCCTATTTCCAGTCAGATTCAAGCACAGTTGACATCCAATTTGAAAGTCGTCATAACTAATGGAAAGAATCCCAGCAACAATACTAGGCCTCTTGACCTACCACAAGAGGCAGCATGAAAAGATCATTTCTATTAAATAAAATATTAAATCTAATTAGCATGTATCAAACCATTCAGTTGAATTCTTATAATAGTTAATCATGATCGAAAAGTTTCAAACCTTATTTCCAACATACTATCATGGTTAAAAGAATTAAACCCACC
>JBAGKO010000010.1:25770789-25782724 GCA_037177275.1 Acacia concinna
TGTAATACTGTTTTAGCAGTAGATTATCCAGTTTTCTTACTCAAAAAATTTAGCTTATATTCTAATTATACCCTTAGTTGTGTGCAAAATAAAGAGAAAAGAGTTTAGAAGAAAAAGTGTTTGACATCTATAAAATTTAACTAAGAATAGTGGACAGAGCAACATATTGATCTATAACTTCTGAATCATATAATTTGTCAAAGAGATTAAAGGTGAAATCTCATATAAGTATATTTCTGCAGGCTTTTACCTTTTTGTTTTATTATATTCATCCATTTAGAAATATTTTGCCTCCACTGATTTCGGGTATTCTTAGAAGAAGGATTTGAGGGCTGTGAGTTGAAATCAACTAACTCCATTTTATAAAGAAGATGAATTTCTTAATGAATAATTACAATTTCGACGACTCAGTACTTAAATACTAAATATAATACTGGGATATATTTCTTTTCTCGCATTAGAATTACATGAATTAACACAAATGGATTAAGGAATGAAGATTTAAATTCATAACAAACTTACTGTGACCTTTTTTTGTTGATTTTCTTACTATGCTGTGACCTTCGATAAATTTTCTATCATTAGGGTTCTTACGAAGTGTGTAAATAATATAGTTTAGTCTCCAATTTTGTGTTTTAATAACTAAAGGATAATGAGATAATTTGACGTAATTTTGCCAAATTTCTAAATTTATAACTGTGCCATATAACCTAATTCATAATTTCTTAAATTTAGCAACCCAAATTAGAATTTAGGTATTTCAACCCTCTTCATATGGGATTTTCCCTAAAAAATCTAAGAAAAAAATAGAGTACATCATTCATTGATACATTGTCAAATGTTGCCTTATTAAAAACCTTTTTAGGAAAACCTGGTGGGATAAAACCTAGACAAGGTAAAAAGAGTATTGCATGTATTGACTTCCCCCCTTGACAACATTAGTAAAATTCTTTAAGTCCAGAAATGCCAATGTCATGGACAAGCTTCAAAGATTGCGCTTGGAAGAGATTTTGTGAATAAATCTATTGGATTCTCATTGGAACGAATCTGTTGGATATCTGTTTCACTATCCTTTTAAAGGTTACAAGTTAAGAGAAATTTTGGTGAAATGTGTTTTATTCAATCTCCCTTGATGTACCATTCATTTGGTAGGGTAATACATACAATATTATTCTCATATAGGATTGTTGGGATCACTTTACCAAAAGATAACCTACAAATAGTTCACATGTGATGTATTGGTACTTTTGAACTAAGTAGTTCTTCATCACCTTCGCTAATTACTTGAGGTCTAAATGGATCTTTATCCACTTGCAAAGACCTTATGACCACTGTGGTACATAATGTATATGACTTATCAATGTACAAATGCCCTAAGACTTTCTTTGTATAAGCTCCTTGGTATACAAATATTTCACCATTTCATGTTCTTAATCTATAACCAACACAAAATTTTGTTCTTCCCAAGTCCTTTATTTGAAATTCTTTCTTCAAATAATAAATTGCCCTTTGAAGTTCTTTAGGAGCTTCATTGATGTTGATATCATCAATATAAATAACAATTATAGCAAACTCACTTTCAGATCTTTTTATAAAAATGCATGGCCATATTAGATCATTTTGTATCCTTCTTTTAAAAGATATTCACTGAGATGGTTATATCACATGTGTCGTGATTGCTTCAGGCCATACAATGACTTATTTAACTTAATTGAGTAGTTCTTGAGAACTTGAATTGGATGTTTCTGGTATCTTAAGTCCTTCAGGAACTTGTACTTTTGGCATCTTGGGTCATTCAGGGACTTTTATATAAATATCATTGTCAAGTAAATCATATAAATATACAATCACAACATCCATTAAATGCAGATCAAACCCTTTCACTACTAAAAAAATACCCTTTTAACGTCAATTTTTCAGGCCTTTTAACATCCATTTTTGGGGGATGCATATCTAAGGGACGCATAAAATAAGTGAAATCGGGCCGACTGGGGTACGTGGTGAGTAGGGAGGGGGTCTGGGAGGGTGGTGCAGAGGAGTAAGATGCAGAGGGGGTGGGGAGTGAGGAAGAAGAATGAAATGAAGGGAATTAAATTTGACCATACGGTGTCCCCAAGAATCCTTGGGGATGCCGTATGGTATTTACGGCGTCCTAAGAAGGCTTTGGGGACGCCGTATCTCTGTTACAGCGCCCCTAAAGATTGTGGGGACACCTTAGGTCCCCTTGGTGCCTAAATTTTGGGGACCTATGATGTCCCCAAAGACTTCTGGGGACGCCGTAGGTCCTCAATTTACAACATTCCCAAATATTTGGGGACGCCATAAGTTTACGACGACACCAATTAGAATTGGGGACGCCGTAACTAACTTACTACGTCTATAAAATAGTTTTGGGATGCCGTAAGTGTTGTGAAATTCAATTTAATTACAAGATTGCCACCGCTTAAAGTTTTTACTTCCCTATTTTTGAAAAGGGACGTCTTTTGGGGATGTAAAATCTACTTTTTTTAGTAGTGTTTATTTTTTGTTAGGCTAATGAAAAGTCACTATTGGTCAATATGTTTTTTTAAAATCAATACTGAGTCTTTGTGTAAATCCTTGGACTACAAGACGTGCCTCCTATCTTGTAATTCCACCCTCTCCATTTCTCTTTCACACAAAGACCTATTTATATCCAACTTATTTTACATCTTCAGGTGTAAGGACTACGAGTCCAAAAACTTTTCATTTAGCAAATAATTCAATTCTGATTAATGGCATCCTTCCATAAAAGCCAATCCTTCCTTTATTGGCACTCACTAATGAATTTTGGCTCATGATCCTCATTATCATTCATTACATCATATGCTATATTATAAGTAAATATGTTGTCAACATTAACTTCATTTCGACCCTATCATATTTTATTCATAACATAATTTATTGAGATCTCATTCTTTTAACACATTTTAGGTACCTGGATCTCTTCTGGGACTACTACATTCTTTTATGGAGATAATAACTCTTCAAGAGTTGGCTCTTCTGGAGCTCTAACTTTTCTTGATTATCTTCTACTTAACCATCTATATATATTCTTAGCTTATTTTCTCTTTCGTGGATTTTTACCTTTAAAACGATGGGCATTTCATACTTCAGGAGTGCTTTAGATTTATTTACAATAGGTTGTCCTTCAGGGACATCAATTCTAATAGGAGCACAAGTAGTTGTGATATGTGACTTTATCACTTTCTTTTGGATCAACAAATGCTTTTGGCATTTTATTAGCTTAGCTCTACAAATTAATTATATTATGAACTTCTAGTTCATATTATTTTCTATGAGGATCAAGATAAGTCAATAATAATTCATTAGCTAATCTCTTTTACCCAACTGCTTATTTTCTCCCCTTAATGTTGAGACAAATTATTCATCAAAATGACAATCGGCAAATCTATCCATAAATATATCTTATGTAGTTCGGAGGGGATTCATACTCAACATATATTCCCATTTTGGTTCATTGTGGTCGTGCTACTGGCACATATACTGCATACTTAAAAATTCTTAAATCAAAATATTAGGTTCCTGATAAAAACCATTTGTAAGGGGAAAACCTTTAGATAATTTGTCGGCTTGATGCGTATTAACATTATTGCATACAAAATAGCAAGTTCCCAAGCATAAATTGAGAGATTAGATCTCATAACTATGGGTTTTGTGATTAATTGCGCAACCATTTAACAAATAATTCTACTAATATATTTTGCTTATGAACATGAGCCACAAGATGTTCAATAACAATTTTGAGGGACATGCAACGTCCATTAAAATTTTGTGAAGTAAATTTACCAGCATTATCAAGACATATTTTATTGATAGGATAATTAGGGTAATGTGCCTGTGGGAAGGTAATTAGCAAACATGTGACCATTTAGTTGATGCATCGATAAAAACATATGATAACTAAATGGTTTGCATAGTGGGTGCATTGGCTTACAAATATCTCCCTATATCCATTCTAGAAAAGTTATAGATTCATTTGCTATTTTCCTTGGTGAAGACTGGATAATCAACCTTCTCTTAGAACATGCAACACATAAGAAATTATAGGATTGTGGTATTTGCTTGCACACACTTTAAGGCATGTCCACATGAATTCCCAATGATATTCCACGTCATGAATGACCTAGGATGACCCAATCGATTATGCCAAACATTAAGTCATTAGTAAACTTCGGGTTTATATTGACAAACTTTAGGTTTGTTTTATCAACTTTTGATTTGCATTATCATTTGTAAACTTTTGGTCTACATTGCTAAACTTTAGGTTTGTATTATCGAACTTTTGGCTTGCATTATTTTCTGTAAACTTTTAGTTAACAATAGCACATGTTTTTTTAGAAAACAATATTTTATTAAGAGTCATGAAAAACAAAATAAAAGACATAACAAAATTGACACTTGTATTCCAACAATCTCCTTATCAAGTGTGAGTTATATAAATATATTTTTCATATTCATACATTAGGTCTTTAAGAACTATATCAATTTGGCTATTAGTTCTTCAGGAACTATATTTATATTGTCTCTTTCAAGTTACATAAAATTCTCAAAGAGTTGTCACATAGTTTTTTTGGAACTATCTTCACAGGATATTCAATACTTCTACAATGATTCCATACGGTGGAAATGGGATAAGTCTAAAAGTTTTATAGCTAAATCAGCCTACGAGAACTTGCTTACTCTGAATTAGGAAAAGAATAACTCATGGGGGAGGTTGTGGAAAATTAAAATACTATATCGATGTCGTACTTTTGCATGGTTAGCATCGAAGCAGTGGTTGCTTACTAATCAAGTTAGGTTTCGTAGAGGTTTAGCTCCACTGAAATGTGTCCAATCTGCCATACTCATAGTGAGAGTCTTTTACATGTTCTTCGTGATTGTGTTAGTACAAAAGTTTTGTGGAAACGAATCCTGCAACAACCTCACCGATCCTGTTTCTTTTTTATTGAATTTTGAAGATTGGTTTTGGTGGAATATATCTCATACAAGCAGTGATGGAAACGACTTGAATTCAATGTTTTGTGTAATTATATGTTGGCTATGGAAGCGACGGAATCTAAGAGTCTTTGAGAATAAAATGGTATATAATGAGTCTATTTTGATAAATGCGTCGAGTATAGTTAATAGCATGCAGGACACCCGATCTCGCTTGTTAGGTGTTAATCTTCAAGGTGCAAGTGTTTTAATCCCATCGTGCTCTTGGGTTCCTCCACAATAGGGATGGTTCAAATGTAATATTGATGGAGTCCACTCCCCCTATTTGGACGTTACTGCATGTGGTGACCTAGTTCGGGACTCATTTGGCAATTTTATTAAAGGCTTTGTCTATAATATGAATGGTGGTGATAGTCTTAGTGCAGAATTATGGGGCTGTCTACATGGACTGAAACTAGCATGGGACCTGGGCAATAAACAAGTGATTTTGGAGACTGATTCTATGGAGGCAATTACGTTGTGTACCACTATTGCTAATGAGGATAATGTGGATTACCACCTTCTCACAAAAATCCATAGTATGATGCAGCATGACTGGATGGTGGAGGGCAAATACATGAATTGGATGTGTAATTATGCAGCGGATTTTTTTGGCAAAAGAAGGTCTTTAGCTCACAGAGGGGTGCATGTTTTCTCAACCTCTCCTCCTAGTTTGACTTGGTTTCTAGGTCAAGATACTCATGCTAGAGTAAGAACCATCGGGATCTAGGCTTTGGTTTCCTTTGTTATAAAAAAAAACCATTTATGCATATATTTTATAGTATCTAAAATTGATTTACTAAATTAATAAATTCAACATAAATTTGAAGAGAATCATAAGGTAAAATCAAACTACATAGAGATCACTCGACAATGATATATGATAAACTGAAATAAAGAAAATTTGAAGAGAATGTGTGAGGACAAATATAACATACCTTATCAACATTCTGCTTTAACATTTTTCAATACAAAAAGTCAATTGATATTAAATAGTCACAAATGTAAGAATAAATATCTAATGAAAGGTACATAATGTACCATATTAACATCTACAAACATACTTAGGCGTATTTCATTTTACTTAAGAGCTTCTTGAATATAGGATATTCTAGCAATTGGCCTCAAGGCTATATAATACTCAACAGTTTCTCTTAAAATACATTTGCGAATTGGTCTTTAAGACTATTACTTTTAAGTAGTATAATTCTTTATGAGTAATTACTCACATTATATGTCATTTGATATTTTAATTATAAGTCTTCTAGACTTTAATTAGAGAGCCACAATTCCCCTTCCTCTCTTGGTTGCCATCTAATTAAGGAATTATATAATATAATAAGTGCTAATCAACATGAAGGTAATATTATTCAAACCAAATATCATAAACATATAGTCTTTTAATCTCAAGATACCCAAAGAGGAAGGTATTACTTTAAAATTAAAGCTTTATGGCTTCAAGCCATTTAAATCTCAAGGCTTCTTGTCAATTAGTTCTCATGGTTTCAAGCTTTTTATCCTTGAGGAATTAGGATTATATGGCTTCTAGCCTTTTAATCTTAAGAAGTTATAGCTTCAGGTCATATATCCTCTTGCCTTGAGAAAGTAGGATTATATAACTGCTGACCTTTTATTTTTGAGAAATTATGGCTTTGAGCCATTTATCCTCCTGCCTTGAGAAATTAGGATTATATAGTTTATGTCCTTTTATCCTTAAAAAATTATGGCTTTCGGCCATTTATCCTCATGGATTTTTATCCTTAAGAATTTAGGATTATATAGCTTCTAGCCTTTTATCCTTAAAAAATTATGGTTTCTAGTTGTTTATCCTCCAGACCTTTTATCCTTGAGAAATTAGGATTATGTGGCTTCTGGCCACCTTTAATAACAACTATTGAAAAATAATAATAACCTCTAATATCCATTATCTTATTTCTTAAACAAGATTTTAACTTTTTAATCTAGAGAATCTTGGGCCAGGGACTCCAATATGTTCATAACAAAAATCCGAAAGTGAAAATACTAAAAACTATGCACTGGTTGCAAACTTGAATGATATGACTTGTTATAAATAAAAGGGAGAGAAAGATAAAATATGAGAATAAAAGAGAACAGTTGTTATTAACTATTAAGGGGTGTCTAGTACATAATATATGCCTTTTATATATAGGCATAAATGTATAATATCAATAGTTTAAATCCTACTGCCGATGTGAGGACGTTATTGGTGAGCGATCTGTAAATACCTCTGCAAGTGCTCTTTGAGCCTAGATGAATGCTCTGACCCTAGTGAGCCCGAGGACCAAACTCACCTAAACTTTCCACTATCCAAAAAAAAAAAAATAGAATCGATATTTGTAGATTTAATAACAATAATATATAACTATGGGATACTGAAAATATTAGAGATAGTGAGAGATATTTACATCCACATAAATATTATATTCATAACACTGTTCAATTTATTTTCTAAAAACTTGTTGACAAAATTTTTACTGCTATGTGTGTGTAATTAATTTTAAATAATACTAACTCCAGTAATTAAACTAGCGCACGGTGTTGGTTTAAAGATGTATGATTTTGCGAAATCCTTTGAGTCTCAAATTTAGTTTACAAACTTCGAACCGGATAATAATAATAATAATAATAATAATAAAAAGAAACTGTAGTGATTAATATAGAGTTACCTTGCTAATTTCAGTAGATTAAGGGAGTCTCCTTAAGTATCCTTTGATGAGGATGGGATTATATATCAATTTATAAATTAAACTGAAAAAAATATAAATATCCAAGATAATTTATCAGAGTCTCGTATTTAGAATCAAATTTAACCCTTCCTCCAACTCTATTAAAGATTGAGGGAGTACCATGCAATTGTCAACAAATCTAA
Organism: Acacia concinna; assembly: GCA_037177275.1. Taxonomy (NCBI): domain Eukaryota; kingdom Viridiplantae; phylum Streptophyta; class Magnoliopsida; order Fabales; family Fabaceae; genus Acacia; species Acacia concinna. Next base: position 25,778,696 of record JBAGKO010000010.1, read on the forward strand.
ATATCCAATATTCAATGGTGAACACACCAGTAGGATACTGGAAACTTTCCCTTCATTTGGTTAAATCAATATACTCCTATATATATAAGCTTCGTGAGATCTCGTGCTTGTTATTCTGTGATTCTTTTCCGTTTATAAAATTTGTGCCATAGATTGGACGATGATTGTGATGATGAGCGTTGCTTAGAATATTGTGTAATGTAGCGAATCATGTCTCGATAGGGGGAAAAAAAAAGTCGAGCTTTCCCTCTTCTCCAGACGGCCTAAATCATCAGTGTTTTAATTATTCTGGGCTTTGGGTTTTTCCAAGAGACACACCACAAACCATGACAAATTATTGGGATGATATTGTTTAAAAATTATAAACAATGCAACTTTTAATCATTTATTTTATTGGATGAGACTGATATCTAGTTAGTAAAGCCTAAAGCAACTGGTTGGCAAGATAAAATCCAAAAGCTAGTTGGCCATTAATTTTTGTACAGATCGAATTTTCCTACACAGTTTTACATCCTTAAAATCCCTAAGCAAAGTATTAGTTCTTTTTATTTGTATATACAAGGAAAATGTTATCATTCCGGCAACTCTTAAAATCCTTCCCATCCTCATTTCACATCAAATGAGCCCTATAAGATTCCCCGAGAGCGGCAGCTGGCCAAGACTGAAACTCCAATACTTAATATTTGTCATGTTTAAGTTTCTAAACTAGTTCACCTAATTTAAAAAATAATATATTTCTTTCGGTCCTAATTATAAAGTTTAGTTAGTTTTTTTGAAAAATCCTAAAAATGCTAATTATATTACTTTAAGACATCAAAATTTATCATTTTCTTTAAACTATGTTGTTTGACTAATAAAACACAACATATGATATGATTAAATAAAGTAATTAACTTTCTTAAGATTATCCAAAAAAAGTTATTAACTAAACCTTATAATTGAGACTAGAAGTATAATATAATATTATAAAGAAATATTTTAGATAGGTTTCATCACATTTGTTATAAATCTTATACTCCCCCCAGTTCTAATTATAAGATCGTATTGAAAATTTAATTTGGTCATAAATATAAGACCACTTTGTCTTCCATTTTTAACTACTTTTTCTTAAACTATCCCTGCCAATACTCCCTTAACTATAATTAGACACCACATTAATTTCTAGGTTTGTAATTTTTCTTAACTATAACTTCTCATAACGAATTTAACTAATATCCTTAATCTCTATAAAAAAAGTCAACTTAATCTTATATTTAGGACTGGAGAGAGTATTAATTTTTATTTGCCACGACCCTAAGGCTTCCGCATTTTATCAAATTATTTTATCATATTAAATATACTATTGTGGATTTGGCTATGAAAAAGTGAGGCGTTACAAATATCACCCCTCCTTTGTAATGGTTGAAGCCAGAAAAAATTGCAATAGGTCTATAGTTATTATTTGTACAATAAGTTGTATCAAGCGAAATGACTTCTCCAAAGCAAGCATAGTCGACTAACATGAGTGCATCAGCCCAGAACACATTTGTCACTTGCTTCTTTGAGTCCATTTGGTGGGCATGGAAAAACGATAGATTTTCTACCAATTGTTGCTCAAAGGAACGAAAGATACATCCATCTTTACCATATTTCATTGCCCATTGCCTTCTTGAATTAAGATAATTTTTTAAATCAACTCTTATAAATCCCAAATTGTCTCTACCTCTTGCATACTAGCTCTACAAATTGAACATTGATTTTTTATTCATCCTAACTTTCTCAGTATTTTATAATTCATAACATTGAGCCGATATTATTTCTCGATGCGATGCAAGAAGGTGAACAGTTTCAGGAGGCTGAAGAGGATGATTATGATCTAGAAAGACTTCACTTACTTTAAATTTTCCATTTACTTGTTTAACTTTCATGCTAGCTTCACAACCCGTTCTTATCTCATCTCTGGGCTTCCTTGTTTGCATGTCTCGTTTATCTGGTTTTCTCACTCCTTCCTTATTACACACAAATATGTAATATATATATATATAAGATGACTTATCCTTTTTACTCTTGTTGCCCCCTGCCTTCGAACACAAAAGCTGGTTTTTCTACCATACTCCAAAATTCCCATGATTCTTCAATATTTTCAAATTCAAGATTAAGTTTATGAATCAAATTTATATCCATGGTGAAAGCCCCTGCAAAATTTTAAAAATATGTGCCCAATGTAAATTGATAAATCAATAACCAAAACAATAAAAATCATACTACTAAGTTTAAAATGGATCTATCATGTACAAAAATGATTATAATAGGCAGTGGTCAAACAATGAACAAAATAAAGTTGGAAATTAATAGTCAGCAAACCATATTTCTTCCTCACATTAATATATCTAAACTTGATTACTAAGGCAGAAATTGAACAAACTAAAGTTGGAAATTATGTACAAAAGTTATTATTACAAACCATTTTTTAATCGAATGCACTTAATAAATACTCCCTCTGATCCTAATTATAAGGCTCAATTGATTTTTTGAAAAATACAAATTTCTTAAAAAATATAATTAGCTTTCTTAAGATTCTCCAAAAAAAAAATCAATTGGGCCTTATAATTATTATCGAAGGAAGTAATTCGAATTTACAATTTTTTAGTCTCTTCTTTGGCTTCTTTGTTAATACGTATACTTCTTGAAGGCTACCGAAAAGAGTTCAGCGCAACATTAATTCACTCTTCATCTATTTAATTCTAAACCTCAAATGAAAGAAAAAATAGAATTTTAGTTTGATGTATATATGAGAATAAAACGTTCGGCAGTGGAGATACATCATGGAAGAAGAAAAAAATAAGGAATAAAGTAAATGTAGTTACAGCAGGGACGTCAATGAGTATCAGCAAATGAGTTTAGGATGTTCTAAAATTTTATCAGTTGATGATATTTTGAATGTTCTTCTGCCGCCTTGCTTCGAAGAGTTTGGGAAAAATAAATAAAATTAGGATTTCATGAATAAAACCAGTCTGAAACCCACAAGCTAGATCATTGCTCCTTTACGTCATGGAGATTGCTTTGGAGAGTACTCACATCAAATAGGTTTCTCCGTTTTCCAGCCATTGTTTTCTGAAAGTTTTTCCCACCCCCTTTTCACCGTTTTCACGTGCTTAGTTTCACCCAGGAGAGTAATAACATATTAAGCAAAGTGCATTGCAACAGAGGCGACATCCTGCATTCCCGCACTGGTGGCTTTGCCATTATTGAAATGGGGCATTTGGAGAAGAGGCAAGATGATGTCGTTTCAAAGCCAGGGAGAGGCCAGGCTTGGGAAGAGCCAGAGAGACAATCCGAACATGGGTGGAGTGAGAGGCAAAATAAAAATGGAAGGTAGGTAGAGACAAGTGCGTGAGGGTAGGGGTGATGGTGAGAAAGAGTCCTATTTAAAAGTGGAAATAGGCCAGGCGGCCTGTCAGGGGCCTATGGCTTGGCCTGGCTTGTTTGAATTTAGTAGCAGGCCCAAGCCTGTTACACTACAAAAAAACACGCGTATTTATAGCAATTAAAATGTAGGATTTGTATCGGTTTTAACCACTACAAATAACTTTCAACCGCTACAAAATCGTATGTTGCAAAATGTGTAGTAGCGGTTTCTAGAAACCGCTACTAATTTGTAGCGGTTTTGTTAAACCGCTGCAAAGTCTAAAACGTTGTAGCGGTTAGTAAACCGCTACAAAGGGAACAAATTTAGAATAGGGTGAAGAAGGAGAAAGGAGAAGAGATTAAACTAAGAATGAAGTTGAAGTGAGGGGTATTTATAGGTATCAGCGAAACATTTGTAGCAGTTACTATGACGTATTTTGTAGCGGTTACTCTTTGTAACGGTTTTATTTGAATTAGTAGCGGTTAAAAAAATGAATTTTTTTAAAGAAAAATAATTTTATCCATGAAAAAATTATATGAATTGTTTATGATTTTAGACAATGCGGTTTTTAAATCCACTAATTTTTTTACGCAGTTTGATTGGCTTGAAAATGTTATGACTTAATTTATAATTTAAGAGAA
>JBAGKO010000010.1:25792430-25808274 GCA_037177275.1 Acacia concinna
GTGAATTAATTTTAATGATTTATATATGTATGCATGCGCATTGGCAGAATTATTCAGGAAATTAAACTATGTTGAAAAAATATCATGTTGTTGAAGTGGGCGAAAACTGGAGATATGGATGGTCAAAAAGTCAAAATCGAAAAAAAGAATAAAAAGAGGTGGGAAAAGGGGGAGAGAGGGATGTGATTGTGATGGTTATAAGTTGAAAAAAGCAAGATTTGTGAGCTTATTCATTTAAATCCAATATGCTAAAAAGTTCAGTCAGTCAACTTTTTTAACCAAACACAATAATAACAAATAAGATCAATTATATAAGACATTCTAACCAAAACATCCAATAAAAAGGCCATATTAGTTAACCAAACACACACTTAATTTACAGGTCAAACTTTGATTTTAATCTTCTGAATGCTTGAGAAATTAAGGCGCCTGTGTGCTAAAATCCACATGAATCAATCATATCATATACGCGATGGTGATTCTCTCTCTCCCTGTTTCTTTTGTTTTTTTTTTCAGGATACTTGGTTCATTATGTCATATTACTGGATTCATTAAAGTACACATAACACTAAATTATACCGTTTTAGTGAGCCTTGAATGAGATTTAGAATATTAAAAAATCATATGAATTTAAAAAAAATCAAATATTGAAAATAATCAATAATTACATCATCAAGTGATTTAATGAACGTAATACTAGTTCGTGTTTAAGCATATACGTAATATAATCTTCAATTTTTTATTTTTTTGCATTAACTGATCCTAGTATTATGTTATCTATATATTTTTTTAGTGATGCTTCTCTACAGAAAAAATAAAAAACCAACCGCACTCTTATTTACAATTGAGTGAGAAAAAAATTCTTTTGTAAATTTAGTGATGATTATTATGAATAACTTTAAAATACCTTTTTTAGTAATTTTCCGAAAATATCTTATAAAAATTTATTTCACATAACTTCTTTTAAAATTCTAATTAAATTGCTTAGTTAATTTTTAAATGGATTTTTAAAAATAACGCATTTTATATAAACTTCTAGCAAGGTTAAAAAAAGGTTAAAGAAATCAACTATTTTTTTATTTGTAGAATTCGGTAAAATTAAAAGGGTTTTGGTGCAAAACTACTTATATAAATATTCTAAAAGTGCGCATAACACCTTTTATATTTTTAAGTGTAAAAATACCTATCAACATTAAAAAATGTCAGCTCCACTAAATAAATATAATGGATATTTTGTGGGCCCCACTTTAATAATTTTTTAATAACATTTTGAGGGCACAGGTACAAAAATACCCATCTACAAATTCCATGGGTGTGTGTGGCACCATTTCATGGGCCCCACTTTAATAATTTTTTAAACATTTTTCCATTTCTAACTTGGTGCAAAAATAATTGGTTTGGAGGGATATGAAAGTGCAAAAACAAAAAACAAAAAAAAAAACTCATATACAATGTTATGTAGAAAAAATGCTCCGATTTAATGATTCTATAATTTTCAATAGGAAGCAAAAATACTTCTAATTAAAAGGGACAAAAATGCAAGCTCCACTAATAAAAAAATATTTATTAATTTTCTGGCTTCATTAATTAAGGAAGCGGGTAGCACAAAGGTGGCGACAATGTAGGTGGCTAAAGAAAGTCAAGAACGATATGCAAGTATAGATATTGTTTGGAGGGGGATAGAGAGAGACAAAGATGTGAGGGAGAGAGGTGACGGAACGATAACAGGTGAGAGTTTTTTTAGATAATTATTAAAGTAGGGCTCATAAAGTATAAATTAATAAATGTTTGCCTTAATTAACATAGATGAAATTTTTCCCCCTATTTTTAATAATAATCATATGTTTTTTTGTCCACATAACATTGTATATCGCGTGTTTTTTTTAAAAAAAATTATTTTTGCACATTCACATTCCTTCAAAACAATTATTTTTTCATCAGGTTAGAAATCAACAAATGTTTAAAAAATTATTAAAGTAGGTTTAGGTAACAGAGCAAACATTTTTGCCCCATTATTGAATATTAATGGGTATTTTTACACCAAAAAAATCTAAAAGGTGTTAAACGCACTTTTAGAATATTTATATAGGTAGTTTTGCACCTTTGCTCAGGACTTCAATGCAATTTTTCTTAAATTAAATATGAAATTACTTTCTTATCATGTTGATTAAAAAAGAAAAAGAGCAGCAACCGAGCTCTTGCATCACGCTCTGCTCGCCATCACTTTCTTCATCTTCCTCTTTCTGTTAAACTTCCCTCTAGCAAGTGATTGTGATGTTCAAGTACTTGTCAGCAAAGTGGGCGATATATCTGAATTCGGTTTCATCTATGAAGCCATTATGATTAGAATCAACAAATTTGATGCCTCTCTTGCTCAGATCTTCCACGCAGCAAGAGCCTTCTGCTGAGTCACACGGCCTCTTTTAGCTCAAATCGGCTGATTCTTCCCTCATCGTTAGAATCAAATTTCTTGAGTCGCTTGAACTCCTCCACGCTCATGACTCTCTTCCCATCGCGCGTTAAACCACATTATATGAATGCCATATATATACTCCCTCACATTATAACTATAAAAGTCTGATGATTTTTTTTTTTTAGAAAATTTTAAGAAAACTAATTATATTACTTAATCATATCATATTTTATGTTTTATTATATTATATATTAGTTTATAAGTCAAATAACATAATTTAAAAAAAGGATAAATTTTAATATTCTAAAGTAATCAACTAACTCTTATGATTAAAATTAAAGAAAGCATATTATGATATTCTCCTTCTATTCTCTACTACCACGTACTTGCTAGCTATATATATGCTTCTGGTTTCCAAGGCATTCCCTATTTATAGTGTGCATTTAACACATAAGGTTGCAGAACCAATAAGAAGATGCAATAAAATGGGCTCAAGAGACATATATATAAATAGAAGAAAAAGAAAAGAAAGCAAGAAGGGTTCCACTGCAAGCAATCAACTAAGGAAGAGGAAGAAAGAGAATTTAGAGCAGTGATATTATGTATCTATGATATTAATATTATTATGTATTTAGGAAAGCAATAGACTTATATGATATTATGTATTTTTATAAGTTGATGTGCTTGTTTAGATAAGTTATATATACATTGGGAAGTTTGTGTGCCTGTTTTGATGAATTTATATATTTATTTTGACAAGTTTATATGACTATTATGATAAGTTATGAACGGTAAGTTTATGTCTTTATGTTGATAAACTAGTTTTTATTTTTACAAGTTAATGTATCTATTTTGACAATATATATATTGACAAGTTTATTTATTTATCATGACAAGTTTATATGCCCTATTTTAAGTTGATAAGTTCTTGTGTTAATTTTGACAAATTCACGTGCTCATTTTGACGAGTTCATGTGCCTATTTTGACAAGTTATGCATCGACAGGCTTATGTGCTTATTTTAATAAGTTTATGTGTTGATTTTGATAAGTTTATGTGACAATTTTGACAGGTTATGTATTGACAAATTTATATGCCTATTTTGACAAATTTTAGTGTCTATTTTGACAAATTGATATGAATATTTTGACAAGTTGATGTGCATATTTTGACAAATTAATGAATATATTTTGATAAGTTTACATGCCTAATAAGTTACTGTATTATTTTGATAAGTTTATGTAATTATTTTGATGAGCTATACATTGACAAACTTATATGCCTATTTTCACAATTTCTATATTAACAAGTATATATGTATATTTTAACAAGTATATGTGCATGACAACTTATAATGGACGATAACTCATTTGTCTTCTTTTTTATCTTTTTTTAATGGAAAGAAGATTACTTCACAATCAAATTTAATATCAGTATGGTTTTCTAACGTGGTTTACAATTGAATTTACCATGCAAGAAGTCATATCTTTCAACGACAAGTAATTCATTTAGCACAATCAAAAGCTACGATAATCACGACGATGTACAAACGCATCAAGCGTATAGCACAACCTCAAGTCACATTCGGTAGGATGGAGTTGCAATTTATCCTCAAACAAATCCTAGTAGGAGCTTATCTTTAAACTCCAAAAATCAGACTAAAGCACAACGCCATATGCTTATTCGAATATTTCTTAATCATCATGAGATATTATGCTGGTTTTTAAATTCATCAACTTATATTAGAATTTTTCTCCTTCAATTGCCCGCTCTTCAAGAGGATATGATATTTATTATCAAGCAGAACGTTGTTAGTCAACCTTAATATTTCCCTTTCTATTGTAATATTTCCTTTTCCATTGTAAATTACTTAAACAATCTCATATTACTATCCTTAATCATCCTAAGAACATTATATTCACTGAAGCTTTACTTATCTTTTCTGAAATGTATATATTCTGCTACGGTTTTCCCTGACTAGACTTTTACTCGCATAGTTTTGTTTTATTAAAAAAAAAGTGCCTCTTTTCTTTAATAGGAAAATGTGCGGCAAGACCTTCTTTTTTTTTTTTTCCAATTATGAATGCCATTTTATCAAGGGTAAAAGTGTAATTCATTCCCTAACATTTTTCTTGAGTTGCAATTTTAGTCATAATATTTTTTTGGCTCAATTTTAATCCCAACATTATTTAATTAGTGCAGTTAATATCTTCTTTGACATAACAGTGATGTTGACCGTTAAAAATGGATGGTTGGCCTCAAACTTGCCATGTGTCATGTGAAGTGGAAAAAATGGCTTATGTGGCAGGTGAGTAAGAATTTTTTTTTATTAATGTCCTGCCCTAAAAATCTTTGCCAACCCTAACTATTGCTACGACGGACCACCGACAGCGAGAGTGAGAGAGGCATATCAAGAAGGACTGAAGGAGAACGCCAGCTAGAAATAGCCGGACCAGCGACAGCCACTCGCTCTCCGGAATCAACAGATAGGGACTTTGTTCATGGTCGTGATTTGGCAGATGATCTATCCCTATGCAAATTTCTTGAAACTTTCAGCAATTTTTTTACTGCCGACAATTGGGATAATTGCAACGTGCTGAAACCGTAGCATCCTTGTGCAAAATAGAATGATTTTCTGTCACACTTTTAGCCCATGCCCCCTCCTGGCATCTGGTTCCTTGAACAAATCCAGAATCTTTCCATTAGTTTTCTTTCTTGATTTGTTTGTTGGTTGCTGGGGTCTTTGATTAAATGAATGCTTTGGTTGGGTTCTATTTGCTACCTCAGTTGCCATTCGGTGGTTGTCTTCCTTAGATACCTCATATAGGTTTTTATCTGGGTCTTCGCCATGGGAAAGACAGAGGAGGACTCATAATCTTCCATCAGAGAGAAGCTCGCCATGGTGTGTGGCTGCTCTAATACCAATCTTCCTTTCTTGAGAGCTAGTTCTTTTCATATGATTTGAATTCTGCTCTCCTTGTTTGTTTTTAGAGGTTTGATTTTCTAAATAAAGTTCTGGGTAGCAGGTAGTTTGGACTTTGGAGAATCTGATAGAGTAAATGCTTAATAATGATACTCGGTTTAATTTTGTTTGTAGGCGAGAAATCTTCGGGAAAATATTTTTTGGGTAGGAAATTGAAAAAAACAAAAAAAAAAAAATTCCTGCTCACCTGCCACAGAAACCATTTTTCTCCACTTCCACTTCACATGACACATGGCAAGTTTGAGGTCAATTATCCATTTTTAACGGTCAACATCGCTATTCTGTTAAAGAGGATACTAATTGCACCAATTGGATAATATTAGGGTTAAAATTGAGCCCAAAAAGATATTAACATTAAAATTGCAATCGGAGAAAAACGTTAGGGGAGATTGTACTTTCACACTTTTATCAAAGAAGAGAGAATACACACACACACTTCTTCTTCTTCTTCTTCTTTTTTTTTGCCTTCAATAAGCATAAGCCATATAATGTATCACTTTGTGGTCGATTTTCCATTCTGAGATCGAATTCTTGCTCATGATTGAATCTCGCTGGGAAGTCGATACTTTCCCGTAGATTCTCAGTCTCCGGTAGCCGGAAATTCCGCTAATCGTCGCCGGGGCGAGCACCTGCTTCGTCTTCTGAATCCAGGATGGGAAGCGCTAGTAATAGCGTAGAGACTGTAAATGTTGCTGCTGCTGCCATTATCACCGCCGAGTCCAGAGTTCAACCCCAAACCCTTCCGGTACGTCTCTCTCTTGTGTATATGATGCTAGTACAAAAGCGAATTTTATGGTACGTGTTTCTATTTTAGTGTGCTGCTTGGAAACTGGGAAAACATCGTTCAATGAGTGAAAGTGGGATCTTGGGCTTCGTGTTTTATTTCTTTTCATTTCTTCCGTTTTTTTCTCGTGTGTTAAAGGCCTAGTCTTGATTGACCTAGTGATGGCGTTGAAGTTTTTATGACTACTTTAAGCATTTTCACACCGTTCCTTGTGGCTGGCAAAAAGTTGCGACAAACAGGAAATCAAATTTTTGGATTTAGGGACTTTTTTGCTAGTCTAATTATGAATCTGATAATTTCATTTCTCTTTGAAGCTGATCGCCAAACATCTTTGTTTTTCACCAAATATAAGGACGGCTCCAATTCAACGAGCTATATATATACTGCACAATGTAATCGATTCAATTAATTATCAGAGATCTATTAATTTAGGATGCTGCATGCTTTATTCCTGCTCTTGTACTGTCTCTCTGTATGAACTAAAAGATCTGACTGCTAGCCCTTCTATTTCGCAATTGGGCATCGTGCCTTTTGAAATCATGTTCTATGGACCAGCCAATCCTCAGGAAGAAAGACAGGTCATAGTATGTCAATGAACATTTTTGCCTTGTGGTGGTGATTTTCGCTTAGCTGAGGTGATTGAGTGCATGACCCCCACCTTTGCCCACCGTTCCTAAAACAATGTTCAATTTAATCTATTTCTTAGATCTTTGGCATGCAATAAAGTTGCTGTGTTTAGGTTTTCTTAGTAGTTTTTTTTGTGGTCTCTTATACAGACATTTGGAAAATTGTTATATGTTACAATACTATAGTACTATAATTGCGGGGTCCTGCTGATAAGTTATTTCATTTCACTCAGTTCAGCAGTGCTGAATGGCGTGGTTTGAGTATAGACTGCACAATTAATTGCAATGAGGCAATGGCTTATATAAGGGATTGTTGTTTTGCTCCCAAGTTCCTTTATATAAGGGATTGTTAACCAGTCAGCTAGTTCAAGGACTATTCCTTACCTTTTATAGTCTGGGTCTCTGGGACTTCAAGTTGCTTTATATTTATATTTTTACTCTTCTTTATGCTAGCTGAACTTTACTACCAAAATCATGAGCTTAGAGAATGTGTAGGATTGCTGTCTCCAAATCATGTACTCCTCCAAATTTGGTTGTATCCTTAACTTCTGATACAGAAAGTTCTCTTCCACAAGGACTTGATAAATAATCTAAATTATACTTGTGATGCAGCATTGCCACCTTTTCCCAATCACCATTCATAGGATATACATGACACATTAATAAGACATGAACCTAACTGTCGGATGTAAATGTCCTGCCAGTACATGGAAGAAGATAAAATGCATGATGTGAATGTGGTTTATAATTATTGCCTTGTTTAAGATATAGATCAATTCAATTTTCTTCTATAACATTGCACTCAACTTGTACTAATTCAGGCAGAAGCATTAGAAAGCTTGTCTGCTAATGAGATGAGTGGAAGAAGAGAGCTTGAAGAACTATTTGCTAGGGAAAAGCAAGAATTACAGAAAGTGAAAGATCAACAGGATGAAATCATGGGAAAACTACGAATGATCCAAGATCAAAATTCTGCCCTTGATGGCCAAATTGCAGAATCCCAGACTGCGGTAGCGGAGTTGGAGGAGAAAATTTTATCAGCGGTGGAGCTCTTGATAAGTTTTAAAGACAGACGAGATAAGGTAAAGATCGAGCATTCGAATGCTGTAAGGGAAGTGAACAAGTTGAGGATGTTTGTAAATGCAGATGCTGAATATCCCCATGGAACAGAATTTCCTACATTTTCATTCCTAGAGATTAATGAGGCAACTAATGATTTTGATCCATCCTGGAAGATTGGAGAGGGAAGGTATGGAAGTGTTTACAAAGGATTGCTTCACAATATGCAAGTTGCCATAAAGATGTTGCCCTCTTATGGCTGTCAGAGCCAATTGGAGTTCCAACATCAGGTCTTTACTTGCATACATTCACTAGCTTGAAAATCATAAATGAGTTATATTATATATTTCAAACAGAGCGTAGATATTATTTTATCTGCATAATTATCCCCTTTCTTCTACAGCATATAAGGTTAAGTGTGTGACTTCTGTAATTTGCACGGTTTTTCATTTGTAAAGTATTCCTATTATTGTAGAACTGCGCTCCTTTACATTATTGTTAGAAGTAGTTTTCTAATGTTGTTCTGCTGGTCGTTGAGCATTTCTTATTCAACCTTGGATGGTTTATCTGATTTCATTTACAAGCTATTGGCCAAACCTAAAAAAATAGCTTAGATTGTTCAAGCGACCGAAAGCCATAGATTTGAACGTCTAGTATGGTCTTTTTAAAGCATCCTCTTGTTTTTCAATTATTCTAATTACTGATTTTTGTTGTTGTTTTTATTAATGTTTGATGAACAATCTTTTGGTTTATATAGATAGTATTGTTGTCACGTGATGACTTGTTTGATCTGCTATGTGGTAGTTACTGTTTTTTTCTGGCTTTGGTTCACTGATTATGTGGGCTTGTACGCATATCTCTTGGGTATTATATATTTATGTTGTATCTCCTCTAAGTTTGCTTGAAATTTTGTGCAACAAAATTTGGGACTATTGATCAGATATGCTTTCCATTCCTTTTGTTCCAAAAGTTATGTCATATAGAAGCACAGCAGGTTTGCCAGTTATGTTAGATTAATTGCCATTTGTCCACTGCCTTGTACTTTGTTTTGGAAATTGGTGGAATGCCATATAACTGAATTGGAGTTATTGTAATTATTTATTACTATTGGGTTATAGTAGTTCCTGCAGAAGAGGCTTCATTTTTTCAATTGAAAATATAAATTGGAGAAATGTTATGAAAAAATTGAATGCAAGTAATATGGTGGTGTGGAGATGGTGGAAACCATCATTTTTAAAGTCAGTGCTAGTTCTGGTTATATGCAGTTTACATCAAATTTTCCCTGTTTTAAGGTGTCACTGTCTGTTGTTTAAAGCGTATTGATCATTTTTTAAAGCCCCAATTCTTTTTGTTATTATTGCTGATTCCAATGTGCATTGTTTCCTTATATTCTATGTAACTAGCTCCCCATCTCCACCACCCAAACCAGGAAAAAAACCTTTTCAGATTGGAGTAGCTTTTTTGTTGTCACAAATCCCGTTTACATTCTGCTCTGTACTCTTTCAGAAAATAAGGAGCATTTCTCAAAATTTCTGGTTTTCCTCGTAAAGAGTTGCATTTGATATGTTATTTAAGTTATTGTTTTAACTCAATGCCTTGCTCATTTTGAAAATTTTTGGTAAATTAGATGTTTTCTTGTGGCCAACTTAGAGCCGGGTTCTTTTTGTAAATGATATATTAGAGTATTGGCTGATAGACCCTAGCACCGTACTTGCTTCATGTAGCCTGCCTTCCTTTGTGATAAATGGCATGCAGGGCATATATTTTTTTCATGGATAATGAACCGTACTATTTATGACTTGTAAACAATGAGGCTCATTATAGATTTTTTAATGTATGGCGATTGATTGGAAGTAATTTTTTAAAGAAGAATTTTGATTTGCTTCATTGATGCTCTTTTCCTCTTTCTAAAAGGGTAAACTTGATTCCCTAGAATGTTTTATTCTTTCCACTTGATAAAGTTACCATGGCCCTTGTTGAAACGGCCTAACCGTCACTTATGGCCTTTCTAAACATAAAACCTAATTTTGTATTTTTTAATTATGTATTTAGTTATGTGATTCAAATTTGAATTATTGTACTTAGAATATAGGTTTTCTAGCATTCTATTAGAGGCTCTATCTAGGGTTTCTTCTTCCTATTTATGTACAACTCCCTCTAATCAGAGAGAGTTGCATCAAATTATTTCATGGTATTAGAGTCTTACCCTAATTAGCTCTATGTCCTATAAGACAGCTCTCAATGGCCAGCCACGGGCCTTTGCTTTTGACGGCAATATCCCCTCATCACCGTCAACTGGCGATGACGCCACCTGGTCTGGCTCGGGAAATTCTGGTCAGCCTTAATCGGTTCGATTGGGGCACCAGATCCCCTCTCTCAAGTATTTATGGTACATCTTACTGAAAACAATTATCTCCAGTGGTCACGTAATTTGCTGATGTATATCTGGGGCAAAGACAAGGAGCACTATCTCATCAATGATCCACCTTTGGCTACTTCTGCTGAATATAAGACTTCGAAGGCAGAACATAATATGGTTATGGCATGGTTAATCAATTCCATGACTGTGGAGATAGGAGAAAATTATCTACTTGCTTCTTCTGCAAAACAGATTTGGGAGTCTACACGGAAGATCTTCTTTGTTCAAGAGAACACTGCTTCAATTCTCCAAATTAAATGAAGTCAACATGAATTATATCAAGGTGACAGGTTTGTAACTCAATATTATACTGCCCTAGGTAAATTTATGGCAAAAATTAGATCTTTGTGAAAACTTTGAATGGTCATGTAATGCTGATGCACTTTATCATAAGAGAGTCCTTGATAGAGATCGCTGCTATGACTTCCTTGGTCTACATGACTCATTTGAAGATACCAGGGAACGTATCATGGGCATCAAATGTTTACTCCTGCTGAAAGATGCTTTTAATATGATTACATGTGAAGAATGTCGAAGGATTTTAACTGAAGATCCTGTTGACAAGCCTCAACTTACCCAAGAGATGTCTGCACTTGCTGTGTGAGGAAATAATGGTGATGCGAAGACAAAGAAATCCTCCAAATGGTGTGATCATTGCGAAAAAAGTGGCCACTATAAAGAAACTTGTTGGACTTTGCACGGTAAGCCTTCTCAAATCTCAAATGAGGCAAAAGGATAAGTCTGATAGCAAAGGGCTGGCGGTGGGAGTTTCTGACGTTAGTGGAGAGGGTTTGAGCAATGAGGAACTTCTTGTCCTACCCAAGATCCTCAAAAAACACAGTGGCTCTTCTTCCTCTTCTAGAACCTGTGATATATCTCTCTTACATGTGCCCTTGGTGGTATATCTCTCTCTAAAGATATTTGGGTTGTGGATTCTGGTGCAATAGTTCACACAACAGGTTTTAAAAATCTCTTTCCTGGCTTTATTGAATCGACTTTACTAATTTTCTAAACGCATAAGTTGAAGTTGCTAATGGACAATTCTCCAAGGTTCTTGGTTCTGGTACAGTAGTAATCTTTGATACTATTGTCTTAAAGGGCATTCTGTATGTTCCAGAGATCGAATGTGGTTTATTGTCTGTCAAACATATTATTGATCATCTAAACTGCCTAGTATCCTTCGACAAAACTGATTGTCTTTTTCAGGACTTGACTCTAGCAAGTTGATTGGGAAAACTAAGTTGTGGAATGGTCTCTACTACATTGTGGGACTCCTGCCAATAAATCTCACGCTGTTTATTCTGTTATGTCCAATGAAGAGATTAAATTGGGGCATTCTAGGTTAGGCCATCCTGGTTTTCATTTCTCTTTCCCAATATTTTAAATAAAACTTTCAAATTTTTATTGTCAATCTTGTCAATTTGGCAAACAAGTTCAAAATTCATACCCTTCTCATTCTTATCAACCGTTTAGTCACTTCTCACTTATTCACAGTGATGTTTGGGACTTCAAAAGTTGCAACAGGTTCTAAAGCTAGGTGGTTTGTCACATTTATTGATTATCACACATGGTTAACTTGGATTGCTTTAATGAAAGACAAATCAGAAGTACTTACTACTTTCAAAAAAATTTCTAACTTTGTTCAAACTCAATTTCAAACTTCTATAAAAATCCTTAGAAGTGACAATGGTGGAGAGTATTTTAACTCAAATTTCAAAAAATTCTAAATTGAAAAAGTCATTCATCACCATACTTCTTGTGTTTATACACCACCACAAAATGGGGTGGCTAAAAGGAAAAACGGTGATCATTTGGAAGTAGTTAGGACTATTATGTTTGAAAGTAATGTTCCAAGCCGTTTTTTGGGGAGATGCCGTTCTTACTTTAGCTTATTTATTTAATAGTATGCCTTCCAAAATACTAAAGTTTCAGACCCCTATTCAAAAATTTGCATAAATGTTTTCAAATTCTCATCTTCTCAATTCTATACCATGAAAGAGTTTTGGTTGTACCGCCTTTGTTTATAATGAGGATGGAAGTAAACTAGACACAAGGGCTCTTAAATGTGTTCTTGGGGTATTCCTCAACACAAAAAGGTTACATGTGTTTTTGTTCTCAAACAAACAAATTTTATGTCACTTCTAACCTGAAATTTCCTGAACATCAACCATATTTTACAAAACCACCCATGAATTTTCCAATAATGTTAGATCAGCTGGTTTAGAATCTGAACCACAATTTAATGGACCTCAAATGTCACCTATGCATCTTGATTTTTCACCTATTTCTAGTGGTTCTAATCCTGTTTTTCATTCTGATACCGCTGCCTATTCTGATCCCATTAGGAACAGTCCTGAAACTAATGGTCTAGCAACAAGGTCTCCAAGAAATAGACCTTGAAATAGTTATCCAAATATTGGTATCCAAACAGCCAACTCTTTTGAACCACTTGCCTTAATCCCTGAATCTGAATCCAGTGAGATTAGGATGACTGAACTGAATGAAGCTACAACACAGCAACATGGTGAAGTAGATTCTAGTTCCACTTCTCAGCAAACCCATGATTCCATGCCTGAAACAAGTCTTGAGGAGGATCTACACTAGCCAATTGCCCTAAGAAAAGGAAAAAGATGTACCACCCAACATCCTATTGCAAGGTATGTCTCCTACAGCAAACTTGCACCACATGAAAACCTTTGTGGCAAATGTTGAGAAGGATAGTATACCTAGAAATTTTGATGAAGTTGTTTGTGATCCTAAAGGGAAATCTGTTGTAAGCAGTAAATGGGTCTTTAGCCTTTACTAAAATATATGATCCTGAAGGCAGCATAAATAAGTATAGAGCTCGACTTGTTGCATGGGGTCTCTAGGACCTTCCACATGATTCCACACTGTCCTAGAGTTCTCTAGAACTCTCCATACTATTCTACATTGTTTTAGACTTCTCTAGAATTCTCCATACAATTCTACACTATCATAGACATCTCTAGAACTATCCATACTATTCTACATACATCAAGTAAATTCTAGTATGTACAAGAATTCTCTAAAAAATTCTTGAGCGTGACATTCTCCCCCATTTAATCTGGTGGCATCGTCGTTGCCTTGAAATCTTGAAGAAATCTTAAAGAATGTCCTGGAATTGCCACAAGTCTTCTTCTGTTTCCCACGTTGCCTCAAACTTAGGTAGCCCCTTCCACTTGATTAAGTATTGGGTGCTAGGTGGAACACCCTGTCTCCGAATCACCCGTTTCGCAAGTACCTCCCCGATCTCCTTGTCGTAGGACTTGGTTACCACGGGACCCTTGTGGACACTTTGAAACGTCTTAGTCTTAACAAAGACTTGAACTCCCACATTGAACTCCCAGGACCTCCTCTTTACTCCTTTAGAAACCTGTAGGGCAAACAGCTGCCTGTCTTCATACTTACCCTTACCAGGGTGCCTGAGTGGAGTACTTGTAGCAGTACCACACACGATGACCCTCCAAGGATGCATAGAGAATTGAGGGCCAGTATTGGAATAGCTGCTACTTTCCGCATGAAATCCATCCCGAGCACAATATCGAAGTCATCCATATGGACTACCGAGAAATCTGCTTGGCCCTTCCAAGCAACTAAATTCATCTCAACACCTCGTGCCGAACCAATAAGGGGTTTAGCATTGGTGTTCACCGTCTTGAGCCACCCCTGATCTCAAACAACTTTGAGATCAAGCCTCCTAGCCTCATCATCAATGATGAAGTTGTGAGTGGCTCTCGTGTCTACCATCACCTTGGTAGACTTCCCATTGATATGTGCCTCTACGTATATTAGCCCCTTGCTAATTGTACTCGGCACGGATCTAGCATTGAGGGCATTTAGGAGCTGCAAAGATCCTATCCTGATCGGATCTTGTTCCTTGTCAGATCCTGCCTCCTGTTGTTCTACGAGGGCTAACAAGGACCCAAGCTTTGGACACTCCTTTATAGGATGCGGCCTCTTGCATACGAAGCATCCATCCTTAGGTACAAACTTCTTCTTTTCTTCATACTCCCTCCGATAGGTTGGCTTGGATCTACCACATTTATCCTCAGTTGGAGTCTTCTTGAAGTCCTCCTCTTCTCCCCCACCTTTGCTAGAGTTGCCTTTCTCATTCTTACTCTTTGAGCTGACATAGCTTCGTTGATACTCTGTGAGAGACTCGGCAATAACAATTGCTTCATCTACTAACTGGGTATTTCGACGTTGTACCTCTTGCTTCACCCAGTTCTGAAGACCATCAATGAAGTAGAAGAGCAATTCCTCTTCAGATATGTTGGGGATTTGAAGTATGAGGGTAGTGAACTCTTTCACTTACTTCGGAATGGAATTCTCATGCCTCAACTCCCTCAACTTCTTTCTTGCCTCATATACAACATTTACCGAATAGAAATGCCTTTTAAGTTCTCGCTTAAAGTCTTCCCACGTATCAACTCGACATAACCATTTCTCTACATCGACGTGTTTCCTACGCCACCACAAACTAGCAACTCTAGAGAGGTAGAGGGTTGCAGTATGTACCTTGGCAGCCTCATCCGTTACATTGAGACCTTCGAAGTAGAGCTCCATTTGCCACAAGAAGTTCTTTACCTCTTGTACATCCCTCTTGCCCTCAAAAGCTTTAGGCTTCGTGGGTTTAACCTATGGCCTGACTGGTCCCGTGGTAGCCTCGCCACTAGCCACGGCCTTCTTGCACAAGACGGGTTCTCCCCGCAACTCGTCAATACTTTCTCGCATGACTTGAAGCACTTCCATCACTTGTGCTTCAAACCGCGTCATGCGTTCCTCGTTCTGGCAATCCAAGAGATCCCCCTTGAGCTGGTCAATTTCTCTGAGAATGTGGCCCTCTAACGTCTCCATTGTGTGTTCAACCCGCTCAACTCTCTCGCTTACTTCCGCCACAGCTTGGCCCAAAGCCACCACCTCTCTTGGTCGACTTTGTCCCCTAGACTTCTTCTTTTTTGCAAGAGGTACGGTCTCCCTCCCACACACTTCTGCCATCTCACTTACGTCGCTTCCTTTGGTTCCTTTGTTGCTAGCCATGAATTCGATCTTCAATACAAAGCACTTGACCTTAGCTCTAATACCAACTGTCACGGACTTGTCTCTTACAAGCACCCGTGCGACATTTAGCATCTTGTTGCCCCTCGCGAACTAGCCAAGTTAGCCTCCCAACTCAAAGACTCAAGAGAATTCGTAAGGGAAGAATTTTGTATTGATATGAGAGAAGTTTACAAAAGAAGCTTTACAAGAGAGCTACAATGAGAGAAATCAACTCTTGGATTCTTGAATCCCTAGAATGCAAAGGGCACCCCTTATTTATACTTCTCAACTTTCTCCCTTAAGGTTATGAGATTGCGACACGTGTCCTTGGATGGACAGTTGAGATCGAGTCTCCAAAGAGTTTTATAAGTTTCCACATTTCTCTTGGAGACTATCCTAAATCCTAAAGTATTCCAGAATTCTCCACATAACTCTATGGACTTCCCTTAGGGTCCTAGAGTTCTTTAGAACTCTTCATACTATTCTACATTGTTCTAGAC
>JBAGKO010000010.1:25818002-25833217 GCA_037177275.1 Acacia concinna
CTTGTGCCCGATTCAAACAAGAAGATAGTGGATTGCAAATCTCAAGTGGAGCTTGAGGACTGGACGTAGGTCAAGTAGAGGACCGAACCAGGATAAATTTATTTGTCACTTCTCTTCCCTAATCTCTTACGTTTCCAGCATATGTAATATGAGTCAATAACTTTGTATTGATAATTCAATGTTTTCATATTCTCTGCTTTTGCTATTATGAGAAACATTTTTCAAAATATACAAGTCTTATTGTACACTCAATTCACTCTCCCTCTTCGGTGAACAGCCGGTTCTAACACATATATCTCAAATGTACACCCTAAATGTGCACGAGAGACATATGCAGGCAAATCAGGATAACAAAGCACAAAGCAACATGCTTACCAAAACCCTTGGCTCTGATACCAAAATGTCACATCTCACATTTCAGGCCCTTTACTATACCTCCATGTGGCCCTTAGAACCACTAAATATGATCGTATGTTGGAAAAAAGAAAGGAAATTTTTGTATCTTTTTGAGGCCTAGATGAGGTATTCGGGATGAACAGAGGGCCCTAATTTGTAGAGGACTAAGAGATCTCACAACAATTGAAGTGAAATCCAAGGAAGGGCCTCTGCGTAAAAAGGAAAAAATTCGCAAAGTTTCAGGACGAAATGCGAACAGGTTTGAGAGCCTAAAAAATTTCCATAGTTTCTAGAATAGTGTGGCACAGTCAAAATGTGTTTGGAGGTTCGAGGAATTTTTTATGAATTTTTGAATATTTTCATAATTTTTTGGCTGAACCGGGTTTTGGGCCAAAAATTGATATTATCAAATATATAGGGACCTCAATGTATGGACTGTGATTTGGGAAAATTAGTACATTATTTTAGAAAATTTATGATGCAGTAAAAATCCAAAAAGAAAACTGGTTATGTCAGTAAAATCTTTTAAAAATTTGTAAATCACTAGTAAAAAGGGTTTTTAAGGAAAAATTATTTATAGGAGTTCTAGATGTCCAAAAATTTTAAAATTTTAATGGTAGCCTCTTGGTATTTTTGGTGAATTTTGTGAATAGTTTGGAATTTTTGGACAAGCACATAATTTTCTAAAATTTTCCAATTTTTGGGTCAATTTGGAGGAAATTATTGGATGAAATTGGGTTAGGGGAGCCTCTGGGCCTCACCCAACATGGCCTCCACCTTATCCTGGTGAGGAAGCAGCAAAAATCACGTGGAAAATGTGAAGAAGAGTGTGGAAGAATGCATGTCAAGAAAGGAGAAGAAAATCTAAAAGTTTATGGGAAAATTACACCTAAAGACCAAAAGATATTTGCACTTTGAGTCCTCTACCTCAAGTATAAATCCCCCTTCTTCCTCTTCCCAAAAGCATGTTCCCCTCTCCCTCTTGAAGAAGTTCCCACTCTCTCAAAGTGCTCTCTTTTGCAACAAGTTTGAGCGGTCCTAACCCAGTCTTTGATCCAAGTTTGGTTCCCTCCCTCTTTTGAATTACTTTATTTTCCAATAGTTTTTAGAGTAGTTATAAGGGAAGGTTCTGTCCAATTTGGACGGCCTAAATAGTGAACTTAAGGAGAGATTCTGTCCAACTATCTCAGCCAAAATAGTCTTCGTAAGAGGAAATGCTGCACAATTTTTCAGGACTAAGATAACATTTCTTAGAGGGAGGTATTGTCTAATTGTCCCGAACTAAGATAGCATTTCCTAAGAGGAGTTGATGTCTAACTATCTCGTACCAAGGTAGGATTTCTAAGGGGCGATGCTACCCAACTGTCAAGTCTAAGTAGTTCGATGGGCAAATCTAAAGGAGATGCTACCCATATGCCCCGACAGATGTTGCCCAGCTGCCACAGTGAGAACAAACCAACAAGAAGGGCTTGTGCTCGATATGTTGTACAAGGTAGACTACAGAGGAGTACAGGTAGGGGAAGGATGCGGATCAGGTATGGGAAGGATACGGTCCAAGTAGTAGAGAGCCAAGACCCTAGGGTGTACAGGAAGGAAAGGGCTACTGTATATCGATATAGGCATATAGTAATACCTTACACTGTAGTTTGTACAAGCATTACAGAGCAGCGAACCCACAGTTCATTAGTGCCAGAAGACAGCCAGCCAGAACTACACACCACACAGGAGTATACAGTAACTAGAATCTCTAACCTTAACTTGTATTGCCTTGCTTGTCTGCTGTGTTGTTTGTTTACTGTGTTTTGGTTGAGCAAGCATGATATGTATGAGATGTATGACTCTCTATTTATATGCTTTGGTTATATGATAGAGGCAAAGTCACGTGCATGCTCCCTATACACGGTAAGTGTCGAGAGATAGGGCACTAGAGGAGTAGTACGAGCATTGTGTATAGCATGACATGCATTACATTATACTATTATTAGTTATGATTTTGTTACTAAGGAAGGGAAAGAGTTTAGTCATAGATGTTTATGCTTCTTAATTTCTGGCATGTATATAAATAGTAAAAGTAATGTATATTTTGGATTTTGGTTTGTATGCCTCTATACATTAAAGAAAAGTTGTTTACCATTTATGTATGTTGCGAATTTTTTCCCTCTCTTTTTCCAACATATGGTCATATCCAGTAGTTCCAAGGTCCACATAGAGGTCTAGTAAAGGGCCTAAAAGTGGGATGTGACAAGAAGCGGTTATTTGAACATGTTTTTATTTGTAAGTAAACACCGTTATAAGTGTTGAGGGATCAAATGAAAAAATTAGTGTGGACTAGATTTGAGAGGTCTACTAAAAGCCTTTTGAAATATATCCAAATATCAAATCAGGCTTCTAAATTTAATAAATTCTAAATCAAGCCAATCAACCTAATTTAGTATTTTAGAATTGAGAGATTTGACATAAATGCCCTCTTTCTTCTTGATTTTTATCCTTCTCCTTCTCTTACTCTATGCAACGATCCATGTTTGCCTCCTTGTAAGTATTTTCAAGACTTTATGGTCTCCTTGAAAACCTTGGAGGGCTTGTTGGGCCTCGAACTAGATGACATCATCAGTTTCTTGTTTACTATGGATGCCACCTAAGATGCCATATAGTACTTTGTTGTTAACTTGGATGCCAACTTTGATGCTTTGTTGGACACCACATAAGACGCCACTTGTACCTCTATTAACTTTAGAAGACAAGTCTTGGGCTGCACTTTCGCTACCATCAGATAAACCCACAAAAACATTACATGCACCTTTCCCTACCATAAGTAGTAAATGAACCCAAAAAAACAATGTGGCTGAAAAATAAGAAGGGATTGACAACATCAAATTATCACTTAACATCATCAAAATGTTACTTCAAAACATTAGTGGCTGAAAAACATATATTGCAAATATGTTTTGAGTACACAAGTTGATCATTACATTGACCTTTCACTACCATAAGATAAACCCAAAAAATTCCATGTAAGTGCCTTTTTTACACATTCCAATTATGTCACATGACACAGGAACATTATGACAACATAACCACATAATGTTTCCTTGTCATTAACATGACAATACATATAAGACTGAGAATGAATTATTTACAAAAGGGGTTAAGCATATGGAGCAACCCATCTCTCAAAAAATTATGAGTGGGTTGGCATTATTGTACACAACGACCTATCTCCCAAAAGATGTACAAGTCATACTACATACAAAAGAGTTGAAAACAGTACTTCCTCCAAGATCAATTCGGGTTTGGATTTTTGCATGTCTTCCTCATATATCGCCTTCATGGCATCTTCCACTATGGTATATCTTCTTGTTTTGGAATTGTGATTCATACTTACTATGATATAATTACATGGCATCTTCCAAGAGGTCTTTTGGTCCTAAGTGGTAGCAAAAATGGTTGATCAATCATATTTTCTAGCATGTAATTATTTAGGTCAGGTTTATCAATTGTCACAACTGGAACCATACTATGTCCATAAATCTTCTCTTGCAATTTTAATTTGTAGCATTCTTCAACATAGTTGTACACATTGCCTTGGACATGTTTGATGGTTGCACAAGCATGTACACAAGGGATTCTCGACATTTGCCATGCTTCACAACTACAAGTTTGCAAATTGAGGTGAAGATTTAATGCTCTATATTTGGTATGCACACAAATCCTTCCCCCTCCATAATTGACAACTCAGCCTTAGACACACTTTCCTTCACCAATGACTCTATGTTAAGGCCTACAACATTCTTTTACTTAGTCATTGCTATACTAGCTGCATACAGCTTCTTAGCAACCTTCTCGTGATGCCCATAGATAAGTTGGGTCACATTATGTTTTCTCTAATTCACCAACCATGCATTAAATGATTTTGCAATGTCAGTTGTTATCTTATCCGATCTTTGAAAAGGGACCTTGCTCAATGCCCACCTAGATATATCACCATGATTAATCAACCAATCATACATTTCTTGATTGGATTCTCTCAAGTATTCAATTACCTTGTCAAAATCTTTCTCCAACCTTGCATATGCAACATTATCAAGCAAATAAAGTGCATCATCCTTCTCACACCCACTTGTCTTCCTCTTACCTCGTTTTACCTAAAGCAAGTCTGAATTGAAATTCTCCTTCACATGCCTATAGCATTAAGCATGTCTTTCACCTCCAAAAACTAGCTACACAACCCCTTTGATTGCATTGTGTCAGTCTGCAACAATTGTCAGCTAAATTGAACCAACTATATTTTTAATCTTCTGTAAAAGCCATGACCAATCCTCTAATGTCTCCCCCTTCACAATTACAATTGCAAATGGCAACATTTCATTGTATGCATCATAACCAAAAGCCGATAGTAGCATTCCCTTATATGGTCCAAACAAGAAGGTTCCATCTACATATAGCACATGTCTAGCACCAGATACGAATCCCTCTGTACATCACCCATAAGCAATAAAAACTCTCTCAATATGTTATTTACAGTAGCTTCCCATTTAGCAACTGTCTTCTCATTTGACTCCTTCAACCGATGACACATCCAAGGTATTAACATATATGACTATTCAGATCTACCTTCCACGTCCTCCATTGCTTTTTCCTTCTCTCTATATGATTGTGTGTATGTAAGAGTAATACCATATTTTGTTAGCAAAGTCTTTATTTTTTCATTGGCACGTTTGTCAACAATGTGATTTCTCACCTCATCAACTATAATTGAAGATGTCAAGTTACACCTCCCACCATGAGTAAGTTGAAGATTGTCTTGTGCATTATGATAATGTTCATCTCTGAATGTTGCCACACGTAGTGATGGAGTAGCTTTACCCATAGCATTTACTATTATCATCCAAGGACAACCCAGAATCTTGCATTTGACTGATATGCTATGCCAACTCAAAGTTATGTACAATCCTATACTTGTACAATGTTTGAAAGCTTCCACATGCGAGAAACACTACATATGCCTTGAAAATAATTCCTGCCATTTCATACAACTCAACTCCGGCATTGGTGTAGGTGCGCTTTCTACACCACACAAAAGCATATTACATCCACCACCAACTTCATTTTTCAGGCAACTAGTAGTACTTTCGTTAGAGAGTGGCTCATAATCATTTTCCATCATGCTTGTAGGTACAGTCCCACAAATTTTTCTACCACTGCAGAAAATAGCAACTACCGTTGCTTAATACTAACAACATTATTGTAAATAACAACTATAGCTACTAAATTTTCACTTACACCTGTGGCTCCTTTATTGTCTCTAGTACATTATCATTGTTTTTTGGGGCTATATAGAGCCCACTCTTCTCATTATACTGAAGAAGATTCCCAACTTCACCATCATCATTTAGATCTATTAGTATACTCTCATCAAACCTCATGGTGTATTTCATGTCACACATGTTTCAATCAATACTAAGTCATGCGAATACCATTGACATCAAATATATGTGCGTAATCCCTTCTTTAATGCATTTCATCTTCACACTACCTCCATTATATTGAATTCTATCTTCATCATTGCACACAAATTTCCCTCCAACATGAAAATAATAAAAGATTTTTTCAAACATGACAATCCTTCATTACTTGCCATTTTACATGTCCACATGAACAAACAAAAAATTAATGGGTGTTACAATATCAATTCACTCACTTTGTGACAAAACATTCATTAACTAAAGTCACTTTCCTTTTCATCACTAAGCATCTGATATTCATAACAAGATAACCTATTTTCACAGCTTCATATCCATAATTAACTACACCTACCGTACTCATATACTATTAACATCATAATGTGTTTTTCTACATTTACCTTGCGTCTATTAACCTGTGACTTTCCCCACCCATATATTCCTCCATTTCTTTATACCCATGCAAGACCAATCATGGTTAAACACTTCATCGGACACCAACAAACCAAAAAAGGATCAACCTTTTAACAATCTTTAATGCAAACAACATGAAATGAACAACAGAAGCATCAACACTATGACAAAAGTTATTCCCACATGCTTGTCTCTATTACGACTTCAGACCCCCTTGATGTGAATCAAGATGGTGCTTCAATGGAGCAAGGCTTGCAAAAGGAGGCCCAAAGTAAAGGAGGAAAGTCCAATGTGTGAAATGATCCATTACAAGGCATTGGAGGCGCAATGACGAGAGTAAGAACTAAAGTAATGAAGGAGGCTCTAAATTGTGTGATAAGAGAACTTAAAGAGTTGGAGCCTACCTATTTGAAAGAGGCATCTCTTAGTTTGCCAGACAAAAGCCAAAAAAGTGTTGATCACATTGTTAGAAGCCCATCAAGATGATGTATAAGGCATTTTCAAGAAGCATCTAGAAGATGTCCTTATCCATTTATTAGGGTTTAATTTCGTTTTAGGAAATTTTCTTTCTATTTTTATTGTATTTTTGCAACTATTTTTGGTGCATTTTATTTAGTTAGCATTTTAGGCCCATATAGCTTATTTTGGGCTTAGGTTACCAACTAAGGTAATCTTTTGAAGGCAAACTTGATTATTGAATGACAGTTACATTATTGCACTTTTTTCTTGAGCATGGATTCTCTCTAGGGTTCTTCTTACAACTAGAAGAATTTTCAAGGCTTGATCAACCTTGTGGCATCTTCTAACACTTTGGGTTCTTGTTCTTTCTTGCACAAGGGTTCAAGGGGATCTCCAGATCTGTGTTTAGCTTTCCTGGGATGAGTATATTTTCTATTGGTTATGGGTTCGTGCATCTTTTCCTTATGGGTTTGCACTATCTTGGTATTAGAGCTTCAAATCTAAACTCAGGTAATGTTGTTATTGTTTTTCTTGTTCGTAGTTGTTTCTGTCCGTGTTCAAAATTTTGCTTGTGTTCGTCACATTTTTCTTTGAGTTTCTTGGTATTTAATATATCGATTTTATAGTTCAAGATCTCATCAGTCTAGTCGTTTTGAATCATTTCAATCTGACTTGTCATTTGTGAGTTCTATCCTTTTTAACCTCATCATCTTTCTTTAATTTCTTGTGTTTGTTCATCATCCGCTTTTTGTCTGTCACCAAAAGTTTTTTCCAAGTTCCTCCACTTCTCCTTTATGTTTTCAAACATGTAATAGGTCATTTTCATAGTTTAGAATCTCATTTTTATGCTCTTTCTTGAATAATCTAAGTTGTTTAGAGTGAAATACAATGATTTTGAAAAGAATGCGATTCTGGAATTTATGGGTTATTCTTATTTGCTTCTTTTTCTGGGTTGTTTATTTCCTATAAAAGAAAAAAAGGAAAAAAAAAAGAAGAAATACAAAAAAATAGTATCAAAAACAAAAAAAAAAAAAGAAAGGAAAAATTGAAAAAAACAGTAGACAAAAAAGAAAAAAAAATCATACTATTGATGTGCTGTAAAAGTTCTATGCAAGTATATATTTGATATCCAGAATTTGATAGTCAACATTCCAATCTGTATTGAACTCTTTATTTATTTTTATTTTTATTTCTTTTGAATCATCCTTTCCTATTCCAAAATTCTTAGTGTTGTGTTGATTCTGCAACTTTTGTGGTTATATTGATTGTGTATTGTTGAGTTCTTTCAAGAGCCTCAAGAGGGATCTAATAGTGGAAAAAGGCAAGAGTGACACATCAAAATACAAAATCCAAATTGAGTAAAACTCGAGTGATGAGTGACATTTTAAGTGAGGAGAGAAAATAAAGGAAGAAAATGAGTTTTTATGCAAAAGAAAGTGAAGTGAGAAGTGCTTTTATGAATGAAACACATTTGCTTCTCCTTGTTTACAAGGAATCCTTTTTGCTTCCTTTCCTAGTGGTGTTTGTTCGTTCTTTATTAGGAATTGTTTGTTCCTAGAAGAAATTCCAACAGGATTACCACCTATTAGGGGAATTGAGCATCAAATTGATTTCATTATAGGAGCAACAATTCCTAATAGGCTAGCATATAGAAGCAATCTTGAAGAGCCAAGAGCTTCAAAGACAAGTAATGGAGCTCATGGAAAAAGGATATGTTAGAGAAAGTTTGAGTCCTTGTGCAGTTCATGTGCTTTTAGTGCCAAAGAAAGATGGAACTTGAAGGATGTGCATTGATTGTAGAGCTGTCAACAATATCATTATAAAGTATTGCCAACCCATTCCTAGATTAGATGATATGCTTGATGAATTGCATGGCTCTAAGATTGATTTAAAACCTCGATACCATCAAATTAGAATGAGGGAAGGGGATGAGTGGAAAACTGCTTTCAAGACAAAGCATGGCTTGTATGAATTGTTAGTTATGCCATTTGGGTTAACTAATGCACCTAACACTTTCATGAGATTAATGAACTGTATTTTGCGTGCTTTCATTGGAAAATTTGCTGTGGTTTATTTTGATGATATTTTGATTTATAGCAAGAATCTGTATGAACATTTGAATCATATGCATTGTCCGCTTGATGTTTTGCGGAAGGAAAAGCTATTTGCAAATCTAAAAAAGTATGATTTTTGCATGGATAAAATTGTGTTCCTTGGTTTTGTGATAGGTGCTAAAGGAATAGAAGTTGATGAGGAAAACATAAGAGCTATAAAAGAATGGCCAACTCTTGAAAGCATAACTGAGGTGAGAAGTTTTCATGGTTTGGCTAGTTTTTATAGGGGCGTTGTGAAGGATTTTAGCACACTTGCTGCACCACTCACTGAAGTCATTAAAAAATATGTTGGTTTTAAATGAGATAAAACACAAGATGATGCATTCTTTAGACATTTGAGATTGAATGTGATGTATATGGGGTTGGGATAGGAGCTGTTTTAATGTAGGAAGGAAAGCCAATTGCTTATTTTAGTGAAAATGGAGCACCCCTGAAGTATCCAACATATGACAAAGAGCTCTATGCACTCAAAAGGGCATTGAAGAATTGGCAACATTATCTTTGGCCAAAATAGTTTGTGATTTACACTTATCATCAACCCTTGAAACATATTAAAGGGCTAGGTAAAGAGAATGTTGTTGCTGATGCATTGTCAAGAAGACTCTACTTTCTTCTCTAAATACTCGATTGCTTGGCTTTAAATACATCAAGGAGTTGTATGCGAATGATGCTGATTTTGCCGAAATGTTTCTTGCTTGTGAAAAGAAAGCATTTGGTAAATTTTATAGAATTGATGGATATTTGTTTAAAGAAAACAGATTGTGTGTTCCTCAATGTTCATTATGTGAATTGCTCGTGAGAGAAGCACATGGGGGAGGTTTAATGGGTCATTTTGGTGTGAAAAAGACTTTGGATATTTTTCATGAGCATTTCTTTTGGCAAAAAATGAGACGTGATATTGAAAGAATTTGTGTTAAATGCATGACATGTAAAAAGGCCAAGTCTAGAGTTTTACCAAATGGTTTGTATACTCCTTACCTGTGCCTAGTGAACCTTGGATTGACATGTCCATGTATTTTGTTTTAGGTTTGCTTAGGTCATAACAGGGAATGGATTCTTTCTTTGCTGTTGTTGAGGTTTTCTAAAATGGTACATTTCATTGCATGCCATAAAACATATGATGCCATATATATTGCTGATTTGTTCTTTAAAGAAATTATAAAAGCATTGTTTCTGATAGGGATACAAAATTCTTGAGTCAATTTTGGAGATTTTGTGGGGAAAGCTTGGTACTAAATTGTTATTTTCTACTGCTTGTCATCCCCAAACTGATGGATAAATTGAAGTTGTTAATAGAACCTTGTCTTAGTTACCTAGATTGTGACTCAAAAGAACTTGAAAAATTGGGAAGATTGTGCTTTCCATTCATTGAATTTGCTTATAATAGGAGTGTGCATTCATCTACTAATTATTCTCTTGAAATAGTGTATGGTTTTAATCTACTAACTCCTTTGGATTTATTACTATTGCCTATTGATGAGAGAGCAAGCCTAAATGGAAAAAAGAAAGCTGGAGTAGTGCAACAACTTCATGCACGTGTGAAATAGCAAATTGGAGCAATATTCATCCAAGGTCAACAAAGGAAGAAGGCATGTTGTTTTTGAATCTAGAGATTGGATCGTGCATATGAGAAAAGAAAGATTTCTAGCTCAAAGGAAATCTAAATTAGCTCCAAGAGGAGATGGTCCTTTCCAAGTGCTTGAAAGAATCAATGACAATGCTTACAAGGTTCATTTGCCAGGTGAGTATAACATTAGTGTTACCTTTAATGTGGCTGATTTATCTCCTTTTGATGTAGGTGAAGATTCGAGGATGAATCCTTTTGAGGACAGAGGGAATCATGCAAATCAAGATGGAGGTTCAATGGAGCAAGGCTTGCAAAAGGAGGCCCAAAATAAAGGAGGAAAGTCCAGTGTCCCAAAAGATCCATAACAAGGTATTGGAGGCCCAATGACAAGAGCAAGAACTAAAGTAATGAAGGAACTGTGTGATAAGAGAACTTAAAGAGTTGGAGCCTACCTATTTGAAATATGCATATCTTAGTTTGCCAGACAAAAGCCAAAAAGTGTTTATCACATTAGGGTTTAGTCTTGTTTTAGAAATTTTTTTTTCTATTTTTATTGTATTTTCACAACTATTTTTGGGGCATTTTATTTAGTTAGCATTTTAGCTCAGATAGCTTATAAATACTCATTTATGTATATACTAGGGATTTCATATTAGGATTGCTTTCAAGAGTCTTGGCATATAAATACTAATTTATGTAATCTTTTGAAGGGAGACTTGATTGTTGAATGAAAGTTACATTATTGCACTTGTTTCTTAGAACTAGCGGACTTATGAAGGCTTGATTAACCTTGTGGCATCTTCCAACACTTTGGTTCCTTCTTCTTTCATGCTCAAGGGTTCAAGGGGATCTACAAATCTGTGTTTAGCTTTCTTTGGGTGAGTGTATTTTCGATTGGTTGTGGGTTCATGGATATTTTCCATGTGGGTTTGCACCATCCCTTAACCCATACCACCAAAACCCATAAAATTTAAACCCCACCAGCAAGAGGATACCACATTGACCCATCAAGGTGGAAGGATTAGAGAAGAATCATATTTCAGTCAATAAGGATGTCAAATAAACACGCCCACATACCTCAAACCTTCATTGCTATCTCTTTTCCTTCTATTGTCTGCTTATGTCCAGCCACAGGTCACGATCACAACCTCTATTCTTAGCAACATTTATTGCCCCATCAACGTGGAAGAATTAGAGAAGAATAAGATTTGATTCAAGAAGGATAAAAAAAAAAAGAAACCCACCTACCTTACACCTTCACCTTCATTGCTCTGACTTCTTTTCCTTCTGTCAATTCTTCACCAACCTACCACATGTGAGGGTCATATACTCACCCTCTCTGCTTTTCAAAATTAATTGAGGAGCATTATGGTCTTTTTATAACATTGTAAAATCCCATATTCCTATCAACACATTGATTTAGAATTTGTTCATTTCACAACTCTGAATCGTCATTTATATATATTTTGACAGTCTTTTTATGGGATTTTCCCAAAAATATATAAAGCTAGCGATGAATTTTTTGTTTGGTAATTTTCACTAAATTACTTATGGAATTTATATTGATGAGTTTATCAATTGAAGACATAAATTCTTCTGGGCGATAAAATTTCTTGCAATTTATTATTGTTATAACAAATAATTGATGAAATATAATATAATAATGTGCTAAAATAAAAAATAATATATAATGAAAATGATTTTATATAAAAGAAATTTCTTTATAAAATTAACAACTTATAATATAAATACAATAATAAAATAAATATATTAAATTGTTGTTCCGTTTTTATTGAAAGAATGTGAATCTTTTATTAATATTCTATATATAAAAGAATAAATTACTAACAAATATTTACATATATATAATATTTATATATTTGTTTATAGAATATAAATATTATATTTTCTTTTTTTAATTGAAATAATATATATATATATAATTTTGTCATAAAATATTGCTGGTTCATCATCACTCAATTGGTAAAGGCATATCTTCACATGTGAGGTCAAGGGTTTGAATCCTCCCTCTATCACAAAATTGCATTCCCATGTACATGAGGTGGCATTGATACATGACGCTGCAGAGAAGGGCATGGCAGCATGTTTGCACAGTATGCACCTATGATAGTGAAAAAAGAAGAAGGGAAAATTGTGTTGAAGTCCCGAACAAGGGAATATATATCAAAGAGGTCTCATGAGATGAAAAAATTATTGTCATATATGGTAGTGAAAAAGAAGAAGGGAAAATTGTGTTGAGGTCCCAAACAAGGTAATATATGTCAAAGAGGTCTCATGAAATGAAAAAATTACTGTCAGCTCTCAAGGGACTTTTTTTGTGATTAATTTGAATTGTCCAATTACTATTATGCCTCTAGTTGATGAGTAGCAAATAGAGGTTTGTTGTTGGTGTTGTTATTGTTGTTAAGTTGTTGTTCTTGAGTGATCACTACTAAAAATATATATAGAATTATGGCGCTTAATTTTATATAAAATGTGCCACTATCAAGTACCACAACTATATTGTGACAATAGGAAGCTGTGGCCTTCACAAGCACCACAACTATATTATCCTTTTTTTTTTAATAAATACAACTTCATGTGGCACTTGCCTAAAGAACTGCTGCCATAGGAAGTTATTTAATTAATAAAAAAATAATTGCTAAATTGTCACTAAATTGCCTTTCTAAAATGCTCTAAATATTTCCAGAATCGCCAGATTACTCTTCAAAAGAAAGAATGAATGCATACTCAATAGTTAAATTTACTCAAATTCATTGAAAAAAAAAAAAGTTACATATGAAAATTAAATGTCATATACACAAAGATGAAAATCTCTTCAGTTAATGTTGAAACTTCAAGTATTTAAAGCCTCTTCAACTCGAACACAAGCCCCTCATCTTCAGCTATCTCAAAGCCATTCCACCTGATCATCTCGCTCTAGTTCATAGGAGCTCCCAAGTGATGTTAGTTCCTCTTTCAGATCGTAAGCCAACAATGTGGATGAGAAAGAGAAATCCAAAAAATACTAAAAATCAGTTTAAGAAAATTCTATAGAACAAAAAGAACAATCGGTAAGTAATAAGAAGATAAGCATGAGAACTGAGTAACAATAAGAAAAATATGAAAAAGAGCTCGTATAAGAGAACAAGAGAATAGGAGGGGGAAAAATAAAGGAGTTGTTCATTTGGGATACCTTTTTAGTAGAGACCATCAGGAAGAAAAAATAATGGAGGTGAAGCTACAAGATAAAGAAAGAGGGAAGAGAAACAAAGAGGAAAAAAAGAGCGAAAGTTAAACAAGTGAAAGTCAGAAAATGAACGAGATAGTAGAAATAGGCGGAAGAAAAAAATTTCACAATTAGAGGCGCTTTCTTAAAAAATATCCCTTAATAATGATAAGGTGGCACTTTTCCCCAAAGTGAAGGTGGACCCCAAAAGGGGTATCCCCACACCCCTTTTAGGGGCGTTCTCTTGAGAAAACGCCCCCTTTATTGTTCTTTTAAGAAATAAAAACTATAGCGCTTTTATTAAGGAGGGACAAAATAGATGCGCCACTTTTGCTTCTTTTTGTAGTAGTGGATCCAGACTGATTCATCTTGATATATGTTTAATTTGAACATATAAGTTTATTCACACATTTATTTTTGATCAAGTTCATAACTTTACATAGACTGGGATCCACACCCCTTTTGTGTTTGACACTTTGGAATTCAGATTTACTTTAATTTTACATAGAAGTAGATGGATTTGTGTGACATATAAGTTGTAATGCCTTACTTTTATACCTTTACCATCCCTTGATGTGGTCCTTAGAACCATTAGATATGATTGATGACCCGAGAAATCAGGATTAATTTCACTTTTCATTGAAACATACATGGTTCACAGACAATATACCGTATACTTGAAAACACTACTTTATTGATACAGTAGTAGCATAAAAACTGTTATCTAATATATAAACTAGATCCAAAGTATATATGTACATTTATCCAAGTCAAAAGTAGATACAATAAGAACAAATAATACTCTCATACTCTCTATTTTCCTCTGCCTTTTGTTGAACTTTCACCTACATTGTAAGGTTTTTGGAGAAATTTTAGTAGCAGAACCATAACCAGTAACTGTATGATGCAATGCATGCCATACTATATGAGATGCTCATACTACTTCTCTAGTGCCATCTTGATTGAGACTGAAATTGTAGCCTAAATAGGTCCTTCAGAGTAATTGCACCAACTAAAGGCCTTGTAGCCTAGTGGTAATGGTATCTTCCAAGTGGGAGGAGGTCACGGGTTCAATCCCGTCGTTGTAACTTCAGGCTATTAGTTCTTGCCCGAGCCTATGAGCTCCATTTTTTTTAAAAAAAAAGAGTAATTGCACCAATAGTGTAGTATAGGGCAACCAGTCGTTCTTCTCAAGGAGCTGAAATTCCTAAGTAATTAATTGGTTAATTAAGAATTTTTGGTGCAAATAAATAAACTAAACTAAAAATAACTATTTTTGGTATTTTTAGGTTTAAAAAAGATGGGTTTGTTTGGAAAGGGTAATATGACGGGCTAGTCCCTCAATGATGATCGCTCGACTATCCTCGATCTCTAATGTGAACCCACAAGGGAAAAGATCCCATGAACCCACAATCAATTGAATATGCTTAGCCCAGGAACACTAAACAAGGATCGATGATCCACTTGAACCCTTGAACACGAACGAACAAGGACCCGAATTGTTGGAAGACGCCACAAGGATGATCAAGCCTTGATAAGTCTGTTAGTTCTCAAAAGAACCCTAGAGAGAATCCTCT
>JBAGKO010000010.1:25835585-25850211 GCA_037177275.1 Acacia concinna
CAGGCTCAGGAGATTATTCGTCGTGAGCGTTTGATAGACACTATTATAGATAATGGTTGATTAGTTAGTGTAGTTTCCTTTTCTATCAAAAAAAAATAGAGCAATATATAAAATCATATGGAGGATATTTTGTTTTTTTTTTCTTCTTTAAGGAATGGAGGATATTTTTTCCCCTTTTTTAATGGAATGGAGGATAGTTTCCAAAGGTAAAATATCCATATACTAGGAATAATGGTTTTAAATTTATGAATTTGTTAAGCACATTTGCGATAGGAATGTAGACAAACTTATATCATAAAGGTGAGAGTTTACGTTCATTAATAAATAACTATTAAAAGTGTATAATATTAAATAATTAAAAGATAAAAATTGCAATAATTAATAAATATGTTTTTTGAGTACTTAATTACATAATACTATTTAAATATGTTGAGTTAGCATTTTTATTAAATGAGTAATTAATGACTAAAAATATATTTTATAAATTTAAGAGTCCGAACTGAAATTCGGTGTAAATTTAGATAATGAAACATATGCTTTACCCCTTCAAAGTTTATTTAAAATCTAAAAATTGCACACAAACCGTAATCAATAACTGTTTTTTTTTAAATTAATTTTTTTATTTGGTTAAAATCTATTAAGAAGAGGGTTCATATTTAGCTTCTCAAGACAGTATGAAAGAAGATATGTCTTGACTTATGACCAATGTGGCAAGTATATTGCTTTCAAAATACAGCTGGATTATTGAAGGAAAAATTTATATTTTCTTTTATATTTCGTTTTTTTTTTTGGTATTAAGAATGTGTCTATTGTTTGACCCTTGGACAATTACACAAAAAGTAAAAAAGGAATATCTTTTCTTGGTGTTTGCTTCACGGTGTCTCGCTCGTTATTGAAGTCATCGATGTTTAAAAAAAAATCAATATAAAGTCTTACTTATCATAACTATAAAAATATAGTACAACCTGTAATTACACATCTATCTCCAATTAAGTTTTTTTCTTAAATGTTATCATTGATCTCTTGCCGTCAACAAATATTCACAAGAGAATATCATTTCACCAAGGAGTCATATAAGATAATTAATTACTACAATATTAATATTAATAAAAAATATACAGCATATAGAAATTCATATTTATCATAACTAGAAAAATATAGTACAACCTCTAAATTACACTTCTATTTTTAAATAATTTTTTGTTTAGATGCTAGGATTAAAGTGCACCCAATATCCCGAACTATTTATAAGTGCAATTTTATTCTTAAAGTATTAAAAATAAGGCAATTATTACCTCCAAGATAATATGACCATAAACATATGTTAAATTTAGGGGGTGGAAATAAGCTAGGCCTCTACAGGGCTTATGGCCTAACCTACAAGCCTATAGGCTTGACTTATTTAACTTTTTTATTATATACTACTCTCTCTATCTCAAAATATAAGAAACGTTTAACCGAATATTTTAGTTCGAAGTGGCGGTTAAAAACAATAAATATGTTAAAATTGTTACTCATTTTTATTAAAATACCCTTATTAATGAAGAGACATAAAAATAGAGATAGAATACCCTTATTAAAGTCCCCATTCTCTTCCCCTACATCTCTCTTCTCTCATTGGAAATGATAACTTTTATGGTCAACACAAGTATTAATACATTGATATTGAATAAGGGTAAAATTGGAAAAAAAGAATTAAAGTACAAAACATTTTTCAAATGTCTCTTATATTTTGGGACGGAATAAGAGTGGTAGTTGTCTCTTATATTTTGGGACGGAGGAAGTATTATATAAGTATATATAATATCGTCTAAATAATTTTATAAACTATTTATAAATTTACCAACTTAATCCTAAATTTTTGGAATCTTGACTTTAATTCTAAGTTTTACATCCCATTGTCATTATACTTAACTCTAATTTCACATAAAAACATTCACCCCTACCTCTTTTATCTTCAATTGCTTAGGATGATAATGCTAACTTACTCTCTCTTATCTAATTTTCGTTGTCTACTACAACAACGTTATAACGTTAGTAGAGGAGTTTGTCTCAATTTATATGGAAAAAATAAAAGAGGAAAAATTCAGTTTTATATGCTTCTTGTTATGCTTGGTTAATTTTAGAAAATATATCTCATTAATCAACTGATAATTAGTTTTCATTATTCTTACTTGCTTGTATGATTGTTGTTACTATATATTCTTTTTTTTTTTACTAAGCCCTTATTACAACGAGAATGAATATTAAGCTTTTGAAACATAATGTAGGATTGCAAATAAGCTTGAAGAGTTATATATGAATTTGGATGCATAGACTTTAAAGGCTGTTTAAAGATTTATAATTTAAATAGGCCTTTAAATAAGCTTCATGTTTTGTCAGGCATTTTGAAAGCACAGGCTCAAGCCTAAAATATAGCTTACATTTAGGCTCATGTTTTAAATCTCTGTTGAAAGCCCATGCCTATTTAAGTAAAGCCTAACTTGACTTAACCTATTTCTATTCCTAGTTAAATTATTGTTAATCACATTCATTAAAGGCACTTTTTTCCCCCTCTTTCCTTGATGAAACATGCCATAAGAGAAGGAATTACCAAAGGCAGGTGAAATAATCAATTTTCTAGTAATACAGTATATTATCAAAAGTAGAGATGGCCCTAGAGTATACAGATAAGAGATGGATAATATCGATTAAAAAGAAAATACAATTTAGAAGAAATAATTATATGGAATGAAGACAATTGCAATTTAGATAATACATGATTATGTACATTATTCACTTTTCCACAAAACATATATAACCATGTCTAGCTTCACTTTTTGTTAAAGCCGATAGTTGTTATTGTATATATGCATGAAAATACTTTCAGAAACCAGCTTCATTAATAATTAACCTATCAAATTCCTTCATGCTGCCTTTGGTAATTCACTGTTTTGCCACAAAAGTAATTACTTTATATGCCTTTGGTAATTCCTTTTTCTTTGATGTATTTCAATGAGGGAAAAATGAATAATTGTGTCTTTAATGGAGATGATGAACTTTGAAAAAAAAATAGATGAAGATGATTAAATGTAACTTAAAAAGTTAAATGGGTATGTTATCATAGAGGTGATAGTTGCTCCATTTTTAATACTTTAGAATCAAAATTGTTTCATTTTTAATATTTTATAATCAAAATTGCACTTATAAATTGTTTAAGGTATTGATTACGGATAAAAATATGTTTCTAGATGATGAGCGCACAACATAATGTTGTCATGGTCTCTTGCCATCAACAAATATTCACAAGATAATATCATTTCATCAAGGAATCATATAAGATAACTAATTAATACAATTTTAAATTTAAAAATTCTTCTAAACAAAAAATTGGTAATCTAAAATTATCTGCAACGTTTAGGGGAATTCTTCTAAACAAAAAAATCGGTAATATAAAATTGTCAACAACATTTAATTCTGTTTACTTGCAACCATTAGGCATACCGTATAATTATCAAAGCAAATTCTTAGTAACACATAAAAGTATAACAAAGTGTCCTAATTATAAGGTTTAAAATTATATACTCTAATAATGTTTGAAAAAATATAACTTATTTCTTAAATTTCATGTAAGTCATAAACAAAAATTTTGTGAAAGGTGCATTTTACTTTGTAAAAGATTATCAGCAATGTGATAATTTAAAATAAATTGCAAGCCCATACAGTATATAATATAAAAATATGATTATATATATATAATTTAAAATAATCTACAAAATAATAAACTTATTTTATATGTCAAACAAATTATTGGCTGGTAAACTTATCAAATATTAAATGAGTCTTCATCCAAAACTAATGGACATTATCTTCAAATTTAAAAAAAATTAATTTATTTTTAAATGATTTGAATTGATTTTATTTTGTAAATAAATTTTAATGTGATCAGGGATTTTTTTTAGGAAATTGCATAAAATTGAAATATTAAGATCTTACATCAGTTTTGTTTCCTTCAATATATCAGCCTATCAGGTATTCACTATATTTATGATTTATATTCACAATTCATTTTAGTAAAAAAATTATTACTTTAGGATTTTTAAATTTTGAAAGTGTTTTCTACAATTTTTCCTTCCTTTTACCCGGTAGATATGAAAAATGATTTAAGTTGAGTTGTATACGGAGTACAGAGTAATACAGTTCTTCCTATATACGGAGTACAGAGT
This sequence comes from Acacia concinna, assembly GCA_037177275.1. Taxonomy (NCBI): domain Eukaryota; kingdom Viridiplantae; phylum Streptophyta; class Magnoliopsida; order Fabales; family Fabaceae; genus Acacia; species Acacia concinna. The sequence continues at coordinate 25,839,791 of JBAGKO010000010.1, forward strand.
ATTTATTTATTTATTTATTTTTAACCTGGAGTATTTATTATTTTATATGGAAGAGATTGATGATAATAACGCAACAAAAATTTTTCACAAGGCTTTCTTACAAACATATAAATATAATGTTTTAGTAAAAAATAAATGTAAATACAGTAAGTACCTGACTTATGATAAAAAAATATTTTATTAGACTTTTTCTATACATTTAATGAAATTAAAGTTGAGTAATTTATTTATTGTGTATTAATTTTTCCTATTTTTGAGCTCATTGCATTTTTTATTGGTTTTGTATTTAATTGTGTATGGTAAATAGGGCATGTGATCTATGTGACAATTTTTGGGTTAGTCTACTAAAACTGAAGTAGATCAATTTCTCTAATGTAACTAGTTCTATCCTTTTAAGTAAATTTCTTTTTTATTAGAAAAGATTTTTTCGGCTACCGTCTAATTTTAAATTTTATATTAATATTAATATTAATATGTACTAAAGATTAAAATTAAAATGTTTTCATTATACATATAAATAACAAATTAAGACATATTGAATATTAAAATAAATAAAATTTTTTGGGCTTTGGACATTTCTTTCTCCCAGGTCGTGTTTCTGCTTTTACGTATTTATTCATAAGATTTTAATTTTGCCTCTTTCTCGTCTTTGACTAGTACTACTTTTACAGTCTTCGATTCTCTCTTTCGGAGTTTTTCTCCCTCCTTCGCCGGAACACTGTCGGAGACGCCAGACCCCACATTTGTCGCCGGTAATTTTCTACTGCAACCGTTCATTCTGCTGTGTACCGTCTCTACCTCTTGGAGTGCTCGCTTTTTCCAGGTCTGGGCACCCTGGTTTGCTTTTCTCTTTCTTTGTTTTTTCTTTTTGTTTTTTTTTTGGAAACGCTTTTCTGGTCCAAGTTAGTCCATGAGTTGAATAAGTTATTTCCTTGACTTGAAATTGTCAATGAAGTTGCTGGGATTTTTGATTCTGTGAAGAAGGGCAGATCTACTTGGCTTTGTGTGTTCAAGAGCGAGAAAAACAAACTTGGTTTGCTTTAGAAAGAGGGAGAGGTTGTGATTGGGCGTGGAAGTGGATGGTTGTGTACGGAAGAGGTTGGAGTTGTTTATGATGACCGGAGCTCCGGCCAGCGATCGTAGAGGGTGGTGGCGTTTTCGTCAATTTCTCACATGGAATGGCAGATCTTGCTAAGTACGGAAATGCCGACCGTGATATTGAACAGGTGCCTGTCAGCCTTTGTCTCTGGGTTAGAAATTTAGTTTCGAAACAACTTGCATTTGCGTTAGCCCTGCTTTAATTTCGAAGTTTCTCACAGAATATGGGAATTAGGTTTCTTCTTCTAGGCATCTACAATCGATAAGAGTTTTATGATTATGGGTGTGACGGTGCATCTTATTATTTGGACTGCTTGGGAAATTTGGGGTTTCTTTAGACACTTCTGGAAAGACCATGAGGGGAAAATGAAATATGGAGGCCGAAATATAATGAGAAATAAATTTATTTGGTTGGTTTTGTATTCGGTAATTTGACAGTGTTCAGTGTACGAATTCAAGTTTTTGATCATTTTGGAGAAAGGTAGATTACATGATTTAATGCTTGTTCTTGGGATAACTTTTTTGATTACATGATTTAATGCTTGCATATGAGGTCATCATCATTATTTTTTGGCCCCCCGGGGGGGCGGGTTGTCTTAGATTACAAATATAGGCATTTTCCTGCTTTTATTTGAATGGAATGCACTGAGAGGTAGTATCAGTTAGTTGATTCTAATATTAATTTTAACTGGCTTTATGTGTGAGTATGCCAACCGATGCTTTATTCTGATGTTAGAATGTGGATTGTGCAACACCTTGTAGCTTTTCTTGTGTCGTTTAAAATAAATTATTCAGCCTTAAATTGATATATTTTTTTCTTATTTCTGTAGCATCTTCTATCAAAATAAAACCTTTCCATTCATCTAAAAGAATAGATTGCAGTAATTTAAGTGTCTGAGCTTTGCTTGATCTAGTTTGAATTGTGACCCTACTTCATATGTTGAACTAAGCTGATGGCAGTTATTTCATCCTGGTTTTGCAAAATCAAGGGTCTGATTATATGTGACCTAAAACTTTGAACAAATATGAGTGTAGGGCTAATTGTCATAGCACATTCATAGTTGATTAAGAAGCAAAAATCCTGACATGGACACATGATATGATAAGAACTAGGTGAAAAGGTAGTGTCAGATTATTTGAAGTTTTACATAACACTTAATTGAGGATCCAACACTTATTAGGTGAAAAGATGGCTACCTTTTAGAAGCCTCCTGGCTTCATGTCCAGTAAGAAAGGGTAAGGCCTTCAGTATTGATGCAATTACTGAAATGGAAGACTGAGAAGGGAGGGTAAAAAGTTGGGCACTTCTTAAGTAATCTTCACAGTATAAAGTCTTCCCTCCTCCTTTTGAAACTTTATGATATTTACTGTATAAGATGGCTTAGGTCATCTTATTATTCATCATTAAATTCGCTTTATGGTTTGAAATTCATGTGTTTTGACCTCTTTGATCTTTCCTATTGTTTTATGATTCTCATTTTTCAACTTCGATTTCTACAGGCATTGATAGCTTTAAAAAAGCGTACTCAGTTGCTTAAATATGGTCGCAAGGGAAAGCCCAAGTTTTGTCCATTTCGACTTTCCAATGTAAGTTTTATGTCATTATGACTTTCCAATGTAAGTTAGAGTAAAGCTATGTGCATTTTGATTCTATACTTGATCGATTAATTAAGTGCTTCATTGGGTAGTCCATAACTAATCATATATGTGATTGTTGTTGAAACACGTCCTTTGTCCATTTCCTATACTTTTTTGCTTTTAGCGAGAGAGCATTTGAAGCATTATTTAGTTATCTTTGTTGGGAGAAGGTTCAAGGAGCAGTGTGCAGTATGGGGATTAGATAACTCGTTTGAGACTATCCTAATAACTTTTGGGCTGGATACTCTGCTACTTTGCTGTTTATGCCCATTCTCTTTCCTTTTTCCTTTAGATACGAATTGGATGACTACACCTTCATTCATTCCACTTTGCTTATGCTACGCATGTACCATACAGCTCTCGACTAAAATTAGGACACTATTGATCTTGACCTATGGATTTTTGTTGGTGTTTGATTACGCCATAGTGGTAGGTTGCAGGCTGTTGATTAGTAGTCTCCTCAAATTTCATGGCTTGGAATGAATGGTTTGGTTATATTATCTACATCATCTCAGGATTAGTGATGACTGTTTGTTTGGTCTGTTTGCCAAATGCGGGCTTCAGTGATTATTAGTACCTTGGCTCTTGAGGCCATATTTAGTGATTTTTGAGACAAAAGAATAATCATTATTGTTTACAAGATCAATTAAATGAAACAAAATCTTATTATTTTTTGATTCAGGTCAGATTTACTGAATTGCTACTCAAGTAAATGTTATTCCCCACTTAAACCACACATTGATAGTAATATTGATAGTGATGGTAGAGCTCTATGGCTGGGCATTTGTGTTACATATTATGATTAATGCTTTATAGTTTATATATTTTATTAATATATTCTAACAAACATGCATCTGACCTATTCTCCCTAGGTTGTAGATCATGAACTTATTAGTCATGTATTTCTACAATGTTTTTGCACTCTTTTAAGTTCCTTCTGTTTTTCCTTATTAAAGTATTCTGAAAATGCAGGATGAATCATCTTTAGTTTGGATATCAAGTAGTGGAGAAAGACGTCTGAAGCTATCTTCTGTCTCGAGAATTATTCCTGGACAAAGAACTGTGAGATCCCTACACATATATTGCATAATGCAAACGCTATATTGTTCTATAGCTTGATCTAAACTAGCTGATTTTTATGTATAATTTGATGACTTACTCTTATGTTCTTTGTTTACTTCAATTCTATGGCAGGCTGTTTTCCAACGTTATTTGCGTCCTGAGAAGGATTATCTGTCTTTTTCACTCATTTACAACAACGGAAAGCGTTCCCTTGACTTGGTTGGTGATGCGTTTTGAATTTATATGCATGAATATCTCATCATTTTGTTTCTATTTTCTTTATTTAGGGTGTTTCTATAATTATTTTTTGTTGCATTGAAGATTTGCAAGGATAAAGCTGAGGCAGAAGTTTGGATTGCTGGCCTCAAATCACTGCTCTCTTCTGGTCAAGGTGGCCGTTCCAAAATTGATGGATGGAGTGATGGTGGCCTCTGTCTTGATGTAAACATACCTACTTGTTGTCATTGTAGTTATCTTCTTTTAGCCTGATTATGTTTCAAGTTCTAAGATCTATGGAGTGGGAGAGATGAGTGTTTGTAGTATTGAGTAAGTAGTGGTCATCTCCTATACATGCTGTTTGGGATAAATCCAGATAGAGACTTTCCTGCCTAGCTGGTGCTCTGAAAGAGAATCCGTAGATTTTTCTGAACTGAAATTATTGGTTTTATTTCGTTTGGTTAGCAGCTCTTGCTGTGAAAGGATCCATAATGCTGTTTTTTCTGAAAATTAACTGGCACTAGTACTTATCATTCACTTTGACCGCATGTCGGTTATTGAGTGCTTGATTACACTGTGACATTGTGATGTTTTTTATTGTGTAATTGATACTGAATTATTACATGTTCTAAAATTTCATTGAAGTTTTTGTGTTGCTATTGGTGTCATCAAGCAGCCTATTGTAGCTTCTATGACTTAACATGCAGTTAGCCTAGTTTAATATTTTTTGGCTGAATTACTTGCAGGATAACAGGGAGTTGAATTCAAATCGGCCAAGTGGAAGTTCAGTTGGTACTTCCCAAGATATTAGCTCTCCTGAAGTTTCTTTAAGTCTTAATACAAATTCTCCTGTAAAGTCCTTTGTTCCTGTGAGTACTTCTAATCCTGAAAGGTCACATGCACCATCTGATCCAGCAAATATGCAAGTGAAAGGATCTGGCTCAGATGGTTTTCGTGTTAGTGTTTCAAGTGCCCCAAGTACGTCTAGTCATGGATCAGCACCTGATGACTGTGATGCCCTTGGGGATGTATACATATGGGGAGAGGTAATCTGTGAGAACATTGTGAAAGTTGGTGCTGATAGAAATGCCAACTATTTTAGCTCAAGGGCGGATGTGCTTCTACCCAGACCATTGGAGTCGAATGTAGTTTTAGATGTACATCATATAGCTTGTGGTGTTAAACATGCTGCTCTGGTCACAAGGCAAGGTGAAATTTTTACATGGGGTGAAGAATCTGGAGGACGCCTTGGCCATGGTGTTCAGAAGAATGTGCTTCAACCCCATTTAGTTGAAGCATTGGCTTCTACAACTGTTGATTTTGTTGCTTGTGGTGAGTTCCACACTTGCGCTGTTACAATGGCTGGGGAATTATATACTTGGGGTGATGGTACTCATAATGCTGGTCTTCTTGGTCATGGCACTGATATTAGTCATTGGATACCAAAAAGAATTGCAGGTCTACTGGAGGGACTTCAGGTTTCTCTAGTCTCTTGTGGTCCATGGCACACAGCCTTGGTAACTTCAAGTGGGCAACTTTTTACATTTGGTGATGGAACTTTTGGTGTCTTGGGCCATGGGGATAGGGAAAATGTTTCTTATCCCAGAGAAGTGGAATCCTTATCTGGGCTAAGGACGATAGCTGTTGCATGTGGTGTGTGGCATACTGCAGCTGTGGTAGAAGTTATAGTAACACAATCCAGTGCTAGTGTATCATCAGGTAAATTGTTTACCTGGGGCGACGGAGACAAAAATCGCCTTGGACATGGGGACAAGGAAGCCCGACTGGAACCAACTTGTGTGCCCTCACTTATTGACTACAATTTTTATAAAATTGCTTGTGGACACAGCTTGACTGCTGGCTTGACGACATCTGGACATGTTTTTACAATGGGTAGCACTGTTTATGGCCAGCTTGGGAATCCCCAGTCTGATGGAAAGGTGCCTTGCATGGTTGAAGACAAGCTTGCTGGAGAATCTGTTGAAGAAATTGCATGTGGTGCCTATCATGTTGCAGTTTTAACATCTAAAAATGAAGTTTATACATGGGGAAAGGGTGCAAATGGGAGGTTGGGTCATGGGGATATTGAAGACAGGAAAATACCAACTTTTGTTGAAGCGTTGAAGGATAGGCATGTGAAATATATTGCATGTGGTTCAAACTACTCTGCAGCAATATGCCTTCATAAATGGGTATCAGGTGCAGAACAGTCTCAGTGCTCTGCATGTAGACAGGCGTTTGGATTCACTCGAAAGAGGCACAATTGTTATAATTGTGGACTAGTACACTGCCATGCATGCAGTTCAAGGAAAGCACAGAGAGCAGCTTTGGCTCCTAATCCAGGTAAGCCATATCGAGTTTGTGATTCTTGTTATGCAAAACTAAGCAAGGTAGCAGAAGCTGGCAGTAATAATAGGAAGAATGTGATGCCACGTTTGTCTGGTGAAAACAAGGACAGGTTAGATAAGTCTGAGATAAGAGCATCCAAGGTGGTTCCTTCCAATATGGATTTGATAAAGCAGCTAGATAGTAAAGCAGCCAAGCAGGGGAAGAAGGCTGATACGTTTGCCCTAGTTCGCACCTTACAAGCACCTTCACTTCAACTGAAGGATGTGGTCTTGTCTACTGCTGCTGATCTGAGACAAACAGCTCCAAGACCAGTTCTTGCACCATCTGGAGTAAGCTCCAGATCTGTGTCCCCTTTCTCTAGACGGCCAAGTCCCCCCCGTTCTGCTACACCTATTCCAACCACATCTGGACTTTCTTTCTCCAAAAGCATTGCTGACAGTTTAAAGAAAACAAATGAACTTTTAAATCAAGAAGTTGCAAAACTACGGGCGCAGGTAAATAATATTTCACCCTTTTAAATCATTTTTTGTTTGGTTGCATTTACCATTTCTCTACCTCCCAGCTGCAAATCTGTTGCCTCATATCTTTTGATGCTCATGATGCTTCCTTGTAAATCTTTTTGGGTCACTGAGCGAGGTTTTTTTTTTTGGGTGGGGGGCAATTATTAGCAGTAGTTTATCAAATGGCCAGAAAACTTAACTTTTACTCTATGAACATAAATGTACATTTGCTTTATTGGAGGAAATTGAACATCGTGTGCCAGTCATCAACATAAATCTTTTGTAAATTTGGTTAGGTTGAGAGCCTGAGGCAAAGATGTGAACAACAAGATTTAGAGCTTCAAAGGTCAGCAAAGAAAACTCAGGAAGCTATGGCGCTTGCTGCTGAGGAGTCTTCTAAATGTAAAGCTGCAAAAGAAGTTATAAAGTCACTTACAGCACAGGTAATAAAGTCGCATGCTGTATTGAGATTCCTGTTCTAATTTTCATTTTGATAACACATAAGTACGCTTGTTGAACATAACAATTTGAATTCCACAATATCGTTTACAATTGAACAAATTGTTGTGACAAGGTTTTGAGGACAAGTTTCTGAGCTATATATAATAAGAATTAGCCATGATTTTTATCTTCATGATACAAAGGAATAACTTGGTCCTCGATCAGGAATTATACATGATTTTTAATTGCAACGGAAAGTAGTGAGAATTCCCCCATCCTTTATCTGGTTTTTGGGTTTGATTCTTGTATCATGTCGCATCATATTAGATTATTCAGCTTCGGGGTTTTAGAGTTCTTAGCATGCAGCAAGAGAGGCCTGTGTTATTCTGCTTACCCTTTGTTTTGTTTTTTGAAGCATGGAAATTTGCCCTTGCCCGCTATCATTTACACTTTCTTTCTTGTTTATGATATTGGTGTCCTAGTAATCCTCATTTCACATGATTTCAGCTCAAAGATCTGGCTGAGAGGCTCCCTCCTGGAGCTAATGATGCTCACAGCATAAGACCAGCTTACCTACCAAATGGTTTGGAGTTAAATGGCATCCACTCTCCTGACTCAAACGGGGAGTGCCACTCCCAAGCTGAGTCAATCAGTGCCTCTAGCTTGGCCTCTGTAGGACTTGAATCATCGCTGTCAAATAGACTTGAGGGAAATTTATCTGGAGCATATGGAACTAATCTTTACGAGCAAAACCGGCAGCTTGTGACCTCCAATGGCACCAATGAAACCTCAGACGTTAAATTACCAAATGGTGGCATGACCCCCACAAGCAACCATATGCCAGATACCGTTGATAGTAGGGATTCAGGACATTTACAAGACGGAGAGGGTGGTTTGAGGTCAAAGGATGGCGTACTGGCTGCGAATAGCAATCAACCTGAAGCAGAATGGATTGAACAGTATGAACCTGGTGTGTATATAACACTCATGGCCCTCAAGGATGGAACTCGAGATCTAAAACGAGTGCGCTTCAGGTACCGATTGTCATTTTTATCTTCTAAATGCCATGTTCTGGTATATTTTGCTGCATGTGGTAGTATCTCTAGTGATTAAACAGTGATAATCCTTCCTTGGTGAGGGTGATAAGGATTTGAGACTAGCATATGGGCATGATCTTGTTAATTTCATTATTCATTTCCACATAAATAATCCTATTTCTTCCATTCAACCTTGTATCATGAAATATTTTCTCAAGTGCGTCCCCACAAATTTTGTTTTATTTTTACATACATCTGCAGCCGGAGAAGATTTGGAGAGCATCAAGCAGAGACATGGTGGTCAGAGAATCGTGAGAAGGTATACGAAAAGTACAATGTTCGCAGCAGCACTGACAAATCTTCAGGCCAAGCAACTCGAAAAGCAGAAGGTGCTGCTTCACCTGTCACCCAATCTTAGGAAAGTACATGGCGGATTGTAGTTCTCCTTAACACATTTTGTTACAGAGCATAATTTTAGCGAGGCAAGGTTCAATATGAAAGGAAGCAAGCACCCTTCTTTTTGCCCATTTCTCTGTAGTCCTAAATTAATTATCTTCCATTTAATTTCGGCATATGCCATTCACTTATCTTTTGTAATGTAGTGTATATAAAAATATATCAAGATAATCTTGGCTAAATATCTCCTCTCACCTTTAATCTTATTTTCTTTTTCTTCAGTTCCTTTTTATTTTTAACGAATTTTTTTTCCTGTTCTGTTAGTTTTACTGTGCCGTCCGTTTTACCCCCTCTTTAGTTATATTTTTGCAAATTTTCGTTAGTTTGGCGTCGCTTAGTTATAATCTCCTCCCAATCTCCCTCTTTTTTAATGGACGTGGCTTCTCTCCTTTACCCTTGATGTCCGTTACGGTTCTCTGCCCCAACCCTTTTATGTTTTTGTTTGCTGCCTATAATTTGACGAGGGAAAATGACTAGTTCACATGGGTGTGATAAGCATTCCCCTCACGAGAGGTCCGTCCATCCCATTTGAAATTCAACACATTTTGGATCCATTTGGAACTCATTTTATTATCCCTTTTCATCTCAAAATACTTTTTATTACGCTCAGCACCCTACAAAATAATCTAAATCTAAAATTTGAAGGGGCTGTGTATATTTTAGTATCTGAATCAGAAATTTAGACAGATAATCGAAAGAAAATTTTTATTTAGTGAAGGGTATAATATCTTGAGGCTTTGAGCATAAGGGGTCTTTATCTCTCAACAAGGGCAATTTTTAGTATTCGAGTTTGTATTCTTATTTTAGGTGTTGGAAACTGATTATCACATCAACTAACAATTTACCAATAGCTTGCTGGAAAAGTCATCCAAAACATTTTATCTCAATACTATTTTTTTTTATTGACATGGTTTGATCAGTGTGCCCATCTTATTATTCGGTTGCGATTTCATAAATTTACTAAAACAATTTAAATTTTTTATTATATATCAAAACATGTATTGGTCATAATTACTGATTAGATACAAATTGAAAATATTAATGATGATTATACTAATTATTAGTTTTTTTAACTAAAGTTTTTGAATTTTATATTACGAAAAGTGTGATTTAATTATAAATTCATTCTTTATATTAATTACTTTTTTTGATTAATGTTTTATATTAAAAAAATTTCACCTACCAACTAATTAATTTAAATTAATCCAAAAATCATAGATCTTATAGATTCGATGTTAATTAAATTAATTTGTTTTAACTTGTTAATAAAAGATCATGGCCTCGTGCAGTAATCTGATTAAAATATTGTTGGTAAACGAAACACAATTTCATGGAAAGCTCGTATCAATCAAATCTTCCCATCTTCTTCCCCAACGAAGCCTATTTAGGACCCAATAATAAGGGCAATATTTATGATGTGGCCAAGCCTGTGGGTATATGGGAAAAGTCTCACATCGCCTAAATAGAAAGTTGGGGGGAGGGAGTTAACATATAAATAGGGGTCTCCCCCCACCATTCAATTCATCCCTCACAATTGCCTCAATTTTTCTATTAGGCAATTTGATTCTCTCCCTCTCTTTGTATTATTGCTTTGTGTAAATTATTTGAGTAGCAATAATTTATA
>JBAGKO010000010.1:25850311-25863226 GCA_037177275.1 Acacia concinna
ATACCTCCATCAAACTAAATAAATCATTTTACCCAAATTTAGTTGATAAAAATATCATTTATGGGATCATTTATGTATTGATTTTATAAAAAAAATAATTATAAAATCCAAAAAAAATCAAATCAAAAAACTAAACTGATTAAAATTAGTTATTAACATTCATCTACATTCCTATGAACATCTATTCATAAAACTCAAAATTTGTCTAAAACCCTAATCTCAAAATATTCTCTGATCTGCAGAAATTTACTATCAAATGAAAGAGAAAAATATTTGGAACAGTTTTCATGAAAGGAGTTTTGTGATTAGAAGTGTATTTAAGCATTAAAATGATCTACAAAGTTGGAACATTAACCTTAAAACACTATTCCGACGCCTCTGATTCCTCTCAGATCCCGTGGCTCACTTCACTGTAGCTACACTATAGCAGCTATAGTAAAAGAATGGTTGGGGTATATAACCCCGATCCACGTGCGGCCATTAAAGGGGTCACGTGCCCCTTTAGTCATTTATATTTTATTTATTATTATTATTATTAATCACTCTCTCACGTCACAACACCCCTGCACCTTACGCTATTTTTTTTAAAATGACAATTCTCCCTCTTCGTTCTTTTATTTATATATATATAATATTAATTAATTCTTTTCCTTTTTACTCTTGTTCTTCTCTTTATTTTTATAACTTTTTTTTATTTCCTTTTACTTTTATGAGTTATATTTTAAATAAACTTTCTATCATAAAAATTATTCCTTAGTTATAATTAAATCTTAATGTAAAAATTAGAATGTTACAACCTACATCACGAATAAAAATAAAATAAACAAGGTTATAACAAACAAAAGGTTTGAGATTCTTAATGACTTGAGTCTAAAGACTGTGTAGTGAATTTTTTATGTTGTTTTATAATGAAATGGACTTTTGTTTCAATTGACATCATCTAGAACTGTTGTTGGTGCTTGGCTTAGTTTAAAAGATAAAAAGAGGAGAAACGGTAATAAATGCATGCATCATTTCTGGATCTTTATTCAAGTTTCATTCTTCCCATTTCCATTGCCTCCTCTTTTGTCACCCCATAAAGTTAAAAAATGCAGGAGAGGAAGAAATCACCCCAAAAAAAAATAAACAGAAAGCAGCAGATCAGAGATAGATTATATGGCTACTTTAAAGAGTCATCATCTATTAGACAACCCCAGTGTTCACAGTATTCAAATAGCTCAGCTAGAAAACAGAACAGCTCATCTTTTTTTGTTTTTTTGTTTGTTTTTTTTTGCATGAAAAATGTTTCCTCAAATCTACACCTAAAGATGGTGACAACATTAGACCTCCATCACACTGAAATTTGTAATGTAATTATAAACAATAATGTTAGCTCACTTACAAGATTAGTCAATAATGCTCTCTCATTTCTTCTTCTATTCTCTCTGTCCTCTCTTTTCCTACTCTTTTCTCTCTCTTATCTTCCCTCTTCTTTGCTTCTTCTTACATCAAAATCCAACCTATTCATCGCCAAACAAGGCCCAGGTAAAATATTTTAAGAGCATAATCCAGTAAAAACAACTATAATATCTGCAAAACTTGAGGCATTGAGTGGTAGTGCCAAAAGCAGATGGTTTGTGCTCAATAATGTTGGTGTTGATATATGCAGATTGGAAATAGGTATTGAGTGCTTCCTGGGTTCATTTTTAACATGAAACAAAGACTAGAGAACGATGTCAGGCCATCTGTTATGCACCTTCGTGTCATTAAAAATTCAGAACCTCACTTTTGCATATTCCAGACAGTGAAATCGCTTTGGCAAAAGTATGCACCAAGATTTTTGGTTCAAACTGCACTATATGTAGAATTTACATCATAATTTCTACTCCTAAGAAATGGCTTTACTTTATAGCCCTCTATCCATCTAGTTTTTGACTTTCGTGGTTCAGACGTCAAATTTAAAATTTTAATCCTAAATTTCAATCAATGGTATCTTCAGACATTCTTTGAAAATAAAATTTCTCATATCACCCTTAGGCATTTAAATTTTTAATACTGAAAGGTTCTTTAGAAGAATTGAACCTTTGATGATAAGAAGAAATACTCTCTCTTGTCATTTGAGTTATTTTAGGTAAACAGAAGTAACTTTGAAGTTTTATTGCTATCTATTGACAAGATGATTCTATGAATTGGAAAATATCAAGCACCCACAAATCAAAATACCAGCAGAAATACATCGCCTATGTTATTAAGAAATGTAAAATTTTCTTAAATAAAAAAGATGAACCTTATGCGCCGACGACCAAAACGGAAAACACTCAAACCACCGACGAACAGACCAGAAAACGCTCAAACCACCGACGAATAGAATGGAAAACGCACACCAACGGATCAGAATCCTTCGCCGCACACTAAGAGATCAGAATCCTTCGCCGCACACTGACAGATCGAAGATGCAGAGCACGAGAAACGCTCACACTGGAAACGCCAAACACATACCACGCCAACCATGGAAATAGAGAGATGCATTGTCGATGGAAATCGCGGACATAGAAGACTACTAGAGAGAGCGATGAGTCGGGACTCGGGAGAGAGTGACGAACGAGAGACGGAGAGAGAGAGAGTCTGAGAGAGATGCAATTGAGGATATTTTTATATTTTTGTTAGGAGTATTATTGGGATATTGAAATATTATTAAGGATAAAATGGTCAATAAATTTACCTCCCCTCTCAATCCTCTCAATTTGAAGGGAACTGAAATAGAGGGAAGGGAGGGAATGAGAGCTAAAATTTTGGATCTCCTCCCCTCAAACCAAACACAGCCTTAAAGTATATGCATATATGCCTGATAGCACAATAATAGGAATACATTATATAATTATGAGACAAGAAAAATGTTTTATGATTTTTATGCAAAGTGTCCCACTCTATTCCTATATAGACTTTGCATATCCCAATCTACATCTCACACAATTTATTCCTATTTTTATTGTATGAGATAAATGATTGTGAGGGCTATGCTATTTTCTCTTTAGAAAAATCAAAGAAAATGATGTCACGTGATAATGTTATAACATTGAATCTGAATTTATTAATCAATCACACATCACATACTATATTGGATATGGTAGTAATAATCAATTATCCTCGTTGTTAACTGTTGGCCACTCATATGATCTATTTTTAACAGCAAGCAACTCATCCACAACCTCGACAAATCCGATGGCTTAAACTGGGCTAATAATTTGCCAGCTGTTCCAAGCCAGTCAGAGTCATGTTAGAACATATCATATCAACTGCATAATGTTGTAATAGTCTAGCATGTTGAGTGGCAGAAAATGGAGAGGATACTTTATAAAACTTAACTAACATGCTTACACTATATTAAAATTATAGCAAACAGAAGACTATATAGCATGTAGAGAGAAACAAGACATCTGATTATTTGATAGAAGAAAAAGGGAGGGGAGAAAGATTAGAAGAATACTTGATTCTCATTCATTATGCCTTGGGTTACAACTTATATAGGTTAGTTGGGAATACCTAATGAATCTCAAGTGAACAACTAGGAATCAGCTAGCAATGGAATTGTGAGACTTTGGGCCTTGTCAGAACGAATTATAGAAAGTCAGGTACTATTTACTCTTAGGAATTGAAACTCCATTCGGATTAAGGTTTTTGACATGAACAACACACAAAAGAGCTTATTGTTGGTAAAAAATGACAACACTAAAATGAATTAATCAATACGTAGCAATTAATAGTAGTATTAAAGGATTAAGACATATGCTATGTGTTCAGTATGCAGAGGAGCATCCCAACCGTGATTCAGGACATGTGAGAGGTAGGGAGCAGTCAAGGCAACTATGACACAATGATAATACCAATTAATGTTGAAGGATATTGTCGTCTAAATCATGAACACAAGCAACCAAAAAACAAAATAAAGAAAGATGATTTTCACACTTGATCTTAGCCAAGAGGCCGATGTTCGGCTGATGTGGAAGAAATGGGGGTGGCCAGGGTTACAAGCAATGAATGTCGGCCACGTGTTGGGCCTAAAGTTAGACGATACATGTTTTGCCACGTCAACATAATGGTCTCCCTGGGAGGGCGGGATGCAGGTATGGTTTTGTGGTCTTCGATGTATTGTATATAATCAAATTCCTCATGGATAATAAACAGAAAACAACAAATGGAAATAAAATAAAAATTCAGTCTATCCATTCCATTATGTCCCTTACGTGGCCAACCCCATCGCATCAAAAAGCACATCCATACTTGTGGACATTGAATTACGTACTCTCTATTTAAAGAGTTACACACTATATTAAAATTACAGTAAACAGAAAACTATATAGCAATAGTTAAATAACTCAGGTTGATGGACCATATTGTTCAGTTAAACAAATGTTGCATATGAAGTAATCCAAAGCAATATTTTGTATGCACTTTATCTAAATGCAGAAATTGATAGCGTCATTTGTTCAAAATCTCAACTCTCACGCATGAATTAATATATCCATCAACACATAGGCATCATCACATAAGACTACAAATCTGGTGAAAATCCAGAGCCTTCATGCCCACCACAGATAGCAAATCTCTATATCACCTTCTTCATCACTAAGAAATATTGCTTCTCATTTATAGTGAATTTATTCTCTATAGCTATACATATATACAACTGCACAATAAACTGAATCTTTTTGACTGCATATCAATACAAATATTTGATAGTAGGGTAAGTAGAAATAATTCTGCAGACATAATCAGATGACCAATAATTCATGAAACAAAGGTAACATTTCCTTTTTAAATGCTACTACACATATGCTACTAAAGCCAATTTCTGTAGTAGTGACCCCTTACTTGAAGGATATGCACTCCTTTATAGATTGGCACATGCGCAAGCTATTGAAAACTAAATGGGTGATAAAGCTTGTCGTCTAGCTTTCTAAATTAATTATAAAGATTATGCAGCAAAGTTATGCAAATCCAGGATCGATCTCAAGAAGCCTTATATGCCAATTTCTGGATTCAAACAACTTGGGCACTTAGCTTAAGTTAATTATCATAGTTGAGGCAGTGAAATAGAACATAAAAGATGAGAAACAAGGGAGGAATTCATGCTAGAAACAAATGAGACAGAAGAGGAATTCAAACAAGGCATGAAATAAAGGTCAATCCGTTCAAATGGTGCAAACAGTCAATTGACTCATTTATGTGGTTATCAATTATTCATTATCATTGCTTCAACTAATTAGACATAGATTATGTTGATTTAACTACTAGAAATGTGAGCAATCATGCAAATTGGTTCAGCAAGACAAGTCTAATATACAAAATCTCATATACCACTTATTTGTTCAACTAAGCCTCAAATTAGACATCAATCGAGCCACTTTAGGTCTCAATCTACTCTATATTCATGTCACTACTATCCAAAACAACAATACATGATAAGAAGCACAAATCACAGTTCAGATTCTGAAACATAGTATATATGATTGTTCATCAGAAATCCTAAGTTCATACAACAATTCCTAAGATCTACTATACAAACCCAAGCTCAAATGGTCAATTGAGACCACATAATGAAGATTCTAGCTTCTCATGACAACTTGAAGTATGTTGGAACTAGAAACAGAAGTTGCCATTGGAAAACCTCCCTTTGGTGACCTTTAGCCCCTAACTCTCGCATCTTCAAGCTCTTGCACCACGATCTCTCTCTCTCTCTCTCAATATCTAATTTGCACCCAAACGAGAATAATTGATCCAGAAGCATGCCATTTGGTTCCCTATATCATAAGAATGCCTTTGACCGTTAGTACCTTCAACTTTAGATCTGGCAAGGGAAATATTACACTTCAAAATTCCATGTTTACTGCCGCCTTTTGCTTCTGGTTAGCAATCTTTTGATTCTTTCAGCTTAGTCCATCTAATCCCACTTTTGATATCTTTTGTTATTTGTATCCATGTCCTTCTTAATCTTTTCTTCTAATTTCTCCTAAATCACTGAAATACAAATTAAAGCCCTTTTTAATTAATGCTACCATGTTAATTATTTTTATCCATTTAGTACATGAAATGACTATAATGCCCCAACACACAGTTTAATATTTTTAATGCCTAAAATGATTTTCCCTAAATTCCTATACATAGACTTATTTGTCTTTTTCATTTATTATCAGACTTTTTGAGGTTTTATCATGAGAAAATTCCATTAAAATGCTAAATGAATATCTGAAATCCAAAAAAGGGAGCCAAATTTGCAAAAAGTCACTTTGGTCTCAGGGGGAATTTGAGTTTTCAAATTTCGTCTAACGCGATAGCTGAGAGAGAAGAGAGGGAGAGGTTGACAGAGGAGAAAGGGTGATGCGCTGATCAGGTCTACCTTGATAATCCTGTTATGAGTTTTGTCATTTATATTATGAATCTAGTTATTTCTGCTACGGAATATGTTAAAACAAGTTCACCAACTTAAAATGCAAACCTAGGATAACATAAATTTTCGTAATGGGATTAACAAGCTCATCCTAGGTTTGCATTTTAAGTTAAGTTGGGTGAACACAATAAGTGCTTGTGTGTTTTAACATAATCGGTAGTGTAAATAACTAGACTCATAACGTAAATAACAAAATATAGAATGAAATTAACAAGCTCGTCTTGGTTTTTCATTTTAGGTTGGTGAACATGTTTTGACAAAATTGGTAACGTGACGTAAATGACAAAACTCTTAATAGGTTTAACAAGCCTGTCTTAATCACTGTCTCTTTCTCTCCCCCCTCTGACACCCTGACTGTCGCCTCACCCAAATTTAGAAATTCCAGATTCCCCAAGATCAAAGTGGCATTTTTAAAATTCGGCTCTTCTTTTTTCTATTCAGAAATTTATTTGGTATTTAAATAGTTTTTTTTCCTTCATAATTTTAAATAGTATTTAAATGAGGTAAAAAAACGTTTTTCGCTTCTCTCCCCAGATTCGCCTGATGAGTGGCGAAGAGCAACTATGGAGGTCAGCATCTCGGCTTCTCTTGGCCTCCCATCCCCAAATCTCTGCGACTCGTCAAGTCTCACTGATTTCACTGGCCTCTTAAACCACTTCAGGACAATCATTTGCACCTCTAATGACTCTCACAGATTCGAATTTCACGACAATCGTATCCCTGACCTCCCATTCGCTTCAGCCTCCATGTCCGCCCAGACCCACGTGACGCCTACATCCCAAAAATTTCTGAAACCCACATCAAGAAACAGCCCCAAGGTTCAAACCATAATGAAGAATCTATCGGTCTTCGAACGGGCCGTTATCGGCGCAGCTGGAGGAGGCATTGCCGGAGCATTCACCTACGTCTGTCTCCACCCACTAGACACCATCAAGACCAAGATGCAGACCAAAGGTGCGTCTGAGATTTATAAGAATGCTTTCGATGCAGTTGTTAAGACCTTTCAAACGAAGGGGATTTTAGGGTTTTATAGTGGTGTTTCGGCTGTTATTGTTGGTTCTACGTTTTCGTCGGCGGTTTATTTTGGTACTTGTGAGTTTGGAAAGTCGTTCTTGTCGAGATTTGAGAAATACCCTTCGGTTCTGATTCCACCAACGGCTGGGGCAATGGGCAATATTATGTCTTCTGCAATAATGGTTCCAAAGGAGTTGATTACCCAGCGAATGCAAGCTGGGGCTAAAGGAAGGTCTTGGGAGGTTGTGTTAAAAATTTTGGAGAAAGATGGTATATTAGGTCTCTATGCAGGTTACTCTGCTACATTATTGAGAAATTTGCCTGCTGGGGTTTTGAGTTATTCATCATTTGAGTATCTGAAAGCTGCAGTATTGCGAACTACGAAGAAGAATCATTTGGAGCCACTTCAGAGTGTTATGTGTGGGGCACTTGCTGGGGCAATATCAGCTTCTATCACTACACCACTGGATGTGGTCAAGACCAGATTGATGACTCAAGTTCATGGGGAAGCTGTGAATAAAGTTGCTGCTGCTATGTACGGTGGAGTTTCATCCACTGTGAAGCAAATTTTGAAGGAAGAAGGTTGGATTGGATTTACAAGAGGGATGGGACCTCGAGTTCTTCATAGTGCTTGCTTTTCAGCACTGGGTTACTTTGCGTTTGAAACAGCAAGGCTTACAATATTGCACCAATATCTTAGACAGAAGGAATTAAGTGAAAATTCTATCTCTCCTAGCTGAATTAATGGAATTGTGGTATTCTTCAACTCTCTTAAATTGTTTTTGTATTTTTGTCAAATGAGTTGTTTTGTTTGTAATGGAAACAATTGGCGTTAGGAATTTCAACCACCCATGTTTCTGTTATATGTTTGATGTACTCCCATTTAACCATGGGGGAATTATTATGAGGTCCCAAGTAAGGGGTTTAATTACCAATTAAGTACCATTAACAAGTGAAATGAGGTGTTGTTATTTCTTATACTAGAACTTTTCATTACATGCTCCTAAGTGGTTAATGGGACTCTTTGGTAATTAAGTCACAACCTTGGGACCTCATAGTAATTCCCCTTTAATCATAGAAAATAGTGTGTATGATATTTCAAAATAATTGTGGCTATATCGGTTTCCCAATAGTTTGGATTCAGTGCTGTGAAATAAGGATCAGTGAAGAAGGAGATGAAGAATGGTCCAGTGTAGTCATTATGATTTCATCTAATAGTCTTTCCATGTTACTTCAAGCTTTGTATATGTTTGAAATCTGTTGTAATGATTACATTGGAGGAGAACGTAGCAAACTTGCATGTTTGAGTAAAAACTGTCGGATTGGCCGCCAAATTTCTGTTTGAGGGCATGTTTGAGATCATCCTCATCAGGTCTGAATTTGATTCAGCACTGGTTTATTTATTGCTTATTGTGTTTCTCTCATACTGTTGCATTTTCCAATTCAAACCATCTTGCACCATTAAAGCTATGGCGTGTGTATATAACGATATATACTTATATATTGTGAATTTGTGAATTATCCTTGATTGAGAAAGAACCGCAGGATGAGCACAATTCTTTCTTGTGCAATATCTTTCGCGGTACTAGTGCTCCCTCATCTTATCTGAATTGTTTACTTAATATGCCACTTTGATGTATAAGCCAATGCATCTATAAGATCTCCCAAGACTAAATAGCACTCCTTTGGTTCTTGATATAAGATATATTTACCTAATTCAATTAAATTAAGAAAGTTAATTTAATTATATGACATGTATTTTTTAAAACATTCTGGTCATCTCTCTTAATTCTATCCTACCCTTTCCTCATTGAGGGTGTATCAATTGAGAAAAATTAGAAAAGCCTTGCAATATTTAAGATAAAGATTGACTCTCCAAATATGTTTTATATTAAGAACGGTAGGAATAATACTTTTAACTTGTATTAGGACTTTGGATCAATATTGGGTTTTTGCCTTTCCAAGTACATTTGATAACAGCAACTCAAATTGTAACAGAACCCAAATATAGACTTGATTCTGTGGTTAATTTTTCAATTCTTCACTTTCGTGTCTAGAGTTCTGTTTCAACGTCTTAGTATAATGATATTGACATAAGATTGACAACGCACACGCAGACAATGTGTAACCAGAGAGTTCTTGTATTCACTTTTCCAAGTCCCATTATCTGTCTCTATTCACTGGAATTACCAGTTATTCTTTGGTTATAATGTCAATGGAAGTCTGTAGCATTTTAGCACAATTGGAAAATGAAGAGGAAAGAAAAGAAGCTGAGGGGATTCTTGATATGCTTGTTTGTCTTCCAGTTTGCCATGGGAAATCCATTTGTTGACTGCATAACATGAGACTGAATCTTAATGACAATAAATGGTTGCTTCCCTTTCATCTCTAAAGATGCTGAAGTTTATTTGTACATATGTTATAATCATCAATGAATGGAAAAAAAAACAGACTGGAATGAGTGGTTTGGTTAGTCCTCTGAACCGAGACTTTGTTAACTGGTCATGAAACAATCTGTTGGGTTGGTCAGTAAATTGGGTTACTATTTTAACCTTTTTTCCCGGGGGGCGGGGGGGGGCGGCGGCTCCTGACCTAGGTCCATCTTTGTTGCCATCATTTATTGTGGATTCTTTGTCGTCTCTCCCTCTTGCATTATAGCAAGCTTCCTTCCCAGTTTGATCTTTCGAATTATTTTGTAAATTTTAATAAAATTGCACTCTTCTTATTTTAAATATAAGATCTAATTGACTTTATTTTAGAGAGATTAAAAAAGTTAATGAAATTATTTTAATGTATTTATATTTATCATTTTTCTCTAAATTAATTTGTCTATCTTATAAATTAATATATAAGTGTTCGCTGATTAGTTTACCACAAGCACACGAGTCGCAAGTAGTATAAAATTATCTTTCCTATAAGGACTAAAATTAATTATCATAGTTATACTATCAATTAGATTTTGAAATTGAGAAAAGGAAAACAATTTAATTAAAACAAAATTAAAAGTCTAACTTTAAGAAAAGAGGAGCATATGATTATTTCTCATTACTGCAATTCATAAGACTGGTGATTAAATGGCATTGCATGTTATTCTACGGTTCAAAATTATTTGATTAAGCTTTTTCAAGTCAAAATCAAATTTATATACTCAATTAATATGTACAATCTCTTGTTACATTTGAAAAGAGAATATTCATTAAGCAACAATCTTAATTTGACAATGTTATATTAATAACTATATCTCTATGATACTAATAAACTATCTATTTATAAACTTCAAATGTAGTATAATTTTACCTAAATCCTATAATTACATTAACTCTCTCAAACTTAATTTAATGAAACAAATAAATCTAGGTAGTAACCAATCACAAAGAAATATTATACAAAAGATAAAAGTAATACATGATTGTCATTAACCAACTTAAAAGAATAATAATAAGTCTCATTCTTTACGATATTTTCAAATAGTCATAAGCAAACTAACTCCCCACGAAAAATCATCACAGGCGCCAGCACCAAATTCAGAGCTCAAGGCCATAATACAAATAAAGGGAAAAGAGAGATAAAATTAAAATTGAAGAACGACCTCCTCTGGTTAAGCTTCCTCACCTAGCTCTGCCACGATTCAAAGAGGAAGAAGCAGCAATGACGCTGGCATTCCCCTGTGGTGCAACTCCGATGCAGCTCCAAAGGCCTCTCCAACTCTCTGCTCAGCTTCACCGACCAAGAAGAAGAACGGTGGCAAACGTTCTCGTCTTCGTTGAGTTCTGCACCTCCTTCTAAGTCGACCATAGCAGCTGCTCCTCCCTTCTCTTGAAGACGAAGGTCCCAGCTGCTCCTCTTCTCTCTCGAGTTCTCCCTGGTTTTTCGTTGTCAGCCTACTGAAGAAGACAATTGAACAGTTATCTACGGCTGCCTCCCCTATTCGTCCTCCCCCTTTCGTTTAGGTGCATTAGGTTTTTATTTAAAAAAATTGCATTAAAGTCCCAAATAAAAGAATTTAGGTTAAAGTGGTCTCGAGATAAGAAAATATTACTGTTAAGTCCTAAATATAAGGAATATATTAATGTTAAGTCCCAATTAACAATTCAGTGGCGCCATTAACAACTCTGAGACTTGAGAGTAATTTATTTTTATCTTAGGAATATTTTAACAGAAATTCTTTTATCTGGGACCTCACTGCAATTTTCTCTTCTTATCTCCTCATCTTGGCTTAACACTTGCTGCTCGTGCTCCCTCCAATACTATCAGACATTAGTCTTTCGTCATTGAATGGATTTGGGGCCTCTGTTGTCCTAAATGTGCTAAGCCCTCTTCTGCGCCTCATATTTGAGGTGTTTTCTGATTATTTTTTTTATAAATCTTTTGATCACTAAATTCTATATGAAATGAATAACATTTTGATATATTATGGAAAAAGAAAAAACAGATATATTTTCAATTTGTTAGGATTTTTTAAAGATTTAAAACTTTTAAAACTCCAAATTAAAAACAAACCAAAAATTTTAAAAGTATTAAATCTTTTAAAAAATCATAATAAATTGAAAACATATCCGTTTTTTTTATAATATATTAAAATATTATTCATTTTATATAGAATATAGTGATAAAAAAACCACAAAAAACAATGGGGAAGTGCCTCAAATTTTATGCACAGTAGACACACAACAAATTTGGAGCAGCAAAGGCCCAAATCACATTGAAACGGTGTGATGTTCCATCTTGGACTCATTAACACATAATCTTCAAATTGTCTCTCTCCTCCCACATATGACGGACGCACCTGATTAAGGGAAGCAAATAAAAAAAAATAGAATAAACTAAAAGAAAAGAAATACTAACACATCTCTTTTCTTTCTTCTTATTTTTTTAAATTTTTATAATTTATTATTTAATCTTAACTATTCCTATTTAATCTAGGGAAAATGCCAATAAAATATCATTTAAAATTGCAAAACCCAAAAAAATCTGTTAACATTTCAAAAAGATACTAAGGTACTATAGACTAAATTGGGTTTTTCAATTTTTCTAATATGAACAGTGATCATCACAAACTAGCGAATTACATTACTATTTTTGTAAATCTCATTACTTAACTTGTAAAAATCCAACACTATTCACGTCACGGTGTCATACATTCCTTTCATAGCCTTTACCTTACCATATGAGAGCTATTGAAATCACTAATTATGATTTTAAGTTGGGAATACAAGGAAATTTTTTTTCACTTTCTCGGGTTACTATTCATCCACCCTTAATTTCCACCAACTTTGGAAAATCATAACTAATTCTATAAATATCGGAATGATGTCATTTTAAGCTCATTTAAAAGCTCTCAATGTAACACCCCTTATCTATGCCCCACTAACCCTTATAGTCATTGTGGGTTAACTCATAATGATTTTGAACCACACAGCGGAAGATAAAAGTATTTTCGCAAATAACTTGGAAAGCTATTATCCAAACACCTC
>JBAGKO010000010.1:25873164-25887449 GCA_037177275.1 Acacia concinna
CATGTTTTATGAAGTGCAAAGGGGAGAAATAATCCTAGACCCCATTTTACCCTTGAAGTTAAAGAGTCACTTGTGTAGATTACTTTGTAGTTTAATTTAGGTTTGTTTCATGGTTACCCTTCACCTTAATATTTGAATCACTCAAATTAGAAGAAAGTGTATTAATCAATATTTAGCCGGGTTTTGGAATCAAATTCTCGTGGGAACGATACTTCACTTATCACTTTATTACTTAGCGCGACCCGTGTACTTGCAGTGTGAACACTCACAAACCAAGAAATGAAAGTTAAATGATTAAATTAGTCCAAAATTGATAAATATTTTCAAATTTACCATTATTTTAATGATGTAGATTTAAATGCGTTCGTTAAAAATAAGGGCATAATGAGAAAATAGAAACAAATGAGATAGGTAGAATATGTATTTAGTTAATTAACAATTATTAAATTTGATGAAAACCTGCTTAGTATGTGTAAAAAATTAAATAGGGTCAGTCAAAATAATTGTAACCAATAACTTTATTATCAACCCTCCCCCACCCCCCCGGGTCAAAAAAAAAAGAAAAAGAAAAAACCCCTGCTGATAGTAGAGCTTCAGCTCCCTCAGAGTACTATGGGTAATATGGTATTCTCTCCCAAACTAGAGTGGTACATACACGGGGACTAGGATTTGAAAATACATTAAAAAAAGCAGTTAAATTGTTAAAAATTACTAATTAGTGTTGAATAAGAAGTGGTGGAATTTTCAAAACAATCATAATGCGTGGAGAACTAAGAAACTAAACAAATTTGTTCCCATTTATTCAAAAGTACATAAATAGTTAAAAATTACTAATTAGTATTGAGTGAAAAATTTATATACTCCTCCAATCCTTAATACTGGTATAAGCTAAGACAACTTTGATGAGTTGTTTTTTGTCCAAAATTTAAGATATAATTTCATATTTATCAATATTTTCCTAATTTACTCTATTGATGTTTCTTCTACAATGATAGGGGGAGATGGAATGAGGAAATTAATGAAGGTCACTAAGGTGTTTGAGAAAATACATGTCATATTAACTAATTCAACTAATTAATTTTCTTAAAAGAAAAATTTCATATAAAAAGGGTTGAATTACCCAAATTCTAATTTGGGTAATTGAATTCAACAAATAATATATCAAGTTATATGTTATAATTAAATTAGGGATTGGAAAGTAAGATCAATTAATTTTTTAAAAGTAGGAGAGTGTGTGTGTGTGTC
The DNA here is from genome assembly GCA_037177275.1 of Acacia concinna. NCBI lineage: Eukaryota > Viridiplantae > Streptophyta > Magnoliopsida > Fabales > Fabaceae > Acacia > Acacia concinna. Next base: position 25,874,410 of record JBAGKO010000010.1, read on the forward strand.
TTAGGAGTATATATAATTGAAAAAAGGTAAATTCTTATATACTACAATGTTTTACAAGTATTTTTATATAAAATTTTTCCTTTTGTAAAATAAAAATCATGGATTATATTCAGGATATATACATATATTGAATTCAAAATTTAAACTCGAGTCATACAATTTCAAATAAAAATATAAATATGAAAATAAGATAATAAATCTCCACGTGAATATGTAGATCATCTGTCATAATAGATTTATTTTATTCTAATACATTATTTTATATAAATAAGTATTGTATATAAAAAGAATATTGTGTCTTCCTAAGGAATCAATTGATATAGAAAATAATAGAGTTATGTTTTCAAGTTTTTTATGTTTCATAATAAGGGATATGGAGGTAGCTTGACTAAAATTTTAAATTACTAATTATGACTTCTTGATACATAGTTTATTAAGATCAATGGCTTAAATGAGAATTTGAGAAATTTAATTGTTGTTATATGGAATTTTTCCTTTTCTTAATATAATCAAATTAAGTAAATATTCCTTATATTAAGAATCGGATGGGATGGAGTGTATAGTTTTTTATGCGTAAATGGGCATGATTGTTGATATTTTTTACCAGGGCGTTCGAATTTATATAAACTATCCGGTTAGAAAAATCACTATTACGAGGAAAAATTGTTACCTAAGAAAATTGGTGGTATTATTATAACAGTTGTGGAAATTTCATATTTATCATTAATGATTTATATTAATGATTTTGTTGAAAAAAATAAATTGTTAGCTAAGAAAATTAGTGGCTTCTTTATAAATTTATATTAATGATTTTGTTGAAAAAATAAATTGGAGAAATATTTTGAATCTGAATTATCTCTGGCCATCATTAGAAAACCAATTTAAAAAGAGAATAATAGATAGGAGTGAGATTTACATGTCAGTATCTTTTTCTCTTATTAATCGACTTTTCAACCACAAAATAAAAAGGATCCACATAAAAAATATTTCTCCTAATTTTGTTAGTGCCCCATTTAAAACGTTACATGAACTGTAATAACATAGTATATAGAAGAATTTTCACAAGCTATATATATTCATCATATAAAGATATTCAACTCTTCTTCTGCATTAATTAGCATCCTTATAAACTCAAGGACGGTCTTCTCTATATATTTTAGGTATATGATTGGTTAAATAAAAATTTATCAAAAGATAACAAATTAAACAGATCTGAAATGATAAAAATTTTCTCAGTTTCATTTATGTGTCAACTTCAATATTTACATGTCAAATTTGTGTATTTACAAGTGGTTCAGGAATGTGGATAATTATTATTTTTTATTTGGGACTTGTATGTAATTCTTCTAATTTTCTATATCCCTATAAGTCATAATTGAATGTTTTTAAATAAACAATTACAACAAAATCATTTATGGATCGACAACAATTATATTTAAAATAGTCAATAATTTTGGATGGCAACATCAGCCATCGACGTGTAATTTAAGGTAGTTTAAACCAATCAAACTATTGAATGGATCAAGCAATAGGCGTTTCATGCCTCCCATAAACTGTACAATTTAAAATAGTTATTAAGAAAAATAAAACTTTAAGGCCAATTAAATTAGAGCTTAATCATTTTTAATATGGTTTTCACATTTTAATTAAATTTCTGAAGGTTATATTGTTCAAATTTAATTTATTTAACTTTACCCGAAATTTACATTATTTTTAACTTTTATCGGACGTTTCATTTTTCCTTTTAATTTCAATTTTATTGTTGTTCTAAGATAAATAATACTCGTACTATTTTATTTTATGGATGTGTCATATAAAATATTTTGCTAAAGTAGCTTAATTAAATGGTGTTAATTAAGGAAAACATTTGAGTATGAATGTTTTAAGAAATAATGAATGAAAAACAATATCAAACACGAGGTAAAGTTAAAGGACTGTATTAGAACAAAATGAAATTGATGGGGAAGTGTGAAATTTGAAGCAAAACAGGAAATATAGGAAATAACATTTGAAACCATATAAAATTATGGAATCCAAGCGAAACCAAAACAAAATTTAGAGATCAAATCAAAACTTAAATAAAATTAAGCGAAAAAATAAAATTTCGAAAGACTTAATATCAATCAATATAAATATAGTAAATATCTAGGGAAAATTCCAGAAAACTACTATTTGGATTTCAAAAACCTTAAAAAGTCTACTAAATTTAAGAAATGACAGATTCCTACCTATGTCAATTTGCGTTTTTTAGAATTTGAATAAAAGATTGTGAATATTGTTATTTCCATTACAATTCTAGTTATTTCCTTTATGAATTATGTCAAAACACATCAACATCGACTTTTGTTATTTATGTTATTCTAGTTATTTCCCATACAAATTATGTCAAAATGAGATTTATTATTTTCGTTACAATTCTAGTTATTTCCTTTATGAATTATGTCAAAATGCACCAGCATCAAGCTTTGTTATTTCCATTATGATTTTAGTTATTTCCCTTATGAATTATTTGAAAATGAGTTTTGTTATTTCCATTACGATTCTAGTTATTTCCCTTACGAATTATGTCAAAACACACCAGCATCAAGTTTGGTTATTTCCATTATGAGTTTTGTTATTTACATTATGTGCTTTGTCATTTCTGAATTCTTAAAAACCCAGATTGGTACCAAGTAGGGATATGTCATTTCCTAAATTCAACAAACATTTTTAGGTTTTTGAAATTCAAATGGTATTTTTCTGGAATTTTCCCAATATCTATTGTAGAAATTATAAAAATGTTACCTATAAAAAATACTTGTTAAGTGGTTGAAGCTGAAGAATGTATCATAACTTATTACAGATATCAATCAATATAAAAACATGTTAAGTGCTTAAAGGAAAGTGTAATCCTATTATTACAAGATTTTGTTCCCTCCATGCATAAGTCATATATAGCAACTTGCATTTGATATCAATCAATATAAATTCATGTTAGTGTCCCAAAGCATATTTGATAGTTTTTTAAAAAAAAAAACATTAACCATCAAGGTGAGTGTTTCATTAATAATATTATGTTTCCAAATTTCTTTTCTTCTAGAATTATCATGTGCACTCAGGAATATCGTCAACCGAATAAATAAATAAATATTCCTGTGGCGGTTTTGAGCCATGTGATGAGAGTTAGGGGTGGGAATAGGCCAGGCGGCCTGTCAGGGGCCTGAGCCTGGCCTGAAAAAAAAAAAAAAACAGGCCCAGTCTTTTTTTTGGGCCTGTTTTATTAAAAAGGCCAGGCCTAGGCTCTTAAAAAGGCCTTTTTGGCCTATCAGGCCGGCTTGTTATGTATATATATAAAAAAAATCCTACACCTCCGGTTTAGCCAGCTACACTCCTTTGCTCATCTAAACCTTATCCGTGCCCATTGGAAAAATGTCATCACGTAATTATAATCACATCCTGACGTTGGTTTTCCATATTATTGCAATGGTTATTATTACATGTTTGAGTTTAAGATAGAAATTACGAGGGACCATATAATTTGATTGATTTTCATGTGGCTGCCCAGTGATCACTTATCAGTTTAGATTTCAGATTTGTACCTCTCATGTTTGGTACTTCTTCCTATATTTACTTAAGTTGATTAGATTAAGGAACACATGTATTTTTTAAAACATCATAATCATATTTCTAAATTCTCTATTGCCTCTCATCGTTGATAATTGTTGAAGAAACATTAGTAAAAGTAAATTACAATAAGATTAATAAATATAACAACTATATATATTTATATGACCTAGTTAAAAATTTAATTTGATTATAAATATAAGAACCCCTATCCACTTTGTCTCTCATATTCTCTCATCGTTAATAAATATTATATTCTCTATTTTTCTGTCAAAAAAAAAAAGAATCAGGCCTCTTTACAGGCCCAGGCTAGGCCAGGCCTCTTAACAGGCCCAGGCCAGGCTGTGCTAACAGGCCTGTATCAGGCTACAGGCCAGGCACAGGCCTGTTTGATACAGACCAGGCTGGGCCTGTTTAAGCCAGGGCCTGGCCTGGCCTGGCCTTTTCCCACCCCTAGTGACAGAGGAGAGAGAACATGCTAGTTTGTGGATTTCGCAAGTTGAGTAATGAGATTACTCATAAGAGTAATGGAATTCACCATTTTGTGGATCACTTTTCACTTCACAAAATCTAGAAAACATAAGAGAGGGGGATTTTTTACTACAAAAGCAATGAGATTACCTGTCAGAGTAATGGAATTTGCTACTTTCCGTACCACTTTTCACTTCAAAAAAAAAAAAACCAATTTGATCCATAGTACCTTGATGTCTTTTAGAAATGCTAACAGACATTTTTTGGTTTTGAAAATTCAAGTGGTATTTAAGTGTTATTTTCCCTATCTTTTATTAAAAAAGGTTTGACTTTTAAATATAAAAAACTATTCAATAACAATGAGGGAACCTATTTGTCTTTAATTTTATTACTTAGGACTTATGTAATACCCTAATTTCTAAACCATCTTTAAACTATTGTCTAACTAACCTATCACGGTAATAAATAATTAAAATACAAACATAAAATATTATCATAGTATAAAGTTTGAAAGTCACTTAGAAAACATTTGTTATCTTTAAATCTGGTAGCATAATTCTATAGTGGAAAAAGATATGTCATGAGATAATAGTTTTAAATAATAGATGGAAAAATTAATTAAAACAATTTAATAAATTATTTATAAACACAACGAAAATAGATACTATAAAACTCTAACATATAATTGGGCTTAAGACATTCGAAGCCCAACTTAACAATTGTTATTCCACAATTCACTAGCAGAAAATAATATCAATAGAGTTTCACCTAATAACAAATGTACATATTTATCGTACATACATGAATCAAACACTATACCATAGTTTTCAAAACCATATTTTACAATATTTAATTTAAATAAAATTATCAAATTGTAATTAAATAGTTACTAGGTCATGACATTATATATGTAAACAAAAATTACAAATAATGACATGTGCAAGTAAAAAGAATTTTAATGAGAACCTACAGGTTCACCATTTTACCAAATTCCCTAAAGCCATATTCATATATCACCTAAAAATGTAAATATAATAACAGTGAGATCTAAAGATCTCAATAATTATTTATTATTCAGAAATATATATGCAAATTGAAAATATGACATACGGTTCTAAAATCAAATTCAAATTATATTTATTAATTCATATTATTCTTTACATAAAACCTTTCAAAAATTAGTTCTCAATTCAATTAACAAAACCCCCCTCCAAATGGGTTTCAAAACGATTAAAAATCTTAATTCATTTTTCAAACATCATTCACCAGAGATTTCACAAAAACATATTTCAACCTTGTTACAAAAATAATTATACAAAAGCTTTATCATATTCAAATTATAAATCACATATATAATATGCTATGCAAATTATTGATGCATAGACCACCCTTATTACCTACCTTATTCCATTGATTGGAATCATAGGCTAACATATAATTCAACAGAAACTCATCCATTTAATTGGATTGTCTCAAGCTCCCAGTTCTTAAGATATACCCGCTCAAAGATACGAAGCTCAAGTTCAAACTATGACTCCCTTCCTTAAAAGAATAAAACTAAGGAAGTATCACATGTTCCACAATTCCAATGCAATCCGGGCAAAAGGAATACATGGAAGAAGGAGGCCCTAACAAGTGCCACCCATTATACACATAATGGTGGCATACCACATGGTATTTACATATAAAATAACTCCCATCACAACGCCACATCCATTCATGTGCATAAAAAACAAACAATCACAATTATAGCATGTATATACAGAATGTAAGATATGTAAGTATGGTTCGAAATAAAATTTATTAAATAGTACATTTCACAAAAAAAATTATTAAGATAATAATACTATTTTAACTCAAGGAACCATAACAAAATATGTTCACCACGTAAAACTTATAACCTCTTTTTCAAATCAGCAATAACAAATGATATTTCTACCATAAAACAAGCATGCTTAAACACTTTTTAAAATATATATCCACCATGAGTTATAATACACATAAACATGCTTAAATAGTTTCCAAGTACATCTATATTAGTTTCTAGTTAAATATGCAATTCCAAATCAAGCCTTTCACAAGACACAACAAATCCTAAAGCATTTACACACACACATAGACACCCATCTTGAGTTCATAAGTATATAAAAGAATAACTAAGGTTACATAAATGCCAATCTTATTTTTTACAAATACGTAAATGCTTCCATTTTGCCAACACCAAATAATTATCTTCAATCTACACAATCTATAAATCCCACTTTTTGGGACCCTTACCTTCCCTCATAGTGGTCCTTGGAACCACTGACGTATCCGTATGTCAAAATAGAGAAATTAAAATTTTCGACACAGACATAACAAAGGAACACCTTTTTCTCATTAACAAAGGCACAAAACTAGAATGCATAAGATACACTAATCATATTGTACATGATTACATGCCAAGAAACAGGAAATATAACTCTATCTCTGAGCTTGTTCCCTTGTCCTGCCTCTTTATGAACTTTCACCTGCATTGTGGAAAGGGTAAGGTTTCTTGGGAAACCTCAGTAGCAAAATCATAACTAGAAACCACGTAATGCAATGCATCTCATGCTATAAGTCATGCTCATACTTTATCGCTAGTGCCCTCTCTCGGCACATACTGTGTACCGGGAGCCTGCACGTGATTTAACCCAACTCAAACAAACAGCCAAGGCATAAACAGGGAGTCATACTTCTCATACATACAAGCTAACACAACCATAACACAACATACAACAAACAACAAACAACAAACAACACAAAGCAATACAGGTTAAGGGTAGAGATTCTTGCTACCGTATACTTCTCACATAGTGTACAGGCTCTGTTTCACTTTTTCTGGTGCCACTAGATTACTGGTATGCCTCTCTGTTACACATATATAGACCACAATAATTCATGTTACTGTATGCCCCTTACCAGTATACTACTGCCCTTCCTTTCCTATATCCCCCTAGGTCCTGGTTCCCTACTACATGGATCAGGTGCTTCCCCCTTCCTGTACCGCATCCATCCTCTACCAATACCCCTCTATTGACCACTTTCTACTCCTATGCCGCATCCATCTCCTATCGGTATCCCTCTGCTAACCACCCTATGCAGCCTCGGGTCCCCTACTGCTGGCCCATCCCCACTGCCCTAGCTGGGACAGTAGGATAGAATCTCCCCTTGGATGTGCCTACTGGACCTCCCGACAGTTGGGCAGCACCTTCCCCTAAGAATTCCTACTTCTATCCGGGATTATTAGACAACACCTCCTCCTAGGAAATGCTATATCAGTCTGGGACCATTGGACATCACCTCCCCCCATGAATTGCTTTCTGAATCCAAGCCACTCAAATAGCACTTCCCCTTAAGAAAGGCTATCCTAATCCAAAACAATTGGGCATCACTTCCCCATATAAAGGCTTGTTTTGGCCTAGATAGTTAGACATAACCTCCCCTTAGGTTTACTATCTAGGCTTGCCCAATTGGGCAGAACTTCCTTCCTAACTACTTTAATAATTGCTAAAAAATAAGGAATTTATAAGAGGGAGGGATCCAGAACTTACTTGGACTAAAGGCCGGGCCGGGACGGCTGAAATTTTCACCAAAAGAGGCTTCTTTAAGAGAGGGTGGGAGAGCACCAAGAGGGATAGGGGGAGCATAGTTTTGTGAGTAAAAATGGGGGGAAGAGGAGCTCTATTTATAGGTTAAAGGGAGGGGTTAAAATGCAAATATTTATTGGGTCTTTAGGTGTAATTTTGCCCAAAATTTTTTTCCTTTTTTGACAAGTGTTCCCTTCTACAATTTTCTTTATTCCACATGCCAAAAACCTGCCTCCTCCTCCTCCAAGAAAAGGCTGGGCCACATCTAGGTGGGTCTCAAGGGTCCATCTTTCTCAAATTATACCGATAATTTCCACTGGACTGGCCCAAAAATTGGAAAATTCTAGCAAACTCTATGGTTATTCAAAAATTTTGAAAAATTCATAAAAAATCTCTGAAAGTTCTAGAAGGCTGCCCTTAAAATTTCATGATTTTTGGATGTCTAGAACTCCAATAACAAGTTTTCTTGTAAAACCCCTTTGACTAGTTTCTTACTGATTTTGATGGGCTTGCTCACATAATCATATCTCTTTCCTGATTTTTACCATATCATAAATTCACTAAAATCATGTACTAATTTTTCCATATCATAGTCTAGAACATTGAGGTTCCAATATATCTGCTAAATATCAGGGTTTAGCCAACAACCCAGTGATAGAACCTTATATTTACATGGTTTTCTTAAGAGTTTTCTAATGAATTGCAACACTTGTACCCTCATTATGCATTGCAATTATAGCTTTTAGATTACTTGGGTTCATGCATTGCATTTTTCTATTTTAGGGGTACAAAGGTCAATTTCCTCTCCTTATTTATAATTGCTTAATTGGTCTTTACACGGATCTTTGTTATGATTTTCTGGAAATTGGAGAAGAATTCAAGACCTAAGATGGAGCATTGATGGAGCCACCAAATCTTAAAGGCTAAAGTACAGATTGGAGTGTTATGCCTTCCCAGGTCACAACTTGGAATGTTGAGGTCGAGACCTGGATGCCCTTAAGTGTAGCTCTGTGTTTTAGAAGTTAAGTCTGACTGAAGTGTTGTCTATCTTCCTAGGTCATGACCTGAGCATCTAAGGTCACGAACTGAGCTCAAGTTAAGCTTGAGTTGCTTTCTGTCTTCTCAAGTCGTGACTTGAGTATCTGAGGTCACGACCTGAGCCCCCAAAGTGAAATGAGCATTTTGAAATAGGGTTTTTAGATCCCATATTTAAAGGGGAAGCAACCACCATGAAGACGTCATCCTGATTCTGCATATTTGCAGTCAGGAACCACCTACACTCTCTTCTCATCTCCTTCTTGCCTCCATAGCTAAAACCCTTCATTTTTCCATTCCCCATCATCTTCTTCTATCCCAGACCATCTGCATCATCTCCATCGCTTTCTTCCTCACCTTTCTATCTTAGTTCATCTTCTTCCATGTCTTCTCTTTGTTTCAGCGATTGCTTTCAGTTTAAAGGCATGAGAGGCTAACTTCTTGGCCTATGGGTGATGAAGGACAAAACTTGAGCTTAACGGACTTCATAGGGGAGTAATTTTCCATTCTAAGCTTCCATTTTACTTTAGGTTAGGGTTTCCTAGATTTAGGGATTTCTACATATTTGTGAGACTTGATTTATGATTGTAAATTATGAGCTTAGACTCTATATTGCATTTGGATTGGTTGTTCTTATTATTGGGTGATTTGAATATATATATTTACATGTTGAAGCCTTGTGTCCGTTAGATTTTATCAGTGATTATTGATAATATTGTTGTATGCTTGGCATCCTTAGATTGTTGATTAACAATCTAGGGAATTTGCATCATCCATTCCATTTACACTCTAAGTGGTTTTTAACAATGTATTAGAAAATGTTAAATTAAATTTGATTAAAGTGAAGTTTAATATTAACTAAGGCATTGGACTCAAGTGATAGCTTGGGGTTTTTAATTTGACTTAGAGATTTTAATCTCCCAATTATATTTTAAGAGCGAGGATAGCCAAGTTTTCATCATCAAGGGACTAACTCATCAATTTTCCCTAGTATCCAAACCACTCCTTCATCATTTAAAAAAAATACCAAAAACATTTATTCTCTTTTGCACTTTTACATTTACTGCACCAATACAAACCATTTGAAAACCCCCCCATTTTTCTATACCCATTTCATTGTGTGTTTTTGAAAATTAGTTTTGTAGGAATTCACCAATAATCACTCCTTGAGAAGAACGATTGGGTTGTGCCTTATACTACATTATTTGGTGCAATCACATTTTGATATCCCGGATTGCGACAATTTCAGTCTCATCAACTAGTCTTGCTAAATATTTTTGAAAATATTCAAAAATTCCTAATAAATTCCTTAGGCCTCAAAACAACATTCAAACAATGCTATACTGTTATGCATACCTTCTACTATTTTCTAGGATTTTATGGGAATTTTCAGGTCCTTTTGTACCTTCCGCATTTCATCTAGAAATTTTACATAATTTTCTCTTTTTGCACAAAGGTCCTTCCCTAAATCTCACTTTAATTGTTGTGTTATCACTCAGTCCTCTACAGACTAAAGCCTATGGTTTACCCAGAATACCTCATCTAGGCTTCGAAAAATATCTGGGTGTGACCCTTAGTCTGGCCGAAAAAACTATTTTGGCCAAAATACCCTTTTTCCAATCTACAAAAATTCCAGGATGTTACACTACCTCCCTTCCTTTCCTATATCCCCCTAGGTCCTGGTTCCCTACTACCTGGATCGGCTCCTGTCCCTTCCTGTATTATACCTATCCCCTACCTGCACCCTTCTGCTGACCACCCTGTGCAGCCTTGGTCCCTTGCTGGTGGCTCATCCCCACTACCCTGGCCGAGACAATTGGGCAGCATCTCCCCTTTGACATGCCCATTAGACCTCTTGACTGTCGGGCATCATCTCCCCCTAAGAATTCCTACTTCTATCTGGGACCGTCGAACAACACCTCCTCTTAGTAAATGCTACCTTAGTCCGGGACTATTGGACAACACCTCCCCCTAGGAAATGCTATTTTAGTCCAGGATAGTCAAATAGAACCTCCCCCTAAGAAAGACTATCCTGGTCTGGAACAATTGGGTAGCACTTCCCCTTATGAAGGCTTGTTTTGGCCTAAATAGTTAGACTGAACCTCCCTTTAGGTTCACTATCTAGGCCTGCCCAACTGGACAGAACCTCCCCCTACCACTCTGATAATCACTGGAAAATAAAGGAATTCATAAGAGGGAGGGATGCGAAGCTTACTTGGAAAGAAGGTCAGGTCAGAACCATCGGAACTTCCACCGGATGAGGCTTATTTAAGAGAGGGTGGGAGAACACCAAGAGGGAAAAAGGGAGCATATTTTTTATGAGTTAAAATAGGGGAGAGGGAGCTCCTATTTATATGTAAGGAAGATGGGTTAATTTGCAAATATTTATTGGGTCTTGACACATGTGCCACCCCTTTCCTCTTGACACATGTCCAACATGTGTCACCCTTTTCCTCTTGACACATGTCCTTTCTTAAGATATGTGAGGGTCACCTCACCCCTGCTAGGTGGTGCCAACTGCTACAGCCACAAGGGTCCCCTCAGATCCAAATTATACCGATAATTTCCACCGGATCGATTTGAAAGCTGGGAAATTCTCAAAACTTCTATAGTCATCCAAAAATTCTAAAAAATTCACATAAAATATCTAAAAAATGCTAGGAGAATGCCCTTAAAATTTCGTAATTTTTGGATGTCTAGAACTCTCATAATGATTTTCCCGTAAAACCCTTTTTACTGGTATCTTACCTATTTTTACAGGTTTGCTCACATAATATGATCTCTTTCCTAATTTTTACTACATCATAAATTCCTTAAAATCATGTACTAATTTTACCATATCTAATTTCAGAACATTAAGGTCCCAATATATCTACTAAATATCAGGGTTTGCCTAAAAACCTAGTCCCGCCAAATATTTTTGAAAATATTCAAAAATTCCTAATAAATTCCTCAAACCTCAAAATGATATTTTGATTGCACCATACTATTCTGGATGCTCTCTACTATTTTTTTTTTGAATTTTATGGGAATTTTTGGGGCTTTCATACCTAACTACATGTTCTCCTGAAACTTTACAGAATTTTCCGTTTTTATACTCAGGTCCTTCCCCAAGTTTCACCTCAATTGTTGTGAGATCTCTCAGTCCTCTACAGAATAAGGCCCTTAGTTCTCCCAGAATATCTTATTTAGGCCCTAAAAAATATCAAGGTACAACCCTTGGTCTGGTTGAAAACACTATTTTGGCCAAAATATCTTTTTTTAGTCTACAAACATTCCAGGATGTTAATTAGCCTAGGCAAAAATGATGCACAATGGAACTGTCTCCTGTCACTTTCCAGAAAATCAACCAAAACTTACTTTGGCCATAATTCTTACACAAAAATCCATCATTTTACTCCTCTTATCTTGTCATATACTTGGGGAATTTTGGTGAATAAAAATTGGGATGTAACAATAGGTATCGAGGATGTATTGTTTTCTCCAAATTGAATGGTGTTTGTACTTTTCCTGCTGAGGCTATATAGCATGTCGACAATTAATATTCCCTTCGGTTCTAATTATAAGGTCTAGTTGGAAATTTGATTTGATATGATCTTAAATATAAGACCCTTGTCCCCTTTTTCTCCTATATTTAACGACTTTTTCCTGAACTACTCCTTTCAATACTATCTTAACTATAATTAGACACCATACTGATTTCTAGATTTGTAATTTTCCTTAACTATAACTTTTTCAAGCTAATTTTACTAATATCCTTAATCTCTTCAAAAAATCAACTTGGTTTTATATTTAGGACAAGAGGGAGTACAGTACAATGGATTGGGATCTTTTATTTAATACTGGACTTATTTTTAGTAACCAAAAATTTAATATTATTAAATGTCATTTCTACCTCCCTCTCTGCTAAATCATTTATTGGCATTTTCTCATTCTAAAATGGCACTACCACTCTGGTTTCTTTTTTTATATAACAAAGGAAACCAAAGCCTACATCCCGATGGTTCCTACCCTAGCATGAGTATCTTGAGCCAAAAACTGAGTCAAACTAGCAGTAGAGGTTGAGAAAACATGAACCCCTTTGTGAGACTAAAGACCTTCTTTCACCAAAAAGTCCACTGTATAATTACAATACATCTATTTTGATTAACATTAGATAAGTAAAATATTCTCGTCTTAGAGGTACTGACCTTAAGAGTAGATGCTTGACAAAAGATACCAAGACATGACTTTATCATAGCAGCTTGAGACATTGATGCTTCTGAGAACAGAATAATATCATCAGCAAAGAACAAGTGAGTAATAGGAGGTCCTTGTCTG
>JBAGKO010000010.1:25908382-25938891 GCA_037177275.1 Acacia concinna
CCCTTTTCAATCATTTCCCATTAAAAGTTACTTTTACAAAATTTCAACCAAACAAGTTTTACTTTTGTATAAGTAACTTATAAGTAACTTCTGCAATCTTTATTTCAAACACAGATCAAATTACTCAATTTTACTTTTACCCAATCTTACTTTAACTCAATCTTAATTTTCTAAAAGTATTGTTTGCAATCTTTAATCCAAATACACCCATAATATATTTTGAATAATTAGATGTTTTTTTATCAACAAAATGATTACTAAGTAAAGACAACAAACTGATCTTATGATCAGTATTCACTACTGCTTGTTGACAACTATGTGCATATACCCAGGCCACCAAATGAACAGTCATGAATTATATATTATGGTGCTAGGTGAGATGATTGTTCATCTATATATTACTCCATTATATTTTAAATATAAAATTCAATTGACTTTTTTTAAAAATATTTAATAATGTAAATAAGTTATTTAATCACCTAATATGTATTGTATCATTATATTATATTCATAGTCCTGTATATAAAACATATAGAGAATATTCTTTTGTTGGCCGTATTTATAAGACACCTCATTAAAGTTTTGACGCGAATATACAATTTTTCCCTTAATTTATTAGGAGGCTAGCCTTGTTATATGTTAAATAGGGGTAAAACTGAAAAATTGTTGAATTTTATGACAAATTTAATAAAATTTAAATTTTTCTTTCATTTATGTGAAAAATGTTGTAAGTGCCCTATATATAAGATTAGAAGAGTATATCAGTTTATAAATTAAACAAAATAGTTTAAAGAAAAACAAAATAAATTAAAATCTTTTAAAGTAATGTAATTAGCATTCTTAATATTATCCAAAAAATCAATGAATTTTTATATTTAAGATTATGGATAGTAATTAGTTTTTTAACCTTTTCTAAAAAAGTGTCTTATATTAAAATCGAAAGAAAGTATTTAGCTGGGATTGAGGGCATCTGTTGCACCCCTCTGATGTGCTATTTGCTTCCTGATTACTTTTTTGGGTTCTTTTCATACCAGATTCTATTTAAAATGAGTGATATTTTGATATATTATAGATAAAAAATAAATCTGTTTTTAATTTATTATAATTTTTTTAAGATTTGAAACTTTTAAAATTTTATATTAAAAAAACCAAAAATTTTAAAAATCTTAAATTTTTAAATAATTATAAAAAATTAAAAATATATATTGCGTAAATAATATATTAAAATATCATTCATTTTATATAAAATCTAATAATAAAAATAACTTTTTTTTTTTTTTGGGCGAATATAATAAAAATAACTTTAAAAGGGAGAGAGCCCCAAAAGCAGAGACCACATCAGAGTGACGCGTAGCTGTAGGTGATTTCGTGTGGGGAACCTCAAGTTTCACACGAAATTAATCTGACAGTACACACATATGTGGATTCTAGAGATCCACGACTTACATTTGAATCTAAACCATCTTCTTTTTTTAATTTTTTTTATCATTTTATGTCAAAAGAGTTAGAGAAAATTCTAAAAAAAGACAAGTGAAATAGAACAAAGACAATTCAGTACAGCGAAATCTGAAAATCCCAAATCAGTTTGTTTTGTATTTTTTGGGTAATTACAAAAATGCCATTGAATTTTTCACAACACCAGTTTTGTAATTCACAATATGAGTTTCATAATTCACAACACTAGGTACTACGTATTTACAACTCATAGTGTAAATATGTAGTATCTGGTGTTGTTAATTTAGATACCCGTGTTGTGAATTGTGAAACTGATATTGTGAAAAATTCAGTGACATTTTCGTAATTACCTAAAAAAGTACAAAATAGACGGATTTGGGATTTTCATATTTCGCTATACTGAATTGTCTTTTCTCTATTTCACTTGTCTTTTTATAAAATTTTTCCAAAAAACACACCCCTTCGGATGGACCCCATAAACATCCTCATGCTTACAATATTTTTCTTAAGCCCGATTAAAGTATTTGGCCCAGTTCGCAAAAGTTGCCTAGGTTGTTTGGAACAACTTACAAGAAGTGATATTTTTTTTAAAAAAAAATATTTATTAAAAGTAACCTCAGAAAAAAAATATTAAGTTATAAAAAATGTTTTATGTTTGGATTGAAGATAATAAAAATAATTTTTTTTAAACTGAAACTTATTTGAATGATAAGCAAAAAAAAAAAATTTACCAAAGATTTTTTGAATGAGTTTTTTTTTAAAAAAAATGTGTCATCTATTTGAATTTTGATTTTAATTTAATGTTTGGAGTGAAATTTTCCTTTCAACCTTATCTTTAATATTTTTTTAAGTAAAAAATTAAACACAATAATATACATAATTAATTGCCATTTGTAATGAGATAACCTATTACTAATAAATTAGCATCTAATTACATCACCAGCACAATTCATTTATATTGAACCCTATTTGAAGAGGGTGATTCTTGAATTGAGGATGCGCGCGCGCACCCTTGAAGGAGAGAGGGGAAATGTGTGTGGGCAGTCAAATAGAAACGTCTTGAAAAGAAACTAAGCATATATATATATATATATAAGCCCATAGAGACCATTCCAACATGCCGCGAACGGATGGACCCAAATAAAAACTATTTGGAATGTGTAATAAAGATATTAAAAATCAGACTAATTACTAAACCAGTTAAAATACTGAATAAGGGTTAGGGGTCATACTAGATAACTCACTTAGAGTTAATCTAATGAGAAAGATAGAATGATTAGTATGAAATTATTAATACAGTGTTCTACCTGACATCATCTTAGATTGTTTGTTTTCCTCCTTTTTGTTTCTGCTTTATTTTTTGGGAAAATCTTAAAATAAGATAAAAGAAATAGAAAAATCTCAATTTAGTACAACAAAATCGGAAAATTCTAAATCAGTTTGTTTGTATTTTGTTTTTTACATAATTATGAAAATGTCAATGAATTTTTAACAACACGAGTATCATAATTCACAACACGAGTATCTAAATTAACAATACCAAAAGTATTTAGGTACTACGTATTTACGCTAAGTTGTTTGTGCTGATGTTGTTAATTAAGATACTCTTATTGTGAATTAAGGTACTAGTATTGTTATAAATTTAGTGATATTTTCGTAATTACAAAAAAAAAAAGTATAAAAAGACTGATTTGGGATTTTCTAATTTCGCTGTACTGAATTGATATTTCCCTATTGCCCTTGTCTTTTTTGGGATTTTCCCTTATTTTTCCCTTGCACTTGAAAAAATCGCCCAGAGCAGATTCCCTCTCACAATTTCCTAATATAAAGAACTTTAAAAAGAAAGATACAAGTTTGCTATAAGAGTATCCATGGGGTCTGATTAATTCCGAACCGCCTGTTCATGTAAGTGAATAATATTATAAGCATAGAACCATATGCTGGCGTCCTTAAAAAATTCGATGTGAAAAGGTGCTTGATGGCATTTGTGATCAGCCTAAAACGATTGTCCACCGATGTACACACCTTTCCTCAACATCTCGTGTGGATGTGGATGGTTCCAATGATACTTGAGGTGAAGCAGCTTGTAGAGAAGTGATAAGAGATCATCATGGCAACTAGAGAAATGAATTTTGATTGAAGTTAGGGCATATTACCCCAACTATTGGGAAAATCCGAGCTATCCATAGGGGTCCTTATATTCTGCAAGCTATTGTGGTTAAGGATGATTAAGCTTATGATGATTCTATGCATTTACACTTCATTGATTGTGTTTAAAGATGAGATTCACTAAATCAGATCCCTTATTTTATCACATTGGGATATCAACATCATTCATATGTTTAGGAATGAACCCAGATGTGCATATTATCTTTGCCCAAACCACTACACAAAAAAAAAGATTTTCTTTTCCATGGAATTTCCCACGGACTTTAAATTTGTGACAGATATTTGGGACGGAATTCTATCACAAATCAATTTGTGACGGAATTTCCCACGGACTACATTCTGTGGGAAAAAAACCTGTCACAAACCAATTTGAGACGGAAAAAAAAATGCTCCGTCAGAAATTGTGACGGATTTTCCGACGGACTTTCTGTTGCAATTTGCGACGGATTTTCCTATGGATAATAATTCTGTGAGAAAATTTGGGATGGACTGATCTGTGACAATTTCCTAGTGACCTTCAAGGTCCGTGGGAAAGTGCCAGGGTGTTTCCCAAGGACATTTTCGTGGGAAATTGACACAGGTGTTTCCCACAGACATTTTCATGGAAAATTGTCACGGGTGTTTTGGACATTTTCGTGGAAAATTGCCATGGAACTCCATGGGAAATGGCCATGGCAAATGGCTATGGAACGGTTATTTCCCACACCACTAATTTCATCTGTGGGTACTTGCCACAGACATTACTGTCAGTCTGTGACAAACATTGTGATAGTTTTTTTGTAAGCACAATTTATTGACAACCAATTTTTTTAGTATTCTAGTGTTCTTATTGAAATAAAACTTCATGAAATCAAATATTTCAAATAAAAGCTAACAACAAACATGTTTACTCTAAAAATCAAGCTCATAGAGTCTAACAACATTAAAAAAAGTCTAACAAAGTTTTAAAATTAAGTAAATGAAGTAGTTGTCAAGTTTGTAAAAAAAAAGTCTTATAAAGAGTCAACAACAGATGGGAAGAGGCAACTAGCAATCAACTCTCATTTTCTTCTGAATGAAAAATCCCAATTTTCCAATGCATTGATGATCTTTTCATTATGTTGCTTCACGTTCTGGTAGTTTTTTGGAATCTCATGATTCTCTTGTGTAAGTTGAGTTATTTGTGTGTGCAATTCAACAACTTCAGAATTTTCATTTGGTGTAGTGTTGTTGACTGAAGGAGCTAACCTTTGAGACAAGGTACCACAAATATTTTTACCCTTAAATCCAAGACCATATAGGCGACCCTCTTCTTGCTCTTCCTGCCTACAACATCTATCCAAATGTTATTATCTATATCATGAGAACCATAACTTGTAGAACCTATGGATGGCTTTCGCCCGACGAAATCATCCTGTAAAATTAAAACACAAGAAAATTAAGACAAAATATTTGGCAGAAAGGAAATTATATTTGTTGGAATTGAAATTCTATTCTTTACACAAAAGAGAGAGGAGACAAAGATGATAAGATGCTAAACAAAAATAATAACATGTACAAGAAAACTTATATTTATGATCAAAAATTTCTTCTAAAGGTAGATTTATAACAAGGACTAGAAGTGGCAGGTCTTATATTAGAGACAAGAGAAAGTACATTATACCAAGTGATAATAACAAAGCCAACACTAATAATAAATGAAGAGTAAAAATAAATTCTGAAGATTAGAGGTATTATAGTGTAGATACCTCACTGATTGTTAGCGATCATTGTGTGTGTACGCGCGCGCATTCGTGAGAAAAATAATAAAACGAGAAAAGGTTAAAGGAAATTGATATTTAAATACCATTTGAAATTTCAAAACCCAAATTAGTCTTTTAACATTTCAAAAAGACACTAAGGTACTATAGACCAAATTGGGTTTTTAAAATTTTCTGAAGTGAGAAGTGATACGGAAATTTGCAAATCCTATTATTCAACTTGCGAAAAATCCCCTCTCTCCTTTGTTTTTCAAATTTTCTGAAGTGAAAAGTGATCCACAAACTAGTGAATTCTATTACTATTATTGCAAATCACATTACTCAACTTGCGAAAATCCCCTCTCTCTTCTGTTACGGGCACATTCCTCTCTCCTCTGTCACTATGCATTAGTCAGTCAGTGTCAAATGAACAGTGACAGAAGGAGAGTGAAAAACATATATAAGAAAATTATAGTGAAATCCATTACTCTTCTTGCAAATCCCATTAATCTTATAGTGAAATCCTGCTACTGTTCACACCATAAAATTTGAAAAATCCAATTTGGTCAATGTCTTTTTAAAGTGTTAAAAGACTAATTTGAATTTTGTAAATTTATATGGGATTTAAATGGAATTCTCCCAACAGTTAAATTTGAATTAGGGTAGGGTTTGGACTTTGGAGGGTGGAGGTGGAGAAAGTAAAGTGGGGTAAGAGTTGCCAGTTGCCATAGATACACACGGTGAGCATTGGAAAAGGGAAGGTACCCAATGACATGTCCTTGCTTGGATAAATGACATCCTAGTCCCATAAATTTTCCTCTATTCATTCTTAACTCTTCACACAACGTTTCCTTCTAATGTTGACTTGCCAAATGTTCACTTGATCACTACAGTTTACAGTAACATATTCCACTAGCCAAAGTAAAAGCAATGACATCTTAAACTTGTTAGAAGTCTAGAGACTCAACATTTCAAATACATACATAAAGATATTCTATAAACTATCAATAAATGAAAGAAAAATAACAGCCTATTATGGGCATTAGCATATAAATTCCAATTTCAAACATCAAGTACAGTCATTGACTTTTCATCCTAGTCATGGTGGTCATCTAAAACAGATAAAATATAACACATTAAAAAATAAGACTTCAAGTAACTTTAAATTATGAGGAACAAAATGGTTCCAGAATCTTTCTAAATAAAATAGAAAAAACCTCTATTAAACCAATACAAAACTAAAGACTCGGACTAAATCTTCAAGCCCAATTGATGAGATTCATATTTCCAAATGGATCACATCCATAAACACTGTTGCTTGAATATTAGAGGCATTTATCTTCAAATTACAAATTTAAAGTTGTCGGACAATCATTTATGACCTATTGTATATGCTGGTTCTAAGTTCTTAAAAGAACTCAAGGCGTCATTCTTATCGAAGGAGTAAAAGAAATTAAGTGCGACCATTATGACAGTACCTCACTCATACAGAAATGAATTATGATTGAAGATGTGATAGCTGATTGTAGATGGAATAAGAGAGAAATGGAAGAACAATAGAGAAGAAGAGAAAATAACAAGAGAGACAAATGAATTCAATTTTTATTGATGCTTTAATGTGGAGTTCAATCTGAACAGTAAGATACAATTCATCAACGGCAGAAAATTAGACTAGGGACCCTTAATATAAAGGAGCTAAACCTTCAGTATATCCTTTATCTCAACCTTGGCCCTAATCGGCCCATTAGTCCCTAAGTGGCCCAACTAGTTACAACTAATCCTAATTCGGAAAAAAAGGGCAGAAAAGAGGGATTAGGGATTTAACTAACAGCATAATAACAAAATGCAAGTAGGAAAAATGTGATTTCTAGGATAATTGCTCTCTAGTGAATGTTTTTCTGCAAGCATTTTGGCAGACCATCTGATTCTCAGTATGTTGGTATACCTCTCATATTTGTGCAACAAAAATGCTTTCCATAACTCCATAAGTATTAACCATTAAATACATGATATCATTATTCTCAATATGACTAAAACATAGCGCAAATTTCCTCTTGTAGTTTTAACTTATAGCTGTACAACCTAAGGACAACCGTTAAAGCTAATTATTCTGATTTCCATTAGAAAATATTATAATTATAATTTTAGGCTATATATACACTCGTACACAGTGAAATGTACCCACCCATATATCGCTACATAGCTACTTTAATTGTCCTCCAAGTTACAAGCCATGTCCTTGTCAAAGCAGCAGTAGGATGATGATGTTCTAGAGACTCAGACAAATGAGAGAATTTAATACCTAAATTACAAAGAAAAACTAACTACATACTACTTAATTTTAATCTTTCAAATAAAGCCGTTGCTGGTGGTGGATAACGACCTTTCCCTCTCTACCTATCAATTACTATTTATATCACCTTCATCCTGTTTTAACTTATTCAAACTAATTTCATATACGTAACTGTACGTTTTTTTAAATGTATGAAACTCAATATTTTTTCATGTTAATTAATAAACCTCAAAACATACCATCATTCTCTTAATTGACTAAAATATTTTTATTGCGGCGTATGATTGGTAACAATTATAATTTTGTCTTACATTCATTTATCCATAAACATGGAATGAAACCATATTCACACCTAATTATAACCAGCATTATTATACATAGCGTTCTATACAAGTTCCACTGTCATCTCATGAGCAACTAATGAAATTTCAGAAATTTCCAAAGACAATTGCTACGTGAAGGACTCTTATCCTATATATAGAAGTCAATGAACCCTAATTATACCTCGTTTGAATACTGACTAACTATTTACCGATCACAGTAATGAGGAAGACTCTTGCATTCATTAGAATATAACAGAAAAAATTGTATACGCACTCACACACACACATATAGATATTCAATCTTTTGAAGACATTAAAAGATCAGTTAGCCAAAATTAAATCCTATACACGAGTAAAACATGGTTTGACCTCTCCATACATGTAAACAATTATGAATGAGAAATATTTGGAGCTTCATCAACAACATGAAATATTCAATATTATGTTAATTAGCATGTTATATAGATATTCAACTTTTTGGAGACATTAAAAGATGAGTTGGTTAAAATTAAAAGATGATATCTGATCAGTTCAAAAAACATGTAATGGAAGAAGAAGAAGGCTCTTCATGTATTTATGAAATCTTTTTTTTTTAACAAAGGATATTTATGAAATATGAATTCAAGTTTCTTGCACACTTCAGTTCTGAACTTTTTGATGTCAATCTCTTTAATCTAACAACATGGCACAACAATAACTCATCTTTTACCAATACATGCAACAACACGATAGTACAAAAATAAATAAATAAATGCAAGCATGAAAAAAGGGTATTATTAACTCTATATAAATATCTGTCTATTTTTCTAGAATCGTTTCAAATTGGCTATTTCAACAGGAATCAATGTCTATTTTGATTTTCTTTTCTTTTCTTTTAGGGGATATGTGAATGAATGATACATACAATAGTATTCATGAAATTTATATCATAAACCAATCCTAACCAACTTGAAATTCATAAAATTGGAAGAGATAAATAAACATGTTTTCGAATTCCCAGCACTAAAGCAATATAAGAACTTCTTTAAAACCCAACTCATCACACCAATATAACAAAAATGCATTTACATGAGCTGTAGCCACTCAATGATCCACAAATTCTCCTATCTTGTCATTATAATGCGTCCTCTTGAACAACTCAAAAAATGTAGGTTCTCTATCCAACTCATTGGGCTGTAGTTAATTATAAATATGTGTTATGTCATGCATTAAGGAAGTAATATTCATTGTATAAAAAAAATAACTTCATACCATCCTTTGCCTATGCTCAGTATTATAAATACTGTCACCTCTGTGTTGTGCGCCTCCTTTGGAAGATGCTTGATTGGCTTTGTTTAGTTCAGCCTTGTTCTTATAAGATTTAGAATTCCATACATTCTCTAACTCAATCATCACATTCACAAGAATCCAATCAGGCCTGACTATTCTTGAATACAAGGTGCGTCTAACTTGATGCATGATTCCTCTGAAGAGCTTTGCACTCTTCAAATGCCAAATTCTTCTAATTGCAGCATCATGTTCAAGCAACCATTTCAATTTTTTCTACATTAGAAAAGAATAAAATAAGAATTAAATGGAAGTAGAGCAAAATGCAAGATAGTAAACAAATCATAAATAGTGATATACCACCCATTCATTAAACCTATCACTGGGAATTCGGGCTATCGGGTTGGACGGGTCAGGCTGCCAACCCGACCTAAATTACTAGCTCTAATTAAACCAAATATGCTTATACTCATCAATTGCCATTGACCAATTACAAAATGGACGATCAAACTTTGATTGAATTACAAGAACAATACGTTGTGTAACACCATTAACATGATTAAACCTAGCTAGGGATTAAACAAACCATTATTTCCTTATTACATAGTTTATATATGAAATAATATATATAAGTTTAAAAGAAAAATAAATGCTTACGTATTCTTTTTTGGATATACTCATGTTCAACCATCTAAAGGATTATAACACCATGGTTGAAGAGTACCATGACCTTATGCGTTAGAAGGTTGTGGGCTTTCAATACCAGGAGATGGAGATGGAGATGGTGGAGGTGATGTTTTGTTGGTAGACTGAGGTGTAAATGTAGAAAGTGATGATCCAATAGGTGATTCAGGGGTTCTACTAATTGAAGCATTTGATGAACAACTGGCATTTGGAGAGGGTGCAATAGATACAGGAGGAACTTGTAGTCTTTGAAGTTGTTTCGGTAATGCCTCCTTATTACGCTTTGAGCCATGACCTGCTATCTACAATTCCAAATGTAAAACTTGAATTAGTTATAAGAATTAGCACAAAAATTAAACTAAAAGCTCAGTTAATGCAATGAATATGGAAAATCATATACATGGTCAATGCAATAAAAATTGTATTGAAATAGGCATAAGAACAAATATCAACCAAAATTTATGTATCATCATTTTCATCTTCATTGTTTTCATCTTCATAAAAATCATCATCACTCACATCTGTATCATTATCTTCAAATTCATCTTCTTGGTGTTCATTTACTTGTTCTAAACCATATCATCACCTTGCATATCTACTTCTTCATAGCAAATTTCATAGTTTATTTAGTTATTCATTTGACCATCATTATCAATCATTATTGGTAGTATGACTTCAAGTGCATCCTCTTGAAATGCTCATAAGTTTTTATCACATAGGTGAGTATCAATCATGTTGTGAGGTTTGATCTTCATAACGTTTAACCAATTTGCCTTCTGACGACAAGGACAACGCATGTAGTACACCTGCATTGCTTGTTGAGAAAAATGAATGGATCATATTTGTTGTACCTTCTTAACTTGTGAACTTCAGTAGTCCCATATTGTTTATGAACTCTAGTATCATGCAGTGTTGGATTAAATCACTGACATTTAAATAACACCAACCTCTTTGTAGGAAAGCCCATATATTCAATCTCTGCAATATCTTCAAGAATGCCATAGAAATCATGCTCTGCTTCTGCATAGTTGGTTCCCTTAATACAGGCACCACAATTTGTCGTTGACTTTTGAAGGGGCCAAGAAGCTGTATGAAACTTATACCCATTCACAAAGTACATAGGACATGTTCTCACTCTTCTTAATGGGCCCCAACAATGTCATGCAACAATGAATCAACAAAGTCATTTAATGGGTGGTGAACTTACATGAAATCTTCTGTAAGTAATAAATAAGATTTTATGGACGCACTAGGATGAAATACAATTGATACTTACACAATCTTTAAACCATGATGGAAAGTTTTCATCGATTTGATATTCCATCTCCTTGTCTGTAATTTTAGGGTTCACGTATTTTAATTTTTGTTCAAAAATACTGCTCATAAAAAATGTGTTAACCACTATAAAGTTGACATATAATTTAACTTATTAGAAATACTATCACTTACTTTTAATAAGGTTGCACCTAATCACAATTCATTAACACATATATTGTGGCGGCATTTTCTTCTTCATAAGACAAGTAACGATATGTACATTACCTAGAATGTCTTCCTCAATAGTTGAATATGGAAATTGTTGGCAACTGAGATTCTTCGCCATCATCATTTATTATAGGTCTTTCAATTCTTGGTGGAACCCTTGGCTCAAAGTAATGTAAGCAAAACATTGTAGTCTCCTCAATTATATAAGCTTCGCATATAGATGATTCAACTCGAGCTTTATTCCTTACCTTTCTTTTCAAGCTATAGAGAAACCTACATGTTTACATTATTAAAATTGTATTAGTACACAAGATTTAATGTTTATTGCTAGCCCCAAACAACAATTAATTTGCATTACCTTTTCAAATGGATACATCCATCGATATTGAACAAGGCCTCCAACCTTAGCTTCATATCTTAGATGGATAGGAAAATGCTCCATTAAGTCAAAAAAGCCCAAGGGAAACACCTTCTCCAACTTGATTAATGTCACAACAATGTTTTTCTCCAACATCTCTGCTTGATCTACCATCAACGTAGTGGAACAAAGTTATACGAAGAATTTTCTAAGTTCCACTATAGGATTCAAGACAAATTTAGGCAAACTAGTAAAAGCAGTGGGAATCAAGCATTCTATGAATACATGACAATCAAGACTCTTCATGCTATACAACTTGCCTTCATTCATATCCACACATCGAGCTAGATTAGACGCATAACCATCAGGGAGCTTCAAATCATATACCCCCCACTGACAAACCAGACGTCTTTGTTCTAAATTCAATATGTAGTTTGTGATAGGTTTCACCATTTTTCCTCTCATTTCAACAAGTTCATCATCCATATGCCGACAATATTCGTTTAAGTCCATTCGAGCTTGTGTATTATCTTTTGTCTTCCCTTTGTTGTCTATGACAATATGGAACAAATTGTCAAAAACATTTTTCTCAATGTGCATGACATCAAAATTATGTCAGATGAGGCTAGTTTTCCAATAAGGCAATTTCCAAAATATACTTTGTTTTTTTCAATGATTGGTGTCCTTATAGCCTTCAATTGGAATAGTTTTCCCACACTCATGGACTTTTGGCAAAGTTTTAATTCTTTCCCAAACTTCTTCTCCACTTAATCGAGGTGGAGGCATTGATCTCTCAACTATGTTCTTATAAAACGAGGTCTTATTTCTTCTAAATTGGTGATCAATAGGAAGGAATTGATGATGACAGTCAAAGAATGATGTTTTTTCTCCCATGCTTCAATTGGAAAGATTTTGAGTTCTCCATACATATAAGACATGCTAATCTCCCCATTGTCATCCAACCAGACAACATACCATAAGTAGGAAAGTCATTTATTGTCCATAATAGTGCAACCCACATAGAAAAATTTTGTTTCAATGAATCATCATATGTTGGCACCCCATTATCCCATAAGAATTTTAATTCAGCTATCAATGGTTGCAAATACACATCTATTTTGCCTTTGGGATTATAAGGACCCAGAATTATTAATGTCAAGAACATATATTCTCGTGTCTAGGGGTGAGCAAAACCAAACTGACACTAAAAATCGAACCGAACCGAACCAAACTTAATTCGGTTTTTTCAGTTTGGTTTTTTTGAGTATTCGGTTTTGTTTAGTTTTATATTTCGGTTATTCAGTGTTCGGTTCAGTGTCTTTTTTAAAAAATCGATTATAACTTAATAACCAAACTAATGTAAAGAATGTTGTGAACATGTGTGCTTATGATTAAAAGAAAGGCCAAAGCCCAAAGGGAAAGTACAGAAGCCCAATTGGTTAACAAATTATTGTATTGATTTTCCTTTTCATTATTTTCAATTCAACACAAAAAAACCTATCTATCTTTTATCTTATTAATCGGTTTTAATTTCCGACATATTTTCAATTTCTCAGCCACTCAACTCTCAGTTTCAAGTTTCAACCTAAACCTAGTTCTTTCCCCCTCTCCTCTCTCGTGTCGCCCTTTTGTCCCTAAACCCTAACCCTCACGAACTCACAGTCATAGTCACGCTCACGCACGAGTCAACCAACTTCACCTCTTCAACTCTCCATTCTATTCAAGGTGACACCATTGTTAAGATCTTGCCTTGCTGTAATAGGCTTCGTCATTTCGTATGTTTCGTTGCTCTGTCCTCAACCACACAAAGTTGCAAGCTTCAAGTATCTCTCCCTCTTTCTTTTGAAATCTCAAGGTATTATTGTAAGAATCCTTTTTCTCATGGCATTGATTTTTCTATTAGGTTTATTTGTGATTGAATGGGTTTGATGCGCTGTCAGTTTTTTCATTTTGGGTTTGCTTTTTGGTTTTGCCATTTTAGGTTTTAAAGACAACTTGTAGTGCCCTTTTTTATTCTATATATAGTTTGTCTTCGTTCTTTGTAAACTTTGCGACTACACAATTTAGAAATGTGAGGAAGATGTTGTATTGACCCATTGTTCTAGTTATAGTGCCCTTTTTATTCTATATATATACTGTATTTGAGGAGTTGCTCAACATTGCAATAAATAACAGATTTCGTTAGCTTCTTTATTTGCATTCAATCTCTTTCCAGCTCTATAAATAAATAAAGCACTTATCTTTTTTATTTCTGTTAGCTTACTGTCATGCCCTTTATTTCTTTTATTTTTTATTCCTTTTCTTATGAAACTTTAAATACTTATATAAGTCGTTGCTATTCTTGATCCCTGATATAAGTTGAAATGGGTACAATTTGCTTTGTGTAAGATGTATTCACATGTAATAGGTGAACAATTGGGGTTGCAAATCAAGCAAGTTGTGGTTTTTTTTTTGTATAGTGAATACAATCAAAGCTCCTCTACATCAACACATGCTGAAAGGGAGTTGGTGAGTGACACACTAGAATATTTTCATGAAGATGATGATCCTAATGCAAAAATTAGAAAAATGCTTGATATGGAGGATCAATTATTTATGGATGAGAATTTGGGTGAACAAACAAGCAGAACAAAGGTTGATAGATACTTGAATAAAGAAATTGAAGTTAGAAGAGATGATTTTGATATCTTAGATTGGTGGAAACTTAATAGTCCTAGATTTCTCATTCTTTATCAAGTAGCAAGAGATGTCTTAGCCATGCCAATTTCCACAGTTGCCTCAGAGTCTACATTCAGCACCGGAGGATGAGTTTTAGATTCATTTAGGAGCTCTTTGACTCCTAAAGTTGTGCAATCTCTAATTTGTGCTCAAAATTGGCTTAGGCAATCATTGGAATATCTTGTTGAGGAAGGAGATGATGATATGCAAAAGATAGAGCTTGGTAATATTATAATTTTACTTCATAGAAAACTACTTTATAGTATTAATGCTTTATTTATTGTAATATTTGTAGTTTGACTATTTTTTAAATTGCTAGATTTACAAAAAATTGCATTGGAGACAAATGTTGATATCTTCTAGATGCATATGGGCAACCTTAAAACTTTGTAAATAATTTTTTCTTGTAACCTTTATAATCATTGTATTATGTAATTGTTTCTATTTCTATTTGATTTTTTTCTTTTGCTTGCTTCAATTGTAGGTGGCATTCAGGGAGCAAGGCATAATTGTTTGGATTTTAATGTGCTTTCTTTCGATGTACAAATGAAGAAAAGACATTGAGATACAGTTTTTATTTTTTTGTATTTCATATGTTTTCTTTTGAATTTTGATGAACAAGTGAAGTTCAAACTTCAAACTTTAAAATCAGTGTGATACTGTGATCATTCAGTTTATATTTTAATAGGTTGTTGACAACTTCTTTTGTATATCATTTCTCTCTACTTGAGAGAGAAAGACAATGACATCGTCAGATTAGTGAAGTGAATGGCTTATTACACATTTTAATTTCATTTGTATTAACTTATTGTTAGCATTTCCATTGGGCTGCACTGGTTGCAAAAGAAAAAGCCAAAAAGGCCCAATAACCGAACCACACCAGCAACGAACCGAAATTCTTCAATTAGTGAAGCAATTTGGTTTCCATTCGGTTTTAATAAAACATTATATTCGGTTGTTCGGTTATTTTAGTTATTATCGAACACCGTTTGCTCACCCCTACTTTATTCCATACCCACGAGAAGCTTACATGTCTAGAAAGCAAACAGGCCCCTTAATTTTTTGAGACTTTATATCCATAAAACTGTATCAAGACATAATTGGATTGATATGGAAATTGTAGTTTTAGTTACTTATTAAATGGAAAAAGTTAATATTGCATTTGCTAATTAAACTACTTCCCCAAAAATTGGCCCAATATTTTACTACATAGTAATTACAAATTCTTGATTTTATTCTTTTTTGATATTAGTATTAGTTACTGGTTTGGGATTCAGGGTTCGTGGCTTCCCCTTCTAACACGTGTCTCCTCTAGAACTCGAATCTAAAGTGATCTAACAAGCCTTACACCTTTGGACCAACTCATTCTTAATTTTATTCTTGTTACTACCAAAAAAAAAAAACACAAACAAACCAACAAGAAAAGCAGGTTATCATAAATGACTTTTGATTCAATACATCAACATGATTCTGCAGACTGCAGATGAGACCAGTATTCCTTCACAAGCTGCCCAAACAAAGAATCTTCCCTCTTCATCAACGCCATTGGTTCATCATATTCCACCAACTTTCCTGGAAGAGATAGAATTCCATTGATGTTCAACTATTAGTAAACTCGATAAGAATCCCTTTCTCAACCGGGAAAAAAAAACTATTTATTTTTGCAATGAATAAGACCAATTAACAATTAGTGTATTGACATGAAAGGTACTCAACAAGAATTATAAGATTAAGTGTAGCTAGCATATACTCTTACCGTCCCTTATGGATAGAACTTTAGTGCAATCCATCACTGTCGGTATCCTGTGAGCTACTGTGATCACAGTGCAATCAGCAAACTCACTCCTTATAGTTTTCTGCAGAATCAAATCAGTGGCGTTATCGATTGATGCAGTGGCTTCATCGAGCACCAAAATTCGGCTTCTCCTTAGAAGAGCTCGCCCCAAACAGAATAGCTGCCTCTGTCCCATGCTCCAGTTAGATCCAGCTTCCACAACTGCAAAACACAGTTCATCAATCATTAGTCAAAACATCAGCAATCCAAGGAAAAAGAAAAACAATGCAAAGCTTCATAACTGCAACAATAAAATTTGGCATTTCACCTGAAGAGTCTAAGCCGCCTTCTTTCTCTTGAACGGCCTCTCGCAATTGACATTTCCCAAGAACCTTTAAAGGGAATAAGCATATCATCGTTAGAATTTTCATCACAATGACAGGGAATGCAGAATATAAAAGTGAAAGTTCTCTCACATTCCTTCAATCAAAACCATGTTTTGACCAAAACCAACCGATTTCCGAACACACATATAATTATGCTAGATGTGCTATAGCTATTACATCAACCATATAGAAGGAAAAAAGGTATTTGTTTTACCTCCCATATCTCTTGATCAGAGTGTTGAGACAAAGGGTCCAAATTATATCTAACTGTGCCATTAAAAAGTGTAGGATCTTGAGGTATGACACCGAAACGTGATCTCAAATCATGGAGGCCAATAGTACAAATGTCTAAGCCATCGACAATGATCTTTCCGCCGGCTGGTTCCACGAGGCGAAACAAAGCACCTATGAGAGTGGACTTTCCACTACCTGTCCTACCAACAATGCCAATCTTGTGCCCTCCTTCGAATGTGCATGTGATTCCTCGGAGTACAAGAGGTGAATCTGGCCTATACCTTATCTGTTTCAATATAAACAAGAAAAATGTTGTTGTCTTAGATCAAACTCCCATATTGTTTTCAAGAACTTTATGTTGCAAGCTCTCAAACAGCTACCACTTTTACCTGCAGATTATTTATTTCTACTTTTCCAACCACAGGCCAATTTACTGGAGGGCGATTTCCTTCTATGACTTCTGGAGCTTCACTTGGTACATACATGTATTGATTCAACCTCTCTACTGATATTATATAGTTTGCTATTGTGCACTGGTTTTGTATTGAGAATACAAGGGAAGCATTTAATGAAAGACCATAAGAAATGGCCATGCCAATAAATCCTGGAACAACAAATTTTGCATGCATGAAAATGTTAATATGCAAAAACAGAGAAAGATATACTGGGGAAATGATATTTAGAACACAAAAAGTTTAATTCAATAACAGTTAGGTCCCAAATAACTTTTGAGTTGCCAACATCAATTCAAATAGTTGCAACTAATAATTGAATTGGCATTCTCAACTAATTTCTCAACAAAATTTCTTGGGACCCGACTATCATTAAGCTAATCTTTTAAAGTCTTTACTGTCATTCCCCTGAAAATATTTTGTAGGAAATAGTGAATGAAATCTCACCAGATGAGAAAGTCCCAGGTGGAAGTACTACCATGCACAGTGCTGCAGAGACAAGAACAAAAGCACTAACTGTTTCTAAACGTTGAATCAACCACTCACTTGCTGTAAAGTTATGGAAGAAAGGCGAGGCATTGACATCGATTAAATCAAGATTCTTGGCGAAGAAACGATCTTCCTCCTCAAAAGCCCTTATTGTCATAGCACCAGCAACAGATTCTGCTAGATGATTAGCTACGTAGGATTTGGTTGTGCCATTCAATCGCATCAACTCTTTTGCAGAGGCAAAGTAGTATCTCTATATAAACAAAGTATTTTTTTCATGTAAGAAATTCCCTAAAAAAGAAGAACTTTAGAGCTAGCAAACTATTGATTGTCATATGAACATCAACATCTATTTCTAAAGTTTCCAAAGCGTGGAAAAATCAGTATTAACACAAAAAACTCTTATTTTCACAAAAAAACTCCAAATTATTTTCACATAATAAATGTTTAAATTTTGAATACTGAAGAGACATTTGACTATCAAAAGCATATTAAGATAACTTTAAGATTAATTCTGAAGAGACAATCCATAACTTCTACACACAAACACACACACACACTCTTACACATCACATATTCATATGCCAAATATGAGCATCTCTCACACAATGCAGCATAATAAAAATAGAAACACTTGCGAATAATAGGTATATTACCTGCAGACGAATTGCAATAAAAACCATTGGTATAGAGACAAACAAGACTTGCCAAGTAACAACCGCTAATACAGTAAGATTTGTATAACAATTCATGGTGGCTCCAACTGCAAACATAAGGTTGAATGGAACATCAAGATCGACAATGCTCAAATCAGATGAGACCTGTACAATAGAGTCATACTTAAATCAAAATTACGTTCATCAACCACATTTCATTGTAACAAGTGGAATTATGTCAAAAGCTTACCCTACTAAGAATCCTTCCCAGAGGAGTGGAGTCATAAAATGACATAGGCGCACGGAAAAGCGAGTTCAGTAGCTGTGAAAACAAAGACTTTGATGATTGAATGCCTAGAGCAACCATTGCCAGACTTCTAAATAGCAAGATAAAGGTTGAAGAAACTCCAATCAACAAGTACACAACGATCAATTTCAGAGTGCTAACGTGAGGATTGTCGACACTAGCAGCCATCCATGTGTTCTGTAGTACTTGACCAATCACAAATGAAAGGTGACAAAGTGAAGCAGCACAGAAGTATAAATAACCCTTGTTTTGATTCAGATACTGCAAGTAAGGCTTTAGCCCTGTGTCTCCAATTTCTCTTTCCTCTTGCTTAATTAATTGATCACCTTTTGTATCCTTAATCTGCTTCCCTGAATATGACTTCTTAATCTCCTTGGTGGTATTTACATGAGTGTGAGAAGAAGTAATGTCAGGAAGCCTTTCAGAACCAGCAGTTTCCTTGTGAGCATTAACAAGGTTTTGAAAGTCTTGGCTTGAAGATAGAAGATACTGATAAGAAGCAGCTTCTAGAATTTCCCCATCACACATCAGCTGTTAAAAACAAAGGAACACACCATTTACAAAGATAGAAGATACTGATTAACTTCATTTGAGAAGCCACCAACACAGGGACACAAGCAAGCAAGGGGAACTCTTGTTCACAAAACAAGTTGTAATATCAAAGAATTACACGGTGAGACTTCAACACCGAAGCTTCAAGAAATATTTAATGTACAGAAAATCGAGTCATTACACAAATATAAATTTTATATACAACATCAATAAAGGTTAGTTAAGTGACAAACATGTAATTATTTTAGAGTTCACAATACAATAATACTGTAATAAAAAGTCTCAAACTAACAAAATTGAATGCTGCCTAGTAAGGGCATGGTTGAAATTGTTCACCAAGGGCAATGAGCAAATAATCTTTAATTTGCAAATCTCAACCTACCACCACACTGACAGCATATAACAAAATTGAATGCTTTGGAAGAAGTTTACATAATATCCACTTCTTAGAGTTTATATATTACTATGATATATGCAGATTTATTTTTTGTTATAAAATTTAAAGATCCACCCAAATCTTTTGTTCAAATCATTAAAAAAATGACACATTTGAAGTTACTTCAAGTAGCATGAGGGGTAAAATGTCAATAGTAATCCAGGGTTCAAACCCTCTTAATACAAGCCAAAAATGATTATGCTTTTGAAAAATAAATAAACTTTAATATCATTATACCTAATTTGTTACTCCATCATCTAATAACCTTCCTTATGTTATAAAATTATTTTGAAACAAGACAATAATTTTGTAATAAAAAAAAAAACTCGAACTAACAAAATTGAATGCTTTGCATGAAGTTTACAGTTGCTTAGCAGTGACATCGGGACAAGCGATCACAAAATTTATAACATTTTAAGTCATTATAGTTATTAGTAATATTTTCGTGAATTTGCCTAGAGTCAAAGGAAAATTACCAAAATAGAATCAAATGCTGGGAGGAAATCAACTTGATGGGTCACAAGCATCACTGTCTTTTCTCTAAGTGATCCCATGATATATTCCTGCCAAATTAAAAGCCATCTGTGAGTAAAAACAATAACACAGAAGACACAAACCCAGTATGTGAAAGAGAAAATGGCATTATGATTATTACATTAAACAAATTAGTGGCTGTATGGGCATCAACAGCACTGAATGGATCATCCAACAGATATATATCAGCATTCTGATAAAGAGCACGAGCAAGTTGAATTCGCTGTTTTTGGCCTCCACTAAGGTTCACACCTCTCTCCCCTATTTCTGTGAGGTCACCATGAGGAAACAACTCAAGATCCTTCACTAATGATGACCTTTCAAGTGTTTCTTGATACCTTTGAGAATCCATGGCTGCGCCAAACAATATATTTTCCCTGATTGTGCCTGTTTGAATCCATGCTGTTTGAGAAACATAAGCAAACTTCCCATGGAGTTCAATCTGTAATCCAGAAATGACAATCAGATGCTTCAAAAACAAATGAAAGTAAGGCAAGTGGACTAATTACTTTATAAAAGTTAAAATGCTATACACAATCTATAGGCCAAGGAAAAAAGAATCAAATGGTTTAGCAGTAAGAACTTACAGTTCCACGAGTTTTGGGAACTTCTCCAAGAATTGCAGCCAACAAGGTTGATTTTCCAGAGCCGACTTCTCCACAAATAGCAACCTTTTGCCCAGGTTTAACATCTAGATTTATGTTTCTTAAAGTGGGCTTTGAATCATTATCTTCCCATGAAAAGTCAGCTGAATTGATGTGAATATAACCGTTAAGACTTCCATTTGAGCTCTTCTTTCTAACATTTGCACTCTGCAATTCTGGCGCCTCAAGGAATTTCACGATCCGAGTAAATGCTACTTTAGCTTGAATGACCACTCCAATAACATCAGGGATTGTTCTAATCGGATCTTGAACAAGGCGTAAAGTTGCAACAAAAGTGAAAACATTATTTGCATGTAAAGGAATTTTCAGGAAGTAACAAGCCCCAAATGTAGCAGCAGAGACCAAAACAGGGGAAGCCCAAAAGAGAAAGACATTGTATGCCTTTCTTAACTGCACAGAAGTCAAACTCTTGAGCTCAACGTTCCTCAAGCTTTCAATAGCATTCTTAAAATGGGTTTCCCATGCATATAGCTTCAGTACTTTCATATTCACAAGAGCCTCAGAACTAGCCTTCAATCTTTCATCTTGTGCCACCATAAGTTTGGTCTGAAACTTATGTTGTAGCTTTGCTAGTGGAGTATTGCAGAGAACAGTGAGAACTATAACCACCAAGGAAGCAATGGTCGCTAGCCCCACAGCATTAAAAAGAATTACTAGTGCAATACATAATTGAAAACTTGTTGTCCAGGTCATGTGAAACCAAAAGGGAAATTCTCCGATTCTATAGGCATCTACAGTTACATAATTCATAATCTCCCCACCTGAATGCATCAGCCTTGAAGCATTAGATAGTCTCAATTGCTTTTTATAGATGGCTGCAGTAAGCAGTGATCTGACTCGTAAACCGATGAGTCTGCTTCGGAAGTACCACTGCCTTTGTGATAATGATTCTAAGATCTTTGTGAAGAAAAGTGTTATGGCCAATATGTAACCTTCATATTTGAAACTTTCTTTACCCTCAGCAACCAATATAAAGGAATTTAGAAGTAGAGGACCAGCTGAGATAGTGAGTATCTTAAGCAATGCAAAAAATCCAGATAAGAAGATATCTTCCCAGTGGCACATAATAATTGTCCAGAAAACGGATGGTTGTGAGGATGGTTCTTTCTGTTTTTGCCTGTTAATTTGATCAAGAAACAGCAAATAACAGCTTTCAGCTTGATCTACCTCTCGCAATTTCGGGATATCTTCTTCTTGGATAGTTTTCTCCTTGCCCATTTTCATCAATGGATTCAACCACCAAAATGACATTTTGCTGAAGAATCCAGCTTTTGCAAATGGGGTTACATAATTAGCAGAACTAGTTTTATCAATGTCAGTGGACTCGCCATTCAAAGGAGCATAAAGGCTTTCATTGATATGTCTCTCATCATATGTACGTCCCTTGTATGAGCATATGAGCAACAAAATTGCTCCAGGAAAGGATAAAGCATCTAAAGCTATCTTAAGGGACACTTCTCTTCCACCAATGACAGAAAAAATGGAAATAAAACAAAAAATGCCAGAAATTAAAAAGACCAAAATAGATACTATTC
Source organism: Acacia concinna (assembly GCA_037177275.1). Taxonomy (NCBI): domain Eukaryota; kingdom Viridiplantae; phylum Streptophyta; class Magnoliopsida; order Fabales; family Fabaceae; genus Acacia; species Acacia concinna. Next base: position 25,930,872 of record JBAGKO010000010.1, read on the forward strand.
TTGACCATGGTTTTGAAAGTTCTCTCAGCTTGAGACTTATTATCAAACCCACACACAACCATGTGATCCCTTGAGAAAGCCCTAGAATCCACCAATGGAGAGGGAAAACAGTGTGAGTTGTCCTCAATTTCTCCTCTAAAATCCAAATGCCTAGGCACAAATGAACCAACCCAAGACAGCCACTCGTTATGGCAGAAGCTACCTGCAAATTTGAGAACCTTTGAACTTGGATAGAACCATGAAATGTCTTTTTTGACGACTTAACTATTACTGCGAATAAAAGCAAACTCAGCAGTAACACATTGAGGCAGATGATAATCAAATGGTTCATGCACGTTGAAGGATCTTTCAGAAGCTCAAGATCATAACTGCAATCTTTCCCCCCTCTTTTTGAACAACTTGATTCTTCACAAAAGATTCTCCAAACATCCTCCATCTTCTTCCTGACAAATTTTAATAACGAAAATAAAAAAGATTAAAATGTCAATTGTTAGCTATCATTATGATGCTTTCATTAGAAAAAACAACTGATCATAACCAACGTTAAAGAATTCCCAGTGCATTAATAATTGGAGAACAAGTAAACTATGTATTGCACTGGATAGCTTCTTAAATGCCATTCTATAAGCATCAACAATCAACAGTTACATAATTCATAATCCCTTAAAGTTAAGAAAGGGAAAATTTATTATAAATGAATGAATAATGCTAATAACATAATACATCAAGAAGAATCACACAATAAGAATTAAATAAATAAATAATTAATTAATTAATCGGCTGAACAAGATATTAAGGAGATGCACGAGGATTTGGGGGCTGTTAATGGAGATAAAAGCTATGATAAAGAGAAACTGGATTATGGTATTGCAAGTCATAGATAGGGACGATAATGGTTATGCAGATATTCTTGCAAAGAGAGCTCGAACTTGCATGGTTGGGTTGCTAGTCGTGGGACCTGTTGCATTGAAGGAAATCTTAAATTTTTTATTTTTTATTTTTGGATCGGAAGGGAAATCTTAGACTTGGCTGCTACAGGCATCAACACCTCTTCCCATTCGATTCCTTCCACTACTTCTCATCTCAACCATTAGTTTAAACTTTTAATAGATAATGGATATGATTTAACGTTTTATAAAATTATTTATAAAATGATAAATTATTAAAAAATCAACAAATAAATTCGCAGTACTAAATTTTAAATAAGTATTATAAAAACAAACTATCAGTATATAAAATTATACTCCAGTAAATAAATATTTTATAAAATATTAAATTTAGACCACTTGCATTGTTATCAAAGGGTTAAGAAGATTGGGATAAGAAGTAGAAGGAAGTAGATGGAAAGGGAAATGAAGACACCCCTTACCTTACTTAGTAGGATTTTTTCAGTTGTAGCTTAAAAAAAAACCGAAATTCTTGTTTTGAACGTGTCAAAATATTAATTTTCAAATTACGCATAAATAATCACACCATGATTTCTTTTGTCCAAAATAAAATTCCTAAAGTGTACCAAATGTAAAAATATATATATATATCATTCTTAAATTTGAATAAGAAAAACCAAAATATGATTTGTTTCAATATAGACTTAATTAAATTATATTGGATAAAACCATAATTGCACATTACTCAAGTGAGAGAATAAAAATCTAAACCCTATGTGCGAATGAAGAGAAAACTATAGGAAAAGAAAGTTAAAGGGAAAAACTCTCAAGAATAGTAAATTTATTTATTATTTATAGAAATTTTTAAACTTAGTGTTAATTTTATCCTCTTTTCTCTCAATTTTTCTCCTCATCTAAACAAACTCTCAAACAATATTTCGCATAACACCTCTGACATATTCAGGAGCCACATCAAATATAAAAGAATCCATTTCTCCTATGAAAACTTAGTGTTAATTATTTGATTTATTTTCCCCTTTAGAATTATACTAAATTCGAACAAACCAGTCACATCTCATCTCCTCTTTTATGCAAACTCAACATATGAAAAGCATATATTTGGCAATCAAATACAAACAATAATACTCCCCAAAGTCAAGATCCCAAGCAGTAGTCCTTAGCCATACTTAGATCTAGCCCAATATATCTTAGTTATGCAAAAGATTTCACTGAAGACTGATGTTAGTAAAAATCATAATTATTTAGGTGGCCCAGGGCCCCAAGAAGGCGGGTTCATGTTTGAGAATATAGAGCAGCTTAGCTGAATAGTCGTTTTAGCTTTTATTTCATTTAATGAATGCGGTCAAGAACCTATAAATCCAAAAGCCCACTTCTGTTTCAAACACAACAACTAATAAAAGGCCAAGAATGTCAGCTCATTAAAACACAAACGAAAACAACACGCCTCTTACGACGAGTTTGGATCTATCTCACAACGCACAAGGTACTTATCTTGCTAAAAGAGGTGCCCTATTTAGTATCCGATAGTATTTTAAGCATAATTACTTATAATAGAAGGATAACTTTGCAGTAGCCAAAAAGATAAAAAGAGAAGAAGTGAGGCGTTTATAGCCTTAACAAAAATAAATAAATAAGTAAATTTCATTTGTGTTTGGTGTATGTGATCCATAAAAGAGAAGAAGTAAGGCGTTTATAACCTTAACAAAAATAAATAAATAAATAAATTTCATTCGTGTTTGGTGTATGTGATCCTCTATATTGATTTCAATTTTTTAAAAAATTGCGTTGAGATCCCAAGTAAAAAAATTTACATAAAGAAAATGTATAATAAAATCGCATATTTACAGTGTAGAGTTGTTAATGACGCTCATGAGTGTTGTTATTGATAGCCCATGAATTGTTAATTAAGACTTTACTGCAATTATACGATTTTATAGAATCTCTTTGACATAAATTCTTTTATTTGGAACTCTGCCCAACTGTCCCTTAATTTGATGAGATTTCCCATAAAGCCTTTTTGCCTACTCGAATTTTAAGTCCAAAATATATAGATTTTCTGTAGAAGTCTAAAGGATTGATCGTGAACAACTTACAATGGGGAATTGGATATCGATTTAGTGACCTTTGCAGGTGTCACGCCGCACTGGTTATTATGCGGCATGAGTGGAATGATTAGACTGAGATTCTTATACTCCATGATATTGACAGGAACAAATTTTGGCTACACCCGTCACGAGTCTTGGTGCCTCATAAAATGAGAGGAAATTTCAATGGTGATTGTAGAATTTTGTTGGGCTGTTTTCCTAACAACTACTTTTTTTTTCTCTATTATTATTTTTAGATCCTTTCACATAAATTTAACGTGTGACGTTTATCATCCCAACATTTTTTAAAAAAACAAAAGGCGAACAAAGAAAAACAGACACAGAAACAAAGACAGGCCATAATGCAAAAGTCAGCTTAGTCAAGTTGCGTTTAATTTAAACAAAAATAAAAAATAAAAAATTAAGCACAGCAGACATAGGCATGATGCAAAAGCTTTCAGTCAGCTGGCGTGTTTTAACAAGCAGATATCTTCCTCTCTATTTCTCTTTTATTATCTTAGGACAGTTTTTAGATTAAAAAATAAATAGTCTCTCGTTTACTTACTTAGACCTTTCGAAAAAAATATAAAACTCTGCCTTTCACCCAAGAATTATTAAACGACATGTCGCATCAACGGAAGAGAAAAACACGGGCCTGTCGGTTTCTGTAGCATTCCAAACGTACGCCGATGGCAAATTTGCATCGTCTTCCTCCTCAAGACGGATCTATTCGACCCGCCGTCGGACCCGTATCATAACCCTACCTTAACCCACGCTCCAGGACTCCATTTTTCACGATTCAAAAGAAAAAATGATAAAATAACGTCTTTCAATGGTTGAAATGCGACAATGAAGCCTCAAAACAGAAACACAAGAACAACACTGAATCATGAAATATCAAATTTCCGAAAAGCTAAGCAGATGATACATCTCTCATCTGAGAGCAACATCGAAATTTATACTAATCACGATCAACGTTAAATCACGCTGATGAACGAAAGTTTTATAGAAGAACGTACGTACCTCCAGCTATTATCACTTTCAAAGTTTGGTCCAAAAGTTTGCAATTAATTTCTCAGCTCCGATAACTACTGTAAAAAAACTTCTATTCATAACCGGACGTTAAAACAAGCCGAGAAATCAAAGCGTTGTGGAAGAACACTTATCGCCAGCCTATTGCGACTCGTAAAGCTTGGTCGAAGATAGAGGATGCTTCTAGCTAGCTTCATAGTTTTAACTTAGGTGTGGATATGAAAATTTTCAGCAGAAGAAACTGCCTAAATAGAAGAAGAAGTTTAGCTCATCTCTCTTACGAAAAAGCATGATGAAGTAAGTGGTTATGGCGAACCGAATTGAGAGAGAGAGAGAGAGAAGGGTAAGAGACGGAGTGAGATGAGAATGAAACAAACCAGGAACCGCTGAACAGATTTATGGGGAATGAAACACTGTCGTCACGGCTAACGTATCCGAACCCTTTCCAAATTGCGACACGTGGCTCATGCCCATTCTAGTAGTTAAAACGAATAAGTAGTAAATATTAATTTATAATCGTTTACAAATTTTAAAGAGAATTTTATTTAAATATATTCTAAAATTTAAAATTTCAAATTAATCTTGTTATCTATAAAATAATAGTTTTCACAATTCAATTTTATAAAAACTCATTGATTTGACATTTTAAATTTTAAAAGACTTTTTTATAGAATTCTTCCTAAATTTTATCATATCTTATCTTAAAAATATAAAATATGTTTAAGGTAGGAATGTGAGATTTTGGTGTTTGGATGTTGTCAATTTAAGTAAACATTTTGAAGTTTTTATAATTAAAATGGTATTTTTCTATCAATTTCTCTTTGGTTGGCCAAGAATAAAAAATAGCATATTTATCTATTAGGTTGATTTGAACCACACATTCTTTAAATGTTTAATTTTTCTCCAAGTAGTTATCTTTTTTATGAAGGATTAAGCTTTATTTTTCATAGAAGTTTCGGGTTAGAAAACGTGGTTATCTGGATTATTTTTTTAAAAATTCAATGATATGCTATTCTACTATGGCACTGTTTGGAAACAACTTATAGGAGCTTTAAGCAGCTGCAAGTTAAGAAAAACGGGGATATAGTAAAATGAGTGTTTGGAGAGTGCTTCCAAATTGAAGCTGCTTATTAAAAAAGTTCTTTAAAAAAATAAGCTCCCCCAATAAGTTTTTCTTTTTAAGTGAAGAGAAAAAATGTAAAAAGGGGAGGAAGGAGATAATAGGGAGGAAAGTGAATAATGATGTATAGAAGGAGAGAAAAAATAATTTATGTAATATTGTAGATCTCATTTCATTGAATAGAAAAAAGATAAAAAAACATTTATTGAATAAAAATATTGAAAATATTACATTTTTAACAAAATTCAAATTTAAAGATTTGGTGGAGAAATAATAGGGATAAGATGGAAAGAAAAATATTACTCCAAATATTTTATTATTATCAAAATTTATGTTGACAAAGTTTTAAGCAAAAAAAAAAATCTTTACAAGAATCCATCATAAATTACTTTTATGTTTATCATCTGAATAGGTTTTAGTTTGCAAAAAAAAAAAATCATTTATGCTACGAATGAAATAAAGTCACTTCATGTAAATCATTTTTTTAAATTATTTTTGATAAACCACTTAAAAAGAATAACTTCTTCTATTGGTCATCCAAACAAAACTATAGTTAAAAGAACAACGTTGTTAAACTTCACTTCGGAAGGAGATTCTCTTCATTTTCCCTCCTTTACCTCAAATTTGGGGTAGCTCCTAAATTTTTTTTTTTGTGGTTCTTTTATGACTAAATTTTACATAAAATGAGTGGCATTTTGATATATTATGGGTGTAAAACATATCTGTTTTCAATTTTTTGTGATTTTTCAAAGATTTACATGTAAAAAAATATAGTATTGTTTTTTAAATTTTGAGTTTTAATTTTAAAAAATCATAAAAAATTGAAAACAGATCCGTTTTTTACCCATAATATATCAAAATGCCACTCATTTTATGTAGAATGTAGTCATAAAAGAACCACCAAAAAAATTATTTAGGAGCTACCCCAAATTAAAGGTAAAGGAGGGGAAATAGATGGGAAGGAAATAGAGAGAATCTACTTCCGTTAAACTTCATGATAGCTATGATTCCATATGATCATGATTGTACCTTTTACTTTAATAATTCTTTTCCTGAAAGCTTTCCCAAGAGTTGTCAAACAAGGACAATTGTTGTCTGAATTTAGCAGTCAAATTTAAAAAGTATATGAAAAATATAAGGGGAAAATTAAAATAAATGTCCTAAAGAAAATAGTATTCATTATAAAAGACCATAAAAATTATAATTAATTAAAAAGACCAAACATCAAAATATAAATTTAAAATTACTAAATTGCCTCTAATCAAACTTCTTACTGCATCTCTTTCATTCATAATTAAAAAAGAACTAAAATTAAAAGTAAAACTGTCATCATTCTAATCATATCTTTTTTTAATTTTTTTACCAAGTCTTCTATTCAAGTAAAATGAATATATTTTTTAATTAACAATTGATCAAACTCATATTCTTTTAATTTTTATTTTTCAACAATTTTAATATTTATATAATCAATATATCATTTAATTAATTAATATATCATCAAGTTGCCAGTCAACATTGATATCAATTAAGCTCTTTTTATAAAAGGATATAATCAATTATTTAAAATTTTTAATTTTATTAGCATTAAATGAACTTTATTGCAATAAATTTATTTTAAAATAAAAATAAATCGTATAAACATTTTTTGTTTAATATATATAATGAGTTATAAAAGACCTTGAGTTTTATTAAAATTATGTAATTGCTGTTTTAATTAAATATTTTGTTGGCTTAAAAAAAATTACGATTTTGAAAAGAAAATTGAAGAATGAGGATTTTTTTTCATAGATATCCAAGCAAGTTGTGAAAAAGAAAATTGAGAAAAATTTTATTTAATTTAGTAAAATCTATATTTTTGTATTAGTTATAAAAATAGAATGTGAGAGAAAATGGAGGAGAGAATGCAAAAGATTTCTTTAAGGGTATTTCAGTATTTTTAATTTTATATTTTGGTATTTGATCCTTATAAATAATTACACTTTTTATGGCCCTTCATAATAAATATCTCTTCCTCTATATCCTTTCATTCTAATATTTCCAAGATAGAATTGAGTGAATGTGTCTGATGAAAAAAATAGAAAAAGAAAAAGGAGATAATGTGTCATACAATGAGTAAACAATTAGTAAATACGGTGAAACTAAGCTATAAGTGTAATAAATGGAGGCAAAAGTGAAAAATGATATCAAAGATTATAAACAGGCTATTAGGGTACCTTATAAATAGAAATATGGCATTCAATATATATATATAAGACTGGAGGGAACATTTTAAAAACTTGGATTTTGAAAGATGGCTGGAATTCTATTGTCATCTTATTTATGGTTACTAAATTACATCATGACCTCATAATTATTTTAATTTGATTCATTTATCTTGTATGAATAACGCGTGGCTTTCCTGGAATTTTATGTATTTGTATACGATGTATAACACAAAAATTATAACACTTACATCTTTCATGAACCATAATCAGTTCTTTTCATTTTGTAGACTTAGTGTAATAAGTTTCCAAATCACACCAGTTATATGTAAATTTAATTATATTTTTTAATTTTTTTTAAATTATGGTCAATAATTAATATGCCATGGATGAAACTGACAGATACAATGAAGTATAATATAATTTCTGGAAGCTATTGTTTTTTATGGGAAAATGATAGTAAAATACCTGGCGAAATTCTAAAACCCATGGAAGGTTGTTATCTTTTTGAAATCCCAAAATGGTTTTAAAGGTGTAATGTGGGTTTTGGAAATCAGAAGAAAATGACCAAACTACCCTTAGGGTACCAGAAGTTAGAAAATGAAAGGGAGAGAGTTCAAAGGTGTCAGCACACGAGGAGTGTGAGAGGAGAGTGTGAAGGATTTGCGCCATGTT
>JBAGKO010000010.1:25954863-25966447 GCA_037177275.1 Acacia concinna
ATAATAAAATTTAATCTTACCTCTTATTTGGTAACCTCTTGGTTATATAGGAAATACTAACTGTTAGTTTCCCAATTTAGAAACTCATTGCTAGGTGGTGGTCAATTAAGGCATCTATAACTTCCATTTTGAAATGGCTTTCAAATATGAGGGCTTCTCTTTATCCATACTAAGCAACAATTCATACATACATTAGCAATGATTACTTATGCATCACTTAGCAGAGACAAAATAATTTGCAAGTAATTTTTTGCACTTCCATATAAAGTAACTAAATGACTTGACTAACTCTTCTTGGAATCTAATTGTGATCCTGTAGCCTGTGGGTTATATGTTTACCTAGATGGTTCATTAACTGAATGGCTAGACTTATATATAAGGGTATCCCTTAATTTTCATATACCTTCTCGTCTGTCGCTTCTAAATTGAACCATCTATATAATATTCAAATGAATAATTATCATCATCAGTATTCATAATTATGCCATTTATAGCATTCCACATTTATTTATAGATAATGGTCATAGTATACAAAGAAGTCTTTCAAATACTGTAACTAAATTTAAAGGCATACAACTTATATAGCCTTGGCTTAAGTATAAAAGACTTCTCTATCTCATTCCTCTTACTTTCAATTCCTTTTTCTAGCTTTCGTTTAGCCATTTCCAGCTAGAAACTACAACCATTCAACTACCAAGATATACTCCTCTGACGGTGTCCGTCTATCCTATCATTGAACACCCATAAATATATCACTATACTCTTTATCACTAATCCATCACAATACAATGTCAAGCACACAATCAGAGTTTCTTAGACAAATGCCAGAATCTCACTTTGATACCAACTAAGTATGACACCCTTATCCGATAGCATCATATGAGTACAAAAGAGTAGTGAAGTCATCTTGATTCCTTAGTCAAAGGAACTCTTAAAAAGAAATGTTTATAAATTCTAAAACTAACTCAAGAATTGAACCTGAAATTTGAAAGAATTTTCCTTCTTTTGTCTTTTTTTTAAAAGATTTCTCAAAGAATTTCTTATAAACATTCACTATCTTGTTAAGTCTCATCGGCTCTTCTCTTTTCCATTTCGATCTCATCAAACATGTGTCAGCGATTCATAACTTAGCTTCCATATACTTGAACCATAACCAATATACTAGCAATTTGAAACATTATCGATCTAAGTTATCTGAATAGTCATATAGTCATCTACTTACTATTCTATCACTTAAATAGTTCGATTACAATACCACTACTAAGGATTTCAAGTTAATTACATAATAGGCTCCCATACTTTACCCTCGACAGGGTTACAAGCCATATGCACTATATACAACTTCAAAATATCCAAAATATATCAAAATAGACAACCAATAAAAGATTAAGGTATTTTTATCCTAGCCTTTAGCCCCTAGCTTTCCGCAATTACCTCCTTGCTTTCGAGCCACCCTCCTGTACTATAAGTTTGTTTATGAAAAAGAGTGAGATTCAAAAGAATCTCAGTAGTAACAAGTAGTCACTCATAAAGATACAACATCATACAACATGTCACAAAATCATCATATAACAGAATTATCACAACAACATTCCATGTAGAACACACATTTTGCATATCACCATAGCACTAAGCACATCACAAGGCAACGAGTGATACCTATGCACTAAGCCCCAGGCATCCACTCACACAACACACAACAATACATTGGCATGAGTGTTCACCCATGCACTAAGCTCGAGCTACCACCCCGCAAAAATTAGAATATGCCAGATAATTCATGATGAAAGACATAGTTACTACCTAGCTACTTTCCTTGAGCAATATCCAAACATTTGTCCGTGCTCGGGCAATAGTTAAGCTCCAGACAGCTATTAGGTCCTATAAATTCAGAATTTATGGATGACATGTCATTATCTAACTAATACTTATATAATCACTTACTTAAGTTGGTTGTCATTAAATAATCTCTTGATTTACACTGCCTAATCTTTTACAGAATCTACCCCAATCTTTACTTAACTTATAAAATTCATAACTATTTTTCTAGACATCCATTTGATATGTTCTTTGACTCATTTTAAAGCATTCGATGTCTACTAATAACTCACCAAATTTCATAAGAAATGAAATTGGTTTTCTCTCTATGAAAATTACACAAAATCAATATGTTAGAATTTATCCTGACAGCTTCATGCACTTTGTAAAATTCATATCTAAGTTTATAAAATTCCAAATGACCTAGTTCCAAGCATATTTTAAAGTTCCAAATGTCTACTAGTTCCTCATAAAAGTTCATGGTTATCCAAGGTCATTTTCCCCTGTTTGGAATCACTTCTTTTTCAGTAGTCAGTATTTTCCTTCTAGACTTTAACCGTAACTTCATAAAATCATATTTATTAATCTATAAATCCAAAACACATGATATAGGACTTCTTTTAAAACTTAACATGTCCTCTATATTTCTTTAAGTTTTTAGAGGAAATGGGGTTCATTTACTATGTCAAAACTCTACTCAAAACATAACAGCTCCACTGAACCGAAAAGAACTATAAGTTCCATATTGCACCATTTATATCATATTCACTTTCTTTCATTCAGCTTTATTCTCTGCACCGAACACATACTTATATATAATACATTCGGATTCAGTTCTCAAACACATACATACTCTCGGAAAACCATAAAGACATCTTCAGTTTTGAACAGAGAAGTGCAAATCGAAATCCAAACACACATGCATGATCCACGGCATCCACTCTCTCTTCTACACTCTCTATCTGATACACACACACAAACATATATGTATATGTCCATTGCTTCTATTTTGAAGACCATTACAGAACCAAAGATAATCTCATGCAACTCATAAATTCCACAGTGATCAGACTACATGCACAACAATTTTAAATCAGAATCCTCATTTCAGTCAACCCAATCTTTAAAAATTAGAGATTTGAAGGTGGAAAGGGATTTGGGTGACTTACCAGATTCAATTTCTTGTGTTGCATGTGAGTACTCTTCTCTTTCGGTGATCCTATTCTTTAAATGAATCTCGTGGCTGTCTTTCCCTTGACAAATTGAAATGGATTGGAGAAAAGGAAATGCAGAACCCTCACTCTCACTCTCTTGGTTTCCTTTCTAGTTTGCATCGAAATGAATTGCAAAAGGAAATGAAGTGATGAAAATCGAAGCTCTCTCCTTCTCTTGGTGTCACTCTCCGATCTCTGCCTCTGGACCGAATGGAGAATGAAATGGAATGGGATAATGGAATAACTGTGGCTCTCTCACTCTAATCTCTGCCTCTAACTCGCGGTGCCCGAAGATAAAATGGGAAACTCTCTTGATTGCTCTCAAATTATCCCTTGATTTCACTCTCTATTTTTCTAGCAGAAAGGAATGGAATAGCCAAATGAATAATTGAAGAATCCCTATCTTTTGTCTACGTGGAGAGATGACTGAATAACAAGCATGCATGCCTTCACTTGTCTAGCTTATCTTGCATGCGTGGAAGGAGAATAAAACATGCATGCAACAACTGTCCATAGCCTTATATGTGGAGGAAGAGAAGAAAATAAAATAATTGGGTGGCTTAATATATGTGGGAGGAAAATTATACATTGGGCCCTTCCAATGTTTTCCCCAATTTCTCACTTAGTCCTTCTTTATTTTCCAAATTAACTAAAATAATTCCATCTATTTAATCTCAACATTTTCCATTGAGCTTACATGTCCAATTGCTTCCTTAATTCCTCAAATGATTGCTTATAAATTTTTAGATCAAAATCAATACTTAAATATTTTCCTTGAAGTATCTCAAGGAATTTTGCCTTTCATTCCAAAAGATAACTTTCAAATTATTTGGAAAATCAAACCTTCCTTAAATTTTCCCTCAAAATAAACATAAAATCATAAGATAATGATCTTATCATATTTAAAATAATTTCTCAAAATTTTGGGATATTACACAAGTACTCTCTTTTTAGTACTACAAGATTTAGAAATGGTCTCTATCATAAAGAGAGGAAAAAGTTCATACCCACATGAAATCAACATTAGGTATGATGTGATAGTCTATTTGGACTGCCATTGATTAGAGTGATATTTCTACTATTTTAACATGGAAGGGTAATATTTAGCCAAAACAAAAACTTCTAGATGACATATCCACAACTCCTTCAAGAATATTTTTAGAGAAATAACACTAATGGAAAAAAGGCCTTTTAACGTCTGTTTTAAAACCCTTTCCACGTCTATTTTCAAGTAGTCGTCTATGCGGGAGACGTAAAAAGTTAGCGTCTTTTTTAAAAAACAGACGCATACATGCGTCTTCTTTTTTGAAAAAACAGACGCATACATGCGTCTACTTTTAAAGAAAAAAGACACCTATAGAGGTGTCTGGTTTGGTCAAAAAAGGACGCCCACATAATTTCAAATAACCCTATGGGCGTCTATTTTGTATGAATTATTAGGCTTAAGCAGTGTAACACGCTATACGGAGTTAGCTATGGTGGTCCCGCTATAAAGATTTTTAGGGGGCAGCTCCCCGGAGCTTTTGAAAAAGGGAGAGATACTTTAAAAATTAAACAATAAAGGAAAAAATATATAAAATTCTTCGTACTGGTTGATAGCAAAGGCTTCACAAAATTGATGTATCTAAACTGCACAAAACACTCTTAGAGAGTATTTCAAAGAGTCCCACTAGTGGCGTGCGGGCTTACGTTGATGGCCGACGTGAAGAGTAGGAGCAAGATAGGCGCTAGCACAGAGGGGTGAGGGAGGGATGCTGTGAAATATTGAACTAAAGACAAGAGTGTTTAAGAAGGGAGGTCGCCATTGTAAAAGGAGAGAAAGAGTTCAGATTTCAGAGAAAATGTGATGAAGACGAACAATAATTGAGAAGACGGTGAAAATAGTTGAGAAGATGAATAATAAGAGGGAAATAGTGGCGGGAATAAAAAATTGGCGTCCATTATTTCTTAAAAAAGATGCCAAATAATCCCATCGAAGTGTCAGACATTGTAGACTTTGTGAGGGTGTAGAAGCTAGCGGGAGGGCGTCAATGTGGAAATTGGCGTCTTTTAGTAAAATAACAGATGCACTTGTGCGTTTGTTCATTAAAACAAACGTACAAACATGTGCCTGTTTTGTGGATGTCCAGAACAGACGCACGTGGCGTCTGTTATTTAAATAATAGACACCCAAGTGCATCTGTTAAAAGAAAATTTGACGCAACGCTCCTTCATTTAATTACGATTGTGCCACGCTTAATTTTTAACTATTATTTTTTTTAAAACGGACGTCTCTTATAGACATTATACCCCGTTTTTGTAGTAGTGTAATTATCATTAACTCTTTAATATATTTGCAATTTATGTGAAATAAGAACACAAATGTTGAGCCTATGTTTACTAGATAAGACGGAGTAAATAATCTTTGACTTAAATACATATTTCAAATCATTCAATACTTTGAACATATGATTAATTTTAATTATTTTCAATACCTTTTCAAGAGTGAAATAATGCAACACTAGAAAGAGAAAACTGTTGGATCAGATAAAAAGTGTGAAGAATCTTTGATTCATAGTCTAGCAGACCAATAAAAAACAATCAATAGACTACCAAATAGTTAACTGCAACTTCTAATAGACTAAGCTGCGTTATCTCCTGACAAGATAAATATGAAGCTTAACAAAGATGAAAACAATTATACAAAAATGAGCAGTATGCAACATTTGACTCAAAACTTTATTAAACATATGTGATATAACGAATTAAGTTTGACAATCTTAAAATTTTCTTATATAATTTAATTTATCAAGATATATGTATAGCATAGTTGGAAACATCAATTAATATATGCACATCTATATCTAAAATCTTCATATTATATATATATATATATATATAATTCATGGACTAGTGCAATTTCTCACGATAATTAATTTGTTTTCCACAAGCCACATGAACGTTGCAACTTGCATTGGGTACAATTAAAAAACATAAATATAAAAAATATTTTTAAAATTATATATATATATATACACATAATAAAATTTTAAATTGTAAAATATTTTTTATTGTCACTTACTCACTTTCTATGATTGAATTAAAATATTACCTTTCATAAAACATAAATTGGATGTGGAAGGCTTAAATACAAAATCTGTTGAAGTTACTAATTTGTTCAAAAATTCAATCTCTGTTCGAAATTTAATGTTCAAAGTCATTATATCAAATAGTAATCAAGAATTTTAGTTTTGTTCGAAAATAATTATTATTTCAAAAGTTCATAGTAACATTAATTATTTTCAAACCATTTTATCCTTCATTAGTACAAAATAATGATAGATTGAGTTCAGAAGTTGTACAATATTGTTTTGTTTGGTTAAGGATATTTCTTTTCGAGGTTCAGATTTTCACACGCCTATACTAACAAGTGCAATTTCCAGAATTCAAACTTTTGTTATGCTCCTTTTAGTGATGATGCCCATTACTACCTCAATCAACAACATCTTGGTGTGCTACATTATTTTAATATGCAATATAATATTATTTTTTATTATTTTTTGCATGTGAAATATTTAATTAACAACTTCAATTACCTTGATTTTTTATGCATAAAATTTCGTGCGAATGATGGGAGCAAGTCTCAAGATAACTCAGTTTTTCTATTTTTAGAAATTGAATCTGATTGATAAATGGAAGATGTGATATATATACTACATGGATCTGTGTCATTATATAATTATTGAATTCTGTTTTCAATATTTCCCGTAGGATGTTAAGTAAGACCAAAGAAAGTCGCCAGCATGAATGAATTCCTTGTCAAATTTCAAAAGCTGTACGTACGTTTTTTCCTTTAATTTCTTTCTTGGTTTTCAAAATAAATTTATTTCTTCTTAATTATTGTCTTCGCTAGCTATTCGCATTTTCTCCTTCCCTTTCAGCTGAGTGTATATGAACAGGGTCTGTTAGAAAAAGTCCCAACACACTGGCCCGTAAAAAGTAATCAACAGCTCTTTGTGTGTGTGTGTGTGTGTGTGTGTGTGTGAGAGAGAGAGAGAGAGAGAGAGGGAGGGAGGGAGGGAGGGAGGGAGGGAGGAGGAGGAGAGGTACATCGCTAATCTCGTTGGACAGGATGAAAATCATAGAAGAGGCTCAATCTAATACTCCAAGCCAGTAGGATATCATTGGCGTATTGAAGATACTAATGATACAATTTCAGTCTAAATAATTATTCTATTATATTATCATTTGATTTCTGATTTAATATTCGTGGCTGCTCCTACCAACACATGTGGCTGTTCTAGAATTCGAACTTGAAACCTAAAGGGATCTAGCATGGTCTTGAATAGGTAGACCAACTCTATGTTGGTAATCTATAAGAATTATTGAATAGGCGTAAACTGCATAAAATTTTATTCCAAGCTAAAGGGATTTTTTGCCTTTAAACTATTTCACGAGGAGCACTGACTATGCTACGCTATTTATTGGAGAAGACCGCCCAAGTGTTAAAATTATTGCGATGGTGCCTTAAAATTACCCAGATTGACTTTAGTTTAGAGTGTTACATGTCTTGCAAACTAGGCATTCATCAATTAGAAAATGTTTGACATTATGTTCTAATTATAAACAAACGGTGTTGTTATATGTTATATAGCTGTTCATCAAAATAAAAAGGTTAGCCAGTCCTATATAGATGTGACAGACAAATATATATAACTTGTGACAACATTTTTACTTGATAGCTAGCGTGGGATCAAAAACCTTTTCCCTTTTTACCAAGGAATTCTTAGATGACAATGCAAATGACATCCACCTCTTCCACTAATTGCTCCATATCTGATTGAATTTTAAGTTGATAGTTACTCTTCTATGAATAGTTTAGGTATAAAAATGATGTTCTGCCCCGAAGTCAAAATGAAGCTAAAATGGTCAATGTCAATGTTCATGAGTCAAAGGGCACCAATACTCCATTGCTAGATAATTTAGAATAGATTGAGCTCCTCACAAAATAGTTTCAGTGTGATAATGTCCTTTAACCATCTATTCAATTACATCCTCTCAACAAGCTTTTAGGTGTGTTATTAGGAGATTTTTCTAGAGAGGAACCTTCCAAGCAATACTTTAGAAAACTTTAGGACATTCGAATTCTCGTCCCAAATCGTTAACTAATTTAGCCAACCTTTGCTAGTTGGTTATGATGTTGCTTGTTTGGTGGTAAGTAGCTGGGGGGAAGTTAAATTAAAGATTTTCAAAAAGTAATGAAATTCATTTTACTTTACTCACTAGAAGTCTTAACTTTCCAAGAGAGGTCAAGTTTCATATTCCCCTCATAACTAGAAGAGTACGTTAATGAATAGAACTTGGGTAAATTGAACTTTCTTAGTATTTGTTGCGAATTTCTAAACAAACCCTAAAAATTATAAAATTGAATTCAAGTAATAACGTATTTTTGTCTTCAGAATTAAACAAATATTATAACTATTTGAAATAATAGATAGAGGTCCCAAATCTTTTTTTTTAAAAAAAAAAAAAGGAAAGGTGTCAATTTTGTGAATATTACATATGAATTAAATTTTTTAGGGAGTTTTGTAAATTAAACCAAGTGGCCTTTATAAATATATTGGTCTCCCGAACAAATTATATTAAACAAGTAAACTATCAACAATAACAAATCATTTTATATAAACATTTTGTTTGTATAAATAAGATTGAAATTTAAGAACTTCATTCAGCTACAAAAAATGAAAAAGAAATTATTTAAAAACAATCAAACCCCTTATCATTCGGATAAAAAAAAAATTTAATGATTGATGGGAGAGATATTAAATGGGATCTCAGAACTTATCCACTAACTAAAATTCCTTGTAGTGCTTTCTTGTAGTGGTAAATTAGATGAGTCATATATTGTCCTTTACATAGGAAAACTTCTTTTTCTTCAAATTTCTATTACGCGGGTCCAGAGGATCCTGGAAATCAAATAAACCACTAATCATGCGAAACATATATGCCGTATAATGATAACCACTTGTGCATAAAATCTTTGAAAAAATTATGTTCTATAGCACTTAAAAAGAAATGCTCAAAACTAAGCCACATTTTATCTTCCCCAATAATTACTCATCGGTATCAGGATTAGAGGACATTGTGTCAATTATCCTTTTTTATGTAAACATAGCCAACACACATTTTCTCATATGTGTGTGTGTATAACTATTTTGATAAGAAAATATCGACTTTGATGTAAAATTCTTTTCGTATAATTATAGTAAGAAAACTCAAATATCTTTTAATAAAAATATATTATGATTGCCACGAACAAATTAAAAAATAATAATAAAAAGAAAAACATATGCAAGGGAATCTAGGAACGTATCTGTGTATATTATGATATCAGAATAAAATTGTGAAATGAAAAAAATTGATGCTTTTTGATACAATAAATTCAAAATATTAGTTGAAATGTCTGTGAAATACAAATTCAGATTTCTTAGTGTACTAAACTACAAATGAAACGTGGATCCCACAGAAGAGTGAACCCCATCTTTTCCTCTATCCCTCTTTTTCTCCACTTCACCTAAAGTACACATAATGGAATTCACAAACCTAAAATAGCAGAAATAGTGACACAAAGATAGATGGAAAATACTTGGACAACCCACTTTATTTGTTTTCATCCTCTTTCTTTATCTATTTTCATCTCTCATTTAGTTTAGGAACACATCACATGGATCAATCATCAAAAGATATATAACCGTGCATACACAACTAGTGCTCCCTCCGGTTCAATATATAAGATACAAATAACCCAATTATATAGATATATAAATTGGTTAACTACAATAAATATGTAATGGATGTATTTTTTGTCAAATATACACTTATTTATGAAGACATGAGTAAGAGAGAAAATTATGAGTGAAACCAGAATTAGTTAGAGTAACAAACTACTGATAAGTTTGCTACACTCACTGATACATGTGTCACTATGTAATATGAGCAGAGTCTCTATATAAGTGTAATCCCTCTCTTTATTGATAATAAGATAGACAATGGCTAATCATTATAATACTGATTTTATCCTTGAATCTTGAGTTCTTTGGCATGGTATTAGAGCCAGCTGTAGTGGCTTGACTCTGTTCCAACTAAGGATGCATCAAACATTTAAGTGAATTGATCTCCATCATCTAGATTGATTAGTTCACACATTAATGTCGACATCAACATCCTTCTCTGGTGTTGGCACATCTTCATAGTTCCCAACCATTGCAGCGTCTCAATGAGGATTCACCAACAAGAAAATTACTATATGCCTTGACGATCATAACTTCTTGCTCTGGAAGCAAGAGGTGTAACTGATGGTCAAGCAACATCACTTACATAATTTTCTCGACGATACTGATCCTATTCCTCTATCCTCGATCATTGATGAAAATGGTCATACTGTTGTGAATCCAGCTTTTGATGACTTCGAATCTCTTGATTCAACTCTCGTGTCCTGGTTGCATGCCTCTGTAGCACTGTCCATCTTGCCCGAGCTTGTTGGATTGTAATCTTGATAAAACCTTATGTTTACATGATTTTCCTAAAAGTTTTCTCTAATGAATTGCAACACTTTTACCCTCATTATACATTGCAATTATAGCTTTTGGATTACATGGGTTCATGCATTGCATTTTATTTTTTTAGGGGTAAAAATGTTGGGATTAGAACATACACGCAGCGGAAAAACTTCTAATCTCGACCATGGATCTATCAACGACGTTTAGATCAAGTTGTTAGAGAGTACCTTTTTCGATGAAGGATTTTTTTGATCACAAGGAGTCGATGATTCTAATCGCCTCCCTCTACCAGTATCCACACACGAACACTCCTAACGCAATTGCGTGCTAGCGCATCTTACGTCTCTCTAGGGTTTCTGGCGGCTTACTCTCAAGCTTTGTTCATTCATCCCTTCATGAGTTTTCAATCTTATATATAAAACTCATGTGGGCCATTGTGGAAACTTCTAGAATTAATTCTTAATTCAAATTTCCAAATCTGAATCTGGAAACTTTGAGAATTAATTCTTAATTCAAATTTCCAAATCTAAATTTGGGAACTTTCATAATTAATTCTTAATTTAAATTTCCATATCTAAATCTGGAAACTTTCAGAATTAATACTTGATTCAAATTTCCAGATCTGAATATGGAAACTTTCAGTATTAATTCTTAATTCAAATTTCCAAATCTGAATATGGAAACTTTCAGAATTAATTCTTAATTAAAATTTCCATATCTGAATCTAGATTAATCCACTCAATTAATCCAAATAATGAGCCAACCGATTTAATTTATCTCCATAAATAAAATCTGAATATTAATATTAGCTATTTAATTTATCTACTAAATTAAATACTAAAACTAATATTAAATAATAACATTATTCACATATAATATTATTATACTTGATCATATATATATAAATATATATTTCGATTACCCTAGATAATATGTTCCGTATTTATTGAATCTTAGATAGATCATAGATTCAATAAATCTGGACCTCACGTTGGGCTATTCTTGTGTGCGACC
>JBAGKO010000010.1:25966512-25978223 GCA_037177275.1 Acacia concinna
ATATGTTATGTTTGTACTTACTCATCTAGTGCCCTCTCTCTCGGTACTCACCGTGTATAAGGAGCATACACATGACTCTACCTCTATCATAATGCTAAGGCATATAAATACAGAGTCATATATCTCATACATGCTTGCTCAACCATAACACAGTAAAATAAGCACAACACAAAGCAGACAAGCAAAGTATTTAGGAGTCAAGGTTATAAGTTCTAACTACCGATTACTTCATGCGCTGCAGGTGCTTTCCTTTGCTCCTCGGGATACTGGATAACTCCTCTACAATGCCTAAACATAACACAACCATTAGGTATGCACATATGCTACTGTTACTAGTTCAAAACCCCTTTCTTCTTAAACTTGGGTTTCTGAACTACCTTTATCCTTTGACTGATTTTAGAGGCTTATCCTACACAATTTCTGCCTCTAAATTCATCTGTGACATCCCATTTATCAAAATCACACTCCCCCTTAACCTTTCCCCTTTGGCCGAACAACACCCCCTCCTTGGGGTCCTTGGTGATTTCATCAGTTCGGTGTTTCACACGTGTTCTTTCAACCTTTTCTTAGGTAAAACATTGCTCTGAACACATTGGAACCATCAAACCAATGAAAATCAAACCACATCTCACCCTAGGGGTCTTGGCCAAAAATCCCCACTCTCTCCCAAAGGAAAAACTCAACCTTAATCAAGTATATACACCGACTACTAGCCTCTTCTAGCCCTTATAGATCTCACACAACTCCAAACTCTCCCTCCCCTTGCTTGACCAAATCCATGGACATCATTTTCTCCTTAGAAATGCCTCAGAAACCATGGAGAAGAGGAGAAGAATGAAAGGAGATATATGCTAGTACATACCTTGTTTGCTTGATTAGTTGGTGTAGATGAAATCTCCTCAAAATTCTGAGTAAGAAGGTTGAGTTTTCAAATGACCAGAACCTCCCTAGGGACTCTCTCTTATGCGCCAAAATGGGGGGTGGCTTCCTTTTATAGACTCATGTAAGGGCATTTTTGGAATTATGAAAAATTCCGCAAAAGTCAAATATTTAAACTCCTCATTTCCCTTTACACCACGTGTCCCTTTCTCTAGACTTCTCTTAGCTTCTCCCTTAAGCCAAGTTGGCTTATGGCTCATGTGGGTCTGTAGAGCTCACCTAACCCAATATACTGCGACATTTTCTCCCGTACTGCCGTAAGTAATCCGAAAATTCCAGCAAATTCATTTTACATCGAAAAATTTCCAAAATTTACCAAAAATCCGAAAATAGCCCAGAAGGCTACCATAAAAATTTTAGAATTTTTTGATGTCTAGAATGTCTAAAATTAATTTTTCTCTGAAGAAGTCCCTTATACTGGCGATAAACCGATATTCCATAATTTTCTAAAATTCCTTTAGACTTCTTCTTAACCTCCAACTAACTTCATTCATCCTCTAAAATATTATACTAATTTTCCTCAATCACAGTCCAGAACAACGAGGTCTTTAAATATCTACTATAGTTAATTTCTGGCCAAAAACCTGGTACGGCAAAAAATTAATAAAATATTCATAAAATGACTAAAAATTCATATGACCTCTAAAAAATCATTCTAATTACTCCATGATGTTCTGGATGCTCTAAAATAATATATGAGATTTTATGAGAATTTTTGGGGTTTCCGGACCTGTCCAAAATTCAGCCTCTAACTTTGCCGAATTTTTACTTTTTGCACATAGGTCCCTCCTCGGATCTCACTTCAAAAGTCAGGAGATCTCTCTCTCCTCTACAGACTAAGGCCCTTTAATCATCCCAATTACCTCATTTAGGCCTAAAAAATATCAGGGTACGACCCTCGGTCTACCCAAAATCCTCTATTTAGGCCTTAAAAATTTTGGGATGTTACAATTTCTGTATATTTGTGAGACTTGATTTATGATTATAAATTATGATCTTAGACTTTGCATTACATTTGGATTGGTTACTGTTATTATGTGGCGATTTGAATATATATTTCCATGTCTTGAAGCCCTGTGTTCATTTAATCTCATCAGTGATTATTGATGATATTGTATGTACACTTGGCACCCTTAGTTTGTTGATTAACAATCTATGGAATTTGCATCACCCATTCCATTTGCACTCTAAGTGGTTTTTAACAAAGCGTTAGGAAATGTTAAACTAACTTTGATTAAAGTGGAGTTTAACATTGACTAAGGCATTGGACCCAAGTGATTGCTTGAGGTTTTTAATTTGACTTAGAGATTTTAAACTCCCAATTATATTTTAAGAGCAAGGATATCCAAGTTTTCATCATCAAAAGATTATTTTACCATATTTCCCTTTTATCCAAACATTTATTCCCTTTACTACACCACTCTTAAATCATTTGAAAACCCCCCAATCTTCCTTACCCATTTCATTATGTGTATATTGAAAGCTAGTTTCTAGGAATTCATCAATAAGTGCTCCTCGAGAAGAACGATTGGGTTGTGCCCTATACTTCATTATTTGATGCAATCACATCTTGATGGTCCGGAAAGTGACATTTTGGCCTTCAAATCTGCCTCTCAGATCTAGCAAAAATTGATCAAGCTTTAATCGAACAAGTTTGATTCGAAGATCTTGCTTTATAAGAATCAGTTGAGTTTGTAAAAGAAGGGGAGTCTGAGCATGCACAAATATCTGGCCAACATCAAGTTCATCTGTGATTATCTTGTTGTTCTTAGTGAAAAGGTTGATGAAACAACTCAGATCTCCTATGTTCTCAATAGTCTCACCTGCTGAGTTTGATGTTGTCATCCCGATAATCAACGATGCTCATGATCTGGAGAGGTTGCTAATATGCTCATTGACTCTGAAGCGTGTCAGAAAATATTTCTCACCAATGGAGTCTTTGCTCAAGCTCACTATATGCAATC
The DNA here is from genome assembly GCA_037177275.1 of Acacia concinna. Lineage (NCBI taxonomy): Eukaryota > Viridiplantae > Streptophyta > Magnoliopsida > Fabales > Fabaceae > Acacia > Acacia concinna. Next base: position 25,969,416 of record JBAGKO010000010.1, read on the forward strand.
CTTACATGATGAGTCTGGTGATGCCAACGATGCTTATGCTTTTTACTACCATGGATTGTATGAAGTTAACAGTGGTGGTCGTGGCTTTCAGCCACCGTTAGGAAATAGACCTAGTAGCTCCTTTTGAGGAGGTCATTCTACTCGTGGCCATGGAAGACATTTCTCCCCTCACTTGATGTGTCAAATCCATAGCATTGATTTTATCCTTTAGTCTTAAGTTCTTAGTAAAAATAATGGAAAAAAAGAGAGAAAAGAAAATGTGTGAAAAAGATATGGGAGACTCCACCGATATGCATGGATATGTAATCAATGGGATAAAAAACAAATAAAGTGAGTCTAATCCAAAAATTTTAACTCTTTTATAGGTTCTACTCTCTACATATTAACGCAAAAATAGCAGTATTAAGTGGACGTAACTTAGTAATACTCCCTAATTCCTAAATGTAGGATCTAAATAACTAAGTTGCAAAGATCAAGAAAATTAGTTTAATTATTTATAGAAATGCATGTTAGTTTCATAAAATGCCCTTATTGCATTTGAAACTAACCATAATGAAAGCCCCCTTAGTATGTTCTGTTAGGTTTCGGTGGGGCGTACCTGTTGTAGATTCTATCTTTTTAAGATGCCCACACTCTGTCAGGAATCACAAGGAATCCAGAATAGTCTAATAGCAAATTCACCCGGAGGGAAAACTTTGAGAGAGAGAGGAGGGAGTACCCTTGTTGGTTTTCACTTATGTCCACGTTATTCGTAAAAGAAAACCCATTATACACATTTTCTACGCGCAATTATTTGAATTTGAAATCAAATTCAAATAATTGTTCCCCCTTTTTAATATATATAAATAATATATACTTTATAAAATATAAAATGGGAAAAAATTATATATTTATCCCATAATATTTTATATATCTTCATATTGGCCCTAAAAGCCAACTTCTTCTCTTTTGATTCTCCAAGGGTGGACTTATCTATTTTCCAACAGTTCATATAGTAGGGATAATTTGGTGAATTCATCAAAAGCTTGGGAGCAAATTGAGTTCTTAAATTTGAATCCTAACAAATTGTACCCCTTCACTAGGTCCTGCGTTTAGGAGATAATGAGTATTAAATAAAGTTTTTAATCTTGTGAATGGGGAAAAACTCACATTGGGAGAACTTTACTTCCCAATTGGATCAAATTGGCTCTACTTTTATTCTGTCAATTGTATAAGTATACTAATTTACACATGTGTAACACGTAATTAGTCAAATAATTTTTGGAACCATATTCTCTATTTGACATGCTCCATGTATGTTACATTGGACAAGCCTGCTCGAGGTTAGTAATTTCAGAAAGTAATTGCTTATAATACAAAATCATAATTAAGCATGCATCTACTAGTACTCCTATTTTGTATCCCCATACTGTGAATTTAGAATGACAATAGTTTCTTTCTAATAATTTTTCTTTTCTAGAAATGGATGGGCCAAATTCTTGCAACTTTATGTTAGAAACTAGAAAATAGTTCAATTGGATAGGCTCAAAATTAGGAAAGAAAGAAAATAAAGTAGACAATGACATACATGAATTCCCAACTCTATATATTTACCAATCTTTGTTCAAAGACAACATATAGAGACTAAAAATATATCATAAGAAAAATGAAAGGCTCATCACTTGGTTGCAGAGTGATTCTGCAGAAAAATAAGCCCTACATAGCAATGATCTTCATACAGTTTGTGTATGCAGGTATGGCTTTGCTTTCCAAGGCTGCAATCTCCAAAGGAATGAACCCTTATGTGTTTGTTGTCTATAGGCAAGCCTTTGCTTCAATTGCCTTATCACCATTTGCTTTCTTTGACAGGTTCTACTCGGCCCGTTTCTCTTCATTTTCTTCTCTCAATCGTTACTTCATCCTTTTAATATATAAATATATCTATAGAGACTTATCAAGCTTCAATTTTTCTCTTTTGGCCAATCTTCTCTTTGATTTTCCAGTAGGCAGGCTACTTCCTTGTCATACAACTTGGTCTGCCAGATATTCCTCATTTCCCTACTTGGGTATGTATGTGATGATGATCATTTTTTGTGACCCCATTTCTTGTTTAATCACTGTCACTAAAAACATCGGTAAACCAACTATTTAGTCCTTTAACTTCAGGCATTTTAATGTAATCAGTCCTTATATATACAGATGTTCATTCTTTCGACCTTTTTTCATTGCTCAAACGACGCAAATGTATATGCAGGCTAACATTGAGTTCAAGCCTTTACTATGTTTCAATCAGCTATACTACTGCAACTTTTGCTGCTGCATCCACAAACACTGTTCCTGCCATTACTTTCATCATGGCTGTTATATTAAGGTGATGATAAAGTAAAACTACACTTTTACAAAGAAATAGGACAAGATTACCAGATTTCAAGGCTTTAACATAATGAGCATGTCTATATATTTATATATATCGTTTTCTGTCATTTCAGAGTGGAAAGCATATCCATTAAACATACATATGGTGTGGCAAAGATTATAGGTTCTGTTCTGAGCCTTTCAGGAGCAATTATATTTGCTTTAGTGAAAGGGCCACCTCTAGAATTCATGAAGTGGAATACTCAAAATAATCACTCTTCTATGTCACTAACAAAGGGTCATTCCAAACTGGATTTAATCAAAGGTCCTATCATGATGCTTTCTGCTAACACGGCTTGGTCCTTGTGGCTTATATTGCAAGTAAGCACCTCATAATAACTCTCATCTCTGTTCTTCATTTTAAGAATTTTAATCTTTTTGTTGATGACTAATTTTATCCATTTCACTTTTGGTTTAGGGTTTCATTGTTAAGAAATACGCCGCCAAGTTTCGGCTTACCACTCTGCAATGTTTCTTTAGCTGCGTGCAGTCTGCTGTTTTAGCTGTTGCAGTTGAAAGAGATCTTTTAGCGTGGAAGCTTGGATGTGACATTAATCTTCTTGCTGTGACCTACTGTGTATGTTAATCTTCTACTGTTCAAAAACTTCAGCACAACTCAACAACATTCATATAATATATAAATTAAGGCACTTGATATAAAAGTAGACAAACAAAAAATCTCGGATAGAAACACAAGTTTAGAGAAGAATGCTAGCTCCTGGAAAAAATGTTATAATTAGTAGTCATAACTAACTCTCTCTTGATCGACTTAATCTAAATATGCCAATGGCTTTATAGCCTAGTGACATGAGAGCTTTTCTGTAAGGGAAAGTTGTGAGTTCAATTCCACTTGTAACTTTGGAACATTAATGTTTGCCCCTTTAATTCAACAAAAACAAAAAAGCTCAGTCCAAATATAGATGCACTAGTCTCTTTCAATTAATATTCTAAGATCACCTTATATATAAACCTAGAATGTATAATTTCCTTTCTCTACTAGAGAGCTTCATTTTTTAACATAAAGTATAGGAATGCAAGATTCAATCCTTTGATCAAGCTATACTAAACCATATGAGAGAAAATCTGTCACAAAGCCAAAAAAAACTTCTGCACAAAGAGAAAGGACAATGAGAAAATGACAGGAACTTCACAATCCAGACCATGAATTTTTTATATTACGAAAAGCAATCATGGTCATTGGCCAAAAAAAAATTTCTTTTAAGTCAAGTTTTCTAGTACTCATTTTGGGAAAAAAAAATCGATATTCATCAATAATTTTTGTTACATTCATTTTTAAAGATGTTTACATACTAAAACAACATTAAATTTCAACTATAGACCATTAGTTTTTAAGACTTTCAAAATTTAAACTTCCTTTTATGATTTCCTAAACCTTAAACCCTAAGCTAAAAGATTTTTTTTTTTCCTGCCTAAGCTAAAAGATATTTCTATTGATCACACCACTACTAACTTTGATATGACCTGGTGGAATCCAATTCTTATTCTCTCACCACTTGGTCCAAACATAAAAATACTCACTACTACACTTAAAGCTATAATTATTAACAGGACCTGCCTATGACCTGTAATATCACCTCGTCCAATCCAATCCTTAATTAGTAGTGCCCTTCCAGTCAAAAGCCCTGTTTTTGACTTTGATGAAGGGTAGAAAGATTTTGCATATTCCAGTAACTTGGAGAAACTAAGTCAATATAGTATAACCACTATAATAGAATTCTGTACTTATGTGGGATAAACCCTCACAATGTCTGCTAGCTTATTATTAGGAGGAACACAATATTGTAGACAAAGACTATTGTGCCCTTGAGTGTTATCTGTCTTTTAATTTTTTTTACCAGTTATCTCTCTTTTAATCAATAAACAGAGTTTCCTAAAATTAGAGAAATGCATCAGGAAGTGGGATTTTATTTTTGTGGTCCAGAAATTTAGTTAATCTACAATGATTCAAGAGATAGAGATACATCATAAATCCATGAGTGCCACTATCTTAACCTACTTTTTCTTTTTTCACATCATGATCCATTATACAAACAGTTGACGTACGGTATGGTTTCTCTTAATGGATCCACACTTCAGCCATCTTTTGTTTTTATATAAATGTGTATGTGGAAAAGCTTACAATTCATAACAACGTTTAATTCAGCCCTTTCTCGAACTGTAAAATTCTGTTTGGTGTATAATGGGAATAAGACATATTGGAAAGGGAATTCAAAAAAAAAAGCAATAGAAATACATAAAAAACATATCAGTGCAACAAAATCCAAAAATTCCAGATGAGTCATTTTGTACTTTTTTTTGGTGAAATTATAAAATCGCCACTGGATTTTAACAATAAGAATATCTTCATTCATAACAAGAGTATCTCAATTCACAATAACTCACAGCTAAAATACATAGTATCTAAATGCCTCTATTGTTGCTAATTGAGAGACTCTTGTTGTGAATTAAGATACCATTGTTGTTAAAATCCAGTGGCATTTTTGTAATTTTATAAGTACAAAATGATTGATCTAGAATTTCTAGATTTCGTTTTACTGAACTGTCTTTCCTTATTTTCCTTATCTTTTTTTATAATTCTTTGGATTGAAAAATACTTGGTCTATCCGAAATGTAACATATGTCGTGTGCGTAATTGAGTTCATAAATGTGATCTGGTTAGTGTGAGTACTTAGATAAATGGTCCCACTCCACTTACGCCTGAAATTCTTAGAACAGAGTAAATTTAGATGAAAAGTTCTGTTATTTAGATATAGGAAGTTCTTATGAATTATTTATGTACCAGCATTAACAGACTAATGTTATTTTGTAGGGTATAGTTGTAACAGGGATTTGTTATTGGCTTCAAGTATGCACCATAGAGACTAATGGACCGGTTTTTACTGCAATGTTTACACCTCTTGCTCTTATCATCACAGCAATATTATCTGCTATTTTGTGGAAGGAATCACTTTACTGGGGAAGGTACATATTTAAATTTTTAAAGTATTATAATTTAGTAACTGTGCTTAATCAGACATTCGTAATTCACTTACAAAAATTAAGTTATAAATGAATTATCATATCTTATTGTTTATGATTCTTTCTTTCTCTTCTCATGTTAATGTTCCTTGGATTTGAACCACAGGGCTATTGCATTAACCTAGTATTTTTAAAGCTAACGCAAATATACATAATGTTAACCTTAGCTGGAATTTAAGAGTCTTGACCTTTTTTGCCAAAATTTCTGTTAACCTATATTAACGAGATATGTATTTGTGTGTGTATTGACAGAATTAACCTTTATTAACGATATAAAAAATACCTTATATTGGAACTAAGATAATTTCTCTTTTATTAAAAATATATATAGGTATTGATTGTTTTTGGTTTTTGATAAAATTATCGAATTTTCTGAACTTCAAAATTATATTATATTTGAGTATTGTCAAATAAAACTAAACATAACTTTTGCAAAAATATTTGTTATTCATAAAGTTAAAATCCTTTACTTGTCTTACTTAAGGGAATTAAGTATCGTCTTTTTTTGTTGGTAATAGATACCCTTTCTAGTTTCAAAATGTATGCATTTTTTAAAAAATAAACATAAATTCAGTTGCATGTATTTCTTTTCAAATTTGTGAAAATTATCCAATTCACACTTTTCTTTTTGGGATAAAGTCATGTTTATTTTCAAAATTGAGCTAAAGTGTATTTAATTTTTGTAAATTCATGAACTGATTATAAGCTTTTGGAAAAATATTTTAGATCTTTAAAATATTGTATTATGCTTGGATAGAATACGAAGCAGAAATTGAATGAAAAACAACAATGTTGTGCACAGTTCACTCTTCATGCCACACTTTTTTTCCCAATGCTATGAAATTTTTTAATTAAAAGCTTGAAAAAGAATTCTTACAATTATATAAAAGCCAAGTAGCTTCCCAAAAGTTAAGTTTGGCTGTCAAAAAGCACATTATATGGGACCCGTCTTTCCTTCTTTTTTCAATAGTCAGCTATGAGTCATTTTCTACAAAACGGTGTGTTTTGGTGTAAAATGCCCTGCTGTTCTATTTTTTTTTTATAAAAAAAAATAGCTTAAGTATATTTTGAAGATCCTAAAGTACCAGATAATATCTTAATGTATTTTTTGAAGATCCTACAATAGTTTTTAGTATTATCAGTATCCTAAAATATTTTTTCAGTACCAATAGGTGTTGACAAATTTACTATTTTAGGTGTATTCTTCCCATCCAAACCTAAGGTAATTATCTTAAAATGTCAAGTGTTACTAAAAAATAATTTTTGGTGCTAGAAAAATAATTTTGGGTGTTAGATACAATAAAAGTTAGTTTAAGATACTTACCTTATGTTTGGAAGGAGAAAAAACTCCTAAAAATAATAAATTTTTTGGTACCTGCTGATACTAAAAATATATTTTAGAATACTAGATAATACTAAACACTATTTTAGAATCTTCAGAAAATATATTAAGGTATTATCTAGTACTTCATCAACTTCAAAATATACTTCAGGCTATTTTTCCCAAAAAAAAAAAAAACAAAACAGTGCAGTTATTTTAGAAAAGGATTGGCAGCGGACATTCCAAAATGGAGGAAAGCCGGATCCCATTTTGTGTGTGTGACGTGTGTTTGTTTTGGGTGGAAGTGGGTTTTTTTTTTAATAACAACAGAAACTACAACTATATTCAATAAATGTCTAGCTAGGGATAATTTTATTAAAATATTATAACTATAGATATACATACTGTGTACTATACATAATTAAAACATATTCAATACTAAAAAAATTGATGATTTTCAATTGGCCAATAGTATTTATATGAGTTAAATTATCAATTTATTTTTAAAATATTATTTTTATTAACAAATAATAATTATACTAAAATATTACTCTCTTCCGTTGTAAATAATGTATGATATTAGATAACTAATTTACAGAATTAATAAACTAGTTGAATTAGTTATTTATTAAAAATGTTGGTTTTTGTTATACTACTCCTTCTTATCATTTACATCAAAAATTACTCTTGATGAAAAAACCAATGAGAATACTAACCAATCCCGTGGCCAGACCAATCTAGAGTTTTAGATGTGTTGACTAGGTTATGTGTAGTTTATGTATGGATGTTTTATACATAATTTTGGATTAATACTTTTTTATTCAAAATGTTGATATATTGAATCATGCTTAGGATGATCCTTGGTTAACCCGAATTCAACAAGTTGATCCTTGAACCACTATTTCCACAGGTTTATTGACTTATTTGGTTTCCATTATGTTAGAAAACACTGTAATATGTGTAATTAATAAAGATATTTTATTAAAAAGTTATGACTTTGACATGTAAAGTGGATGATTGGCTTATATTTAGAACCAAAGTAAATTTTTCGATTAACCCTAACACTTAAGATTAGAATGGAGTTAGTTATGTTTTATATGTCCTATGCAACTATATAAGAATGGTATATTAACTGCTATTGCTTGCGTTTTGTTTTGGGCCACTTTGTAGTGTTGGAGGGGCAATGTTGCTGGTGGTTGGACTCTACAGCGTATTGTGGGGAAAGAACAGAGAGTGTCCCAAGCAAGAAAGCCATCAGCAAGATGATGAGGAAGATACAAGTCATTCAAAATTAGAGGATACCAAATTGGAGTGCATTGTTAAGCACTAATAATTTCCTCCACTTGACATGTCCTTGGAAAGCTGGACATATATTTATAAAATCAATCCCACTATATATTCACAAATTGTTGAGTGTAAAGCTTGTGTTTGTTTAGTTTTTGTTTTTTCTTAATTCAGAATGCATATTTAATATTAATAATACAGAGTTGGCTTCTCATTGTTAAAAGGTTAACTTTTTCTTGTTCTTAATTAAACCTTCCAATTTAATTAGATACACTTATTTAATTTAATTAACTTATATAAAAAAATTAGATAATGTTATTAACTTTTAGAATTTGAGCTCGTGAATCTAAGTCAACTCACAAGGTGGGCCAAAGATACAGAGATCAAGCATGCATATTTTTTTTCTTCCTGACTGTTATTAAGCAATATCCAACACCCTGATGTTATTTTGCCATAAGCAATATCCAACACCTGATGTTATTTCATAATAGTATTAGGCACTTTAACCTAATTTATGATTCATTCAATATCCTAATTTCTTTTGGGGAGAATTTCAGTAAGAACCCACAGATCACAATTAATTTAAAATCAGTCACAAAACATTCTGAAATTTCAATTCAGACTCAAAGACCAATTTGAAATTAATTTTTCATGGTGAAATGACCAAATTGCTCTTCCCTTTTTTTAAAATAAAATGTTTATTTTTTTCTGGCCACCGGCGGTGGGCCCCACGCCAGAGCTCTGTCACCGGACGTCGAAGGTCCATCATT
>JBAGKO010000010.1:26015556-26028636 GCA_037177275.1 Acacia concinna
ATCACATCTAAAAGGTATTCTCTTACTACTCGGTCTAAACGTCTATGATAGATCCTCTATCGGGATTAGAAAAAAAATTTTCCGCTGCGTTGTATGTTCTAATCCCAACAGTTAGTGCAAGACTTTTTACCCAAGAGGGGGGTCAATTTGGTGATATTAAAATTTAAAACTAAAATAATTAATTAACTTAACAAAAGATTGAGTTTAGAAAGATTTAACGGAAGTATTGACTACACAGGTTTATATTGGTTCGGTCCAACTATTGTTCTACATCTAGTTACTCAGTGTGCCATTGAGTTTTCACTAGTCTTCAAGATTCCAATGGGCTCTTAGTACTACAATACATCTTTGATATACCACTCAGAGCTCACTCTCCCTTATAGTGTATAACCAAAGCCCAACCTCAAGGTCCCTCTACCTTTAGTAACTCTAATAGAGTATCTGAAGGTTTTTACAAAGCCCTCATACAGAGTAGATATATAAACATTGGAGCTCAGATATGAAAATAAAGAATATTTAAGATGAGAGTTAATGAAACAGAGTTTTGATGAAGTTTGGACTCCATTGGCTGATGGTCGTCTTAAATGCCTTCTTTATTTATAATGTGTCTAATGTTGATGACCATTGAGACTATTCAAGTGTCCGTTGTGACTATTAAAGTGTTTGTTTGAGTTCGTTAGTGACCAAAGAGAATGTTCTTTGTCTTCATGGGTTAACATTTAATGCTCTGAGACATAATTTTTCTTTTTGAATTTTTGAGTTTGAAACTATTCTTGAGCACTTTTAATCTATTCTATAACATGTAAGAAGACTTGAAGAAATGTTAGTAGCAAATGGGTATTAATAAATGTAAGCTTTGAATGAATTTAAAGATTATGATACGATGCTCTGTTTTATGATTTTCAAGAATTCAAAAAACCTCGAGGTTGAGAAATTTAGTAGAGCTTTCATTGGATCTTACCTTGGTCAGAGAGTTTTGGGGCACTTTGAATTACACAATGAGGTTTTAGTAGACAACTCGCTAAACCAATGAGGTTAGATCAAACCTTAATGTTAGAGTCCAACCTCGATGTTTGCATCTCACTTAGTCAGTGAAGTTTCATAAAAACTTCTAGGTTTGTTGTGAATCCTCGCTATCAATGACATTTCTAGCAAACACAGATTCATATTATAATGATATTTGGTCAAACATCCAAGTTTTGACAAAACCTCAAGATTTGACTACAAACCTTTACAGTCAAATCTTCATGTAAAAAAACTTTGATCTTTTAAACCTTTGAGATTTAATTGAATATTACTCAAGTAAGATTGATCTCTCAAGTAATTTTCTCTTAGTCCATGATTTTCTTTACCTCTAGTTAGGTGTAACTCAAGTAACAAACGTGAATTACTCTTTGTCAGATATTTTTCAAAACTTACATTCTTAAATCCTTTTTCAAGTTTAGTTATTATCAAAACATGGGATATAACACCATATATAGTTATCAGAAATAATAAAATTATAAATCAAGTTGTTAAGCTCAACAAATCTTCAATTAAGTTGTTAACCCAATATGTGATTTCTAAATATAGGTAAAATGATTTTATTGCCCTCTTCTAATCTCCTCTCTCATCTTAAAAGAGTTTCAATACTATTTAACCTAATTTCTCAATATTTATTTAAAATATATATTGATAACATATATTAAAATAAAGTATGAGTAGCTTAAATTAAAGGAATTTTTATTTTCTAGAAGGATAGATTTAAATAATAATTCAAGAAAAAAAAATAAAAAGAAAAGCTATTACCAAAAATAAAATAAAAAAGAAGCATAAAATTATCAAATAAATGTTTTTTTAGTTGAATATTGTGAATAGAAAATTTTAATTTTGGAAGAACTCAACTTAAATATTTTTTCAATAAATAACATTAATCACCTAATTCTTGTGTAATACATAGTTTGCTTTTTTTTTTTTAAATGTTAATGAAACTATTCTCTTGTCTTAATGCGGTTAATGAAAATCTTTAGTTGATACGTAGCTTGATATATTACCAAAGTGAATATTTTTTTATCAAGGTAGTTTAGTTTTCTTCTAAAATAAAAATCTAGTCAAAAATACTTTTTTCAATATTCTACTAAAAATCATTTAATTAATATCAGGGGTTATGCTTTCCATTCCTTAAATTATTCATGATGATCAATCCACCAAAAAAAATCTTTCATTCAAATGAATTATATTTTGTTTTATGATATTGATATATATGCTTATTGAGAAAATAAGTTACAAATCATTGTAATGAAACCCTTTTAAGAAGAGAGAGGAGTTTAGGATATAACATTAAAGTCACTTTATCTAAATTTTTGAAATTCTAAATTGTGTCAATAACTTAATTACAGATTTATCAAGTTTACCAACCTGATTTATAATTTTTCTATTTCACGCAACTTTATATGAGATGTTTCTAAGTATGGGAAGATTTGGTTATTAATTATACTATTAGTAAACATCAGGAATGGTTTGTAATTAAGTGCCACTCCCAAAAGTCTACAAAGCAAGTTTTCCTTTTTCTTGTGGTATAAGCACACAAAAAAAATTACTATAGTGTCATGCACGTATGACTTTAGCAATCCATGTTTAATAATGAAGATATGAAAGTCCGCGAGATTTTTTTTTTTTATTTCATACAAAATTACAAGTCATACAAAACAAAACAGAAATCATAAGCGTCATTGTGATTTGATAAGGTATGATCCCTTTTAAGTTATATCCCAGCATGGGTAGTTCCTTGAGTCTCAAAGATTTGGGAAGATCCTCCTTACCAATTCAATCAATAATTTGTTATTGATATAAGTACAATACAAAAACAACAGTTGATTTCAATTTGCTCTCAGAATAACCTCTATTAAGCCACATCAAAAAATTTCATAAGAATCACTCCTAAATTTCGTTGTCCTATCTGTTTTATTTTTAATACCTATAAAATTAAATTTTACTACTATTTTAATTTAATTCATGCTAAAAAACTTGGTCATCCTAGTCAGTTTGAACGAGTAATTGAGTCCTTTTTTTCTATACCAAGTGGGCTTTTATTATCTCCATGACAGCCCAATAGAGAATAAAGTAAAGAGAACTGTATCAAAAATAAAATAGTGAAAAAAGAAATTGAAGTAAAGATCAATAACGTCGACGCCATCCATATTTTCTTGGCAGAAAAACAAGACATTCACTATATTTAAATATGTTTTGACTGTGTAAGCAAAATAATTTTTATGATTAAATGTGTAAGCATAGATTGATTCAAAACTCGTGTTCGCTAAATTATGTAGTTTTATTTAGTGTTTACTATTTCCAACTAACTTGATAACAATGTCAAACTTTCGGTGACTTTTTCCCCCTAATTATTTTAACAAAATTCCCAAGTAAGACTCTTTCCAGCTCATTGGTCCGAATTTGAGTTGGAATTAAGGACCTTCTAAAGAAGTACAGAGGCTAAACAAATTATTTAACAATATCACCTTAATTCATAGATATGCCGAGTCGAGTTACTCTTACGGCCTCTGCCCCTCTCACATTTCACTGTTATCAAGAATAGTGATAGATATGTTTTGTGGTGTGGACTGTGGCTTCCTTGGCTAGGTTTTCTCATCACATTATTGGGCTAGGTGATCTCACGTGCTATTTATGTTTTCTCCTTCATTCAACCATACATTATTAACAGTGGAGCGCCGCATGATCTTTTGTCAGTCGCTCCTCTTCTGTTTGAATTTGAATCTCAATCATCAAATTTGTCTTTCGTTTTGAGCAAATGCAGTGTCTCACTCATTCAAGATCCGATCCTAGCTTTTTCTTCTCTTCGTCTATATGAATCGAGTGTTAGATATGGTTGTTGGGGTGGTGAGGCAGAGTCCTACTGCATGTGTATATCAAGCAATTTTTGCTTACAAAAAACTAGGATTTTGCATTTTTTGGGCAAGTTTTAAGCTTAAACTCTTTAGCGAAAAAGACATAAATACAACTTAAACATGAAAAACACCAAAAGGTTTGTTAACTCGTAGTAGGGACAAATAGGTCTCTATGGAGGAATATGGAATATTGAAGTCTTAGGTTTTACCACAATGTCTCTCAAGTTTTTTTTTTAACAAAAAAAAAAAAAAAAGGAAAGAACCCTTACTAGCGCTTGAGAGTCACTGCCACCAAAGCTCCACCTGTAATATCCCAATTTTGGGAAACTCCTTAAGTTATAATAAGATTAAAAATCTTATTATTTTATATGTATTTTTGAGGTAACTTATAGAGATTAACTAAAGATTTATATGATTATAAGCATATGGGAATTATTGAAGAAAATTTAAGAGAAATAGTGGAACACATGACTTGTAATTAGTCATTTAATTTCCTCTATTATTCCATAAGAATCAAGTGAAGATAAATAGCCTCAAGTTTTTAAATGCAATATTGGTTAAATATATATATATGTGTGTGTGTGTGTGTAGTCAATTAATCATCTCATATTACATGGAGATAAAAGAGAGGGAATAGTGTTTGGTTATTACATATATATATAAATGTGTGTATGTGGCTAACCATTTTATCCATTGGATTATTCTATGTTTTATGGAGACAAGAGGAATGCTTTGAACCAATGGTTAAAAAGTATATAATAGCCATCAAAGTTGAATTTTTCTAAGAAGAGAGAAGAAAGAAGACAATTGAGTATTGTTGTTCTACGGAGAAGCAATGCAATTCGGCTAGCACACATGTATTTGACCAAGTCTTCCATTGTTTTTTTTACGCCAATAGAGATTAGAAGAGAGAGAAGATGGAAAGCAATTGGTTAACATTCCATCAGTTTCTTTTGTTGCCAGCCATTGAATTCCATTGGTTATACAAGATTAAAATGGTAGCTACTCACCACTTTATTCCCATCGGTTTTATTACATTCATTTGATTTCCCCACCCATTTCATCCGACTTCACACCTTCAGTTCTTCATATTCAATTTTCTCTTTCCTTTCATTCATTCTATATCATTTCCATGGTAGAGAGGAGAGAAACCAAAGGATTCTATTCTGTTGGAATTGCTACAAACTGTGAGTATGAAACCAAGGGAAATCTGGAAATATCTTGGAAAATATTACTGCAACCAAAGGTGAGTGGATTTCTCTTCTTTTTCTTATTCTTTGGTTCTATTTTAACATGCATGTCAAGATGGAGAAATTCTGGAATGTATATGTATGGGTATGGGTTTCAATACATTTAAATGGTGCATGTAGGATTATATTAAATTCTGGAAATAAAGGTTGAAATAAAGAATTTTGGAAATGCAAGCAATGGTATAGTTGAGACCTATTCATTGTTGGTCCAGAATGGTGTTCTGTGTTCATATGAATTTTTGAAAGGGTTAATGAAACCCAATGGCCTTGAAAATTTGTAGGATGATAGATGGCTTATTAAGCTTTAAAATGAGTCATAAATCATGTATTTTAGATTTATGGATTTAGAGTTACAATTTTATGAAAATAGGGTATGATTCTGGAAAGTGAGTTCTGACTTTCGAAAAGGATCTTTTCGAAACTGTATTCACATGACTCTGGATGGCCGTGAAATTTTAAGAGGGATAAATAAACGTATGAAATTGTATAATGGGCTTAGAACCAGGTCATTTGAAATTTTTTGGATTTAATTATGAATTTTTCAATTTGCATGACTCTGACAGGGCAAAATTCTGGCAGTAGGACTTTGTGAAATTTTTATACTAGGCAAGCCAATTTCATTCCTTATGAAATTTGATGGATAAGTAGTAGAAATCCTAACATTTAAAATGAGTCCAAGATCATAGCAAATGGATGTCTAGAATAGAATATATGATTTTTGGAAGGTAGAGCTCAGAATCAATGAAAAGTCAGGATTTACATTAAGTTAAGATTAAGAAAAAGGTTAAATTCCAGTAAGTAAGCTTAGTGTTTATTATTGTTCTTAATGGTTGTTACACATTATTGGCTGATTAGGGTTTGAAATTTGTGGAAGAGACCCTTAGAAGTCATAAATTGAAAAGCCAAAGAAGAAGGTTAAAGATTCAAGGTAGCATAGTTACATAATTTCTAATGTCATTACTTGCTTGCATATTTTGTGATATTTCACATGTATGTTTGGTTGAGCTTATGATTGCTTTGTTTGATGTCATGATGATAATGATGTCAACTATGTTATGTTGCACTTCTAACATGTAAATGCTATAGCTTATGTTTTATATAAGGTGCATTAAGATGATGATGCCATAGGGCATAAAAAGCATGTAAACTCCCTATGTTAATTTTACGCTTGTCACATATTGCTTGCTGTTTGATATTAATATTATGATAACTTGCTATTGGGATTCTCAAGAATCTCACCCCCCCCAATAACAACCATGAACTAGGGTCGGAATAATCAAAGAGGAATGGAAAAGAAGTCCAAGGATGAAGGCCGTTTTGCTTACTATATGTATGCTGAGGAGTTTGCTGGAAACTGTATTTAAATAGTAATAAATTATGTTTTGTGCTAGATGACTTATCTAGAATTTATATGTAAGCGAGTGATGTATGGAACTATTTTTCCTGTAGAATCTTTAAAGGGCTTATCCGATAAAATTGGAAGTACATTATTTCAATATTTCTACGTTTAATTACAATTTACCAACGTTTGACCATAAATCTATTTAGAAATGAATGATACCATTGGAAACAAAAAAATTCAGTTTTTACGTTATTTGTATAATAGTGCGACTCTAATGAACGTTAAGTGACCTAAAAGATAGTCCATACGTAAGGTGTGACATGTAGCATAAACACTTAAAAATAGCAATTTCCAAGATCCTTAACCCTCTTCTGTAACTAATAATACACAATCAAGTAATTAATCTAGCATATTTTATTGAGTGTTGATAGTCCATATCAGTAGAAATCATATTTTCTTAAAATAGAAAAAAGTACAAAAAAATTAAACTAGCCACAAGAAAGAAAGAAAGAAAGTGTCACAATGATATATTACAGCTCTGATCGAAAAATGAGAATGAGTGTTTAAAGACTACCTCAAACAAAACAAAAACCTCAAGGAGTCTCCAACAAGTGATAAGCTTTTAATGATTATGCTAAAATATTCTAAAAAATAATAATAAACACAAGATTTAGAAAGGTGATAGATTTAATTTTAAATAATTACAATGAGGTCATATGGTTTTTGTTCTTATCCATTAGTGTTA
Organism: Acacia concinna; assembly: GCA_037177275.1. NCBI lineage: Eukaryota > Viridiplantae > Streptophyta > Magnoliopsida > Fabales > Fabaceae > Acacia > Acacia concinna. Next base: position 26,022,778 of record JBAGKO010000010.1, read on the forward strand.
GGTGTGGTCATAAGGAAAGGGCATCATAGTGAGGTAAAATTATGAGATAAGATATAAAAGAATTAATGTACTTTAAAAGCTTTGAACTATTTATGAAGAGTAAATGATTAAATAATAGTAAATGTATCACTAATTTTTTTTTAAAAAAAAAAGATGCATCAATTTTGGGTCTACATAATATCTAAATAGCTAAATAATCTAAAATAAGAAAAGTTGGTAAATATGTGTGAAGAGAGAAAGAGATCAAGTGAGCAAAAAATAGATACAATCCTTACTTAAAATCTATCAAACATATTAAATTATGTAATCATACTTGGTCGGTCAATTGATTAGGGACAACAGAAACAACATAATACATACTTTTATTAATTAATCAATTAAAAAAAACAATACAAATCATGTTATGAATATTAATTATGTAGGTGTCCATTGACCATATCCTAGTTAACATTTAATGCTTTATTGTACTTCTTTCACAAGACTATTCTTGCCCTCCAAGTTCCCCCTCCTACTTCCTCCACGAGCAATTATCCTTAGCCTCTAACTTCCAAGTCAACAAACTTGGTCTTGAAGTTTGCTTGTTCTCTAAGGATGTTTTTGGCTATAAATAGAAGTATAGGTAAACATATTGAAAACACACGCAACTCTTGAATGAGAACTTCTCCACTTCTTTCTCTCTTCTCTTCTATTATCTCTTTCTATTTTATCTCATATATACTTTATTTTCATAAGGCATTATCAACATGATAGTTCTAAAGTATACTTCTCTCAGAGTTTACCTTTACAATTTCTTTTAATTTCTTTTACTTGATTTGATCAATCTAGGATAATCTGAGCCACTATATAGAATTAAAGAGATTTTGTTATTGATTGTTTTAAACATCGGACTCCATGGCTAAAATTGAAGATGGTGCTCAAATGGTGCCCACGTGTCTGCCACTTTTTTTCTTATACAACCAGACTTAGAATTCCCCCCTTCAGCTCCTCATGCAAGTTTGTCTTATAGGTTCTTGGAGTTCCAATTGTGTGGTGCAAATTTGTCCTTATTGAACTTTATAAAAATTCCAAAACATCCTTTCTGGCAACACTTATTTATTTTTGCAATTTAATTTCTATTTCTTCTTCTCTCCAATTTCTCGCAAGTTTTCTTACAATAAAACCAAACAATTTGTAATACCAAATATCTTCAGGGGAAATGACAAAAATACCCTTTTAGCCAAAATTTCATGTTTTCCAAATAATCCTACATAATTCCAATTTATTCATTTAAATTACTTTAAGCATAATATACTCAATAAAACCCCCAAATTACATGGAATTACGTGGTAAAAATATGAACTATCACATATCGAAAGGTCACATGCTTGCATCTTAAACTTATAAATAATATACAATAACATTACATATATCATAATGGATAAACATTACTTACCCTTACAGGAACACTCACCTCAACAAGTAAATTTCTCACTAATGTGAACCTACAAATCTTGCTTAGACGAGTGGATTATTTGTGTAATCTAAATTTTTTGAATATGTTTTTCTTGAAACAAAAGGGTTATGCTTGTTGATTAGGAGAACCTTATAGTATTATTTAAATATTTGGGAAGAGGATATTTTGGACTTTTGTTGTCAAAGGTGTAATCTGGAGTGGAGTTGAGTGGGATAAATATCAAGTGTGAGAAATAGGATAGCATTGTCATTATAATAAATAGCACTTAGAGCCTATGGTGAGTAGGTTATGCATAATCACGTATAAAAATATTAAGTTCACTTTAGGGGTTGTTCAAGCAAATCCCAAAAAGGCACTTTGATCTTAGAACAATATAGGTCATATCAATTATACCCATCCTACATTTGTGAAGTTTTTTACAAACCCCCACAAGTGACACCAATAGATAAGATTAGTATGACCACGTTACCTGAAACTTATACCAATGATAGTAGTCAAAGAAAACTTCCTATTGTTAGATATGGATCAACTACAAAGCAAAAATATGTTTTGGTCAAGTAATATGACCTTGGCACATCTCAGGAGTCATTTAGAAATCTTGTAAGTTTCTCATAAGTCTGATGAGAAACATCGGTAATAGGAATCTAGATATGAATTGAGAATTTTCTCAATAGGGAGTTATACTAACATAATATAACACCTCTATATCAATAATTTGAGTTTTAATATCTGAAACCTCAATTCTATATTAAAAAAACCCAAATTGGGATTCCTAAACCCTAGCCTAGATCCCTAAAACCTTGGAATTAAAGAGTAAAAAGGAGAAGGGATGATTAGAGATGCTTACTGACTATTAGAATTCTTAGGGAGCTCTTGGAATAGAACCCTAGCAGAGCTTTTGTTTCTCCCATTTGAACAGGAAAAAGAATCAAATTAGGTACCCTAGAGCCGGTAAAACGGGTTGAGCTGTAGCTTACCAATTTTGGCAGGCTTGAGCTGGCCAAAGCCGGACTATTAACAAAATGGGCTAAATGGGCTAGCCCATTTCTATCTTTTTTTTAAAAAATTATTTCGACACTTTAAACTCATGTATTTGAGTCAATTACTCTTATCCCCTTATCTTTAATATTGTATTTAACAACTTTCTCATACTTTTTATGTGACATTATTATTTTCATATTATATTTATTTAATCTACTATTATTAAATTTAAAAGAGAGAAATATACATATTTTTGTGATATGAGTGGTGAAAAAAATGAAGGTTAAAATGAAAAATGGTTACATAATACAAATGTATAAAAGAAATGGAGTGTGATATGAGTAGGTTAAAGAAAAAGTAAGTAAAAATAAAAAAGAATTATAAATATTAAAAAATAAAAAACATTAAAAAAAGAATTTTTAGAGGGGTTGGTGGGCTAGCCCACGAGCCCACCTAAATGGGCTCGGGCTCGCTAAATTCTAGCCGATTTATAAACAGGCTAAACGGGCTAGGCTTGTTTAGCCCGTCGGGCTAGCCCGCAAGCTGATTTCCAGCACTAGGTCACCCCTTTTCTATTTATAATATTTTTATTATATTATATTTTATTATTATTCTTATTACATATAGGGTACAAGTGTAACCAACACCCCAAACTATTTTTGAATGTGCAATTAACACCTTAAAGTATACAGGGATGAAATTTAGACCACAAATTAAGTTAGAGCAATTGTGCCCCTCATCTAAGAGACAATTAACCTTGTCTAAAAAGACAACATCCATCTCTATTGGTGTTGGTTTATAGACACTTCAATCACCCTTTTAAAGTTTCTAAGTTCCTCTCCACCACTGCCATTTAATCATCCTATACTTCAATAGACATTTTCTCAACCACTTATGTGACAACAACACCTTCACTTGTAGGCTTCTCCTCTTCCATTTAACTTATTTAAATTATCTTTAGTAACAATTTTAGCCTCAACCTTAGTTGTTTTTTTAATAACAACAACCTCTTTAAGAGGCTTTGGTTTAGTTTTTCCATCAAATGCCCTAGGTTTGTACACCTACTTCTTCTCCTTTGTCGTCACCACCTCTAGGACCTTCTTATATTCCTCTTTAAAAGCTTTCACAATAGGCCCTAATGACTTATCTTTATTCTTTTTTTGATACTTAGCTATGTGCTTCTCCTTCTTAGGTTTTGCTTCAATAACTGGCTTCTCAACCTCTTTCTCTTCAACAGCAGTTTCTTGACAAACTACCTATGCCACGCCAATTACTCATCTACTTTTTGGGGATCTTCAGCCATGTCAAATGATGCAAACCTAGAGTTAAAAGTTGTTAATATGTGCAAATTAATTAAGAAGTCATCACTTTTCCTATTTATTTTGTAACTATTATTTTTTAATAAGGGCAAGAGCCAAGAGTCATTAATTTCTATTTTAGGTTCCATTTAGTTAATAATGGCATACTTGGATTTTTTTTATTATTAAGTGATTATTATTTTAATCTAAAAGCCCATAATATTATCTCCATCACTCATATTGTCTTTCATAATATGACTATATATTCTCACAATTAGATTGTAATCTATGATATGATTTATCCTATTTTAAGATATCATAAAATATCTTTGTTATCCATTTAGCCCTACACATTCATATATTAGATTAATTTTTTAAGAATACAATATCCTTTCATATCCTTAAATAAATAATATTTCCCAATGTCCTTAATTAATTAATACATTATTTGTTAAAACCTTTCACACCAATAATCTGATTGAAATATCTCCATCATTATCTTTCATTAGTATTTTAGGCGGTTTAGATTAAAATATTGTTTTAGTAGATTCCTAGTTATTTAATAGTTCTAACTTGAGCAAGTTTATTGAGTTATAAATATCCCTTCTATTTATTCTATTTGGAAGAAGAAGTTCAGTTATGGAGTTATGAATAATAATTTTTAACCAATATTTATACTTTTTGGTTATGTGATTGATTGAATACCAAACGACATAAGAGAGTGATCAACTCTTGTGTTATACTTGGAGTTCTTCGGACGTGTTTCCTTTGGGTGCTAGGTTTAGTATACTAAGTGTTTTCTTGGACGTGTGTTCATAAGTTGTTAGTTTTAATATCTTTATATTTTTCTTTTAATTATTTATAAATTCAATTTCATATCTATTAACCTTTTTGTATTGAGTTTTATAGGACATGTTCCTATTGGGTCCATATCATTGAAGAAAGACAATTAAAAGAAGTTAAGGCAAAGTAATCCTTAGAGAAATAAAGATGTAGACATAGGGGGAGAGAAGAATTAGTCTTAAAAGAGTTTTAAGAGAGAGAAAGAGAGAAGGGAATAGGATGGGGTCTTAAGTTTGAGAAGCTGCATGCTAATTGGGGAGGTGGTTGGTGGCCATCAAAGTGAAGCTTTTAGTGAAGTTTTTTAAATGAAGTTTCCAATATGTTATTATTAGAGCACAATTACTCCAATTTAATTATTTTAGGGTCAGAATTGCACCTCTAAATACTTTAGGGTATTAATCGCACGATCAAAAATAGTTTTGGGTGCTAACTGCACTTTTACCCTTATATATATATTTGATGTTACACCCTCTAACAACATCCTAGCTTTTTTACGAGATCATTAAATTACTTGTATCACTTAATGGTTCTTTGTGAAAAATAGTAATGTATTGCAAATAATATTTTTCTAGAATCCTGCCTCCTTATATTATAAGGCAAAATACTCAACATTTTTCTTTATGAATAATCAAAATGTATTATAATTTTTTTCCAAAAACCCACCTTTTTATACTAAATAATACGTAATGATTATCTGTAAAGAACTGTGATGTATTGTTAAATGACTTGTTATAGTACTAATATTTGACATTTTTTTAGAATCTCGCCTTTTTATTATGTTTATTATTTTAACCATTAATTAATCTTAAAGAATAAAAAATGGCTCTTCACGAAGAACTATAAAGTATTGTCAAATAAAATGTTTTCATAATCTCACCTCCTTAGATATGATGATTATCACGGTACCATTAAGTATTCTTAAAGAATATGTAATGGTTCTTTGTGAAGAACTTTAAATTATGTCAAATAAAATTGTTTAAGAATCTTTCCTTTTCAACCTCATTATACTTAAGATGTTGAGATATTTGTTGAGGCAAGTGAATCGCCCAAGAGGGGGTGAATTGGGTGTTTTCAAATTCTCTTCAAAAGCTCAAACCCAAGGAGTATACTGGTTTGGTCAAAACTCACGACCTACGTCTAGGTCTCAGTATCCACAAAGTTTCATTATCCTCCAAGATTTCAATAGGCTTTTAGCACCACAGTACAAACTCGATTGACACTTAAGAGTACACTCCCCCTTACAAGGTGCAATCCAAGTCCCCACTCAAAGTCCCTCTACTTTGA
>JBAGKO010000010.1:26032033-26045109 GCA_037177275.1 Acacia concinna
TTAGTGTTCCGAAGACCGAACTCGGGTCAAATTGGTCCGACTCCGATTCAAAATAATACCTTTTTATTTATGTTTCAGCCATTAAAAAGTAGAAATTAAATTAAAAATTACCCAAAGGTGAGAAGGAGGTGGTAGCTGGGTAAGAAAGAAACTATATAAAGGGAGGCATGAGGTTGCAGAGAAGAGCAAAACGAAGTCCCAGTTTGGGAAGAAGAAGATGGGGTCCAAAATGGCCTCTGTTACTCTCACTCTCTTCTTAGCTATTGTGTGCGTGAGTGCTAATAACTACGTCTACTCTTCCCCTCCTCCTCCTCACTCTCCGCCGTACGTCTACCACTCTCCGCCGCCTCCGGCGGTACACACTCCTCCTAAGGCACCCTACCACTACGCATCTCCTCCTCCACCACCAAAGAAGCCTTATAAGTACCCTTCACCCCCACCTCCGGTTCACCATTACGCTCCCCACCCAGTTTATCACTCTCCACCACCACCCAAGAAGCCTTACAAGTACCCTTCTCCTCCACCTCCGGTCCATGTGTACCCTCCAAAGGCTCCTTACCACTACCCATCTCCACCTCCTCCTCCTAAGAAGCCATACACGTACCCTTCTCCTCCTCCTCCGGTTCACCACTACACGCCTCACCCGGTTTACCATTCTCCTCCTCCACCAAAGAAGCCTTACAAGTACCCATCTCCACCTCCTCCGGTTCACTACTCTCCTCCTAAAACTCCTTACCATTACGCCTCTCCACCACCACCACCAAAGAAGCCATACAAGTACCCATCTCCACCTCCTCCGGTTCACCATTACACTCCCCACCCGGTCTATCACTCCCCACCACCACCCAAGAAGCCATACAAGTACCCATCTCCTCCTCCACCGGTTCACTACGCACCACCCAAGACTCCTTACCACTACGCTTCACCACCACCACCTCCAAAGAAGCCTTACAAATACCCATCTCCACCTCCTCCGGTTCACCACTACGCACCTCACCCGGTCTACCACTCTCCACCACCACCCAAGAAGCCTTACAAGTACCCATCTCCTCCTCCTCCGGTTCACCACTACGTACCTCACCCCGTCTACCACTCCCCACCACCGCCCAAGAAGCCTTACAAGTACCCATCTCCTCCTCCTCCGGTGCACCACTACACCCCTCACCCAGTCTACCACTCCCCACCACCACCTAAAAAGCCTTATAAGTACCCATCCCCACCTCCTCCGGTTCACCACTACGCCCCCCACCCAGTATACCACTCCCCACCACCACCCAAGAAGCCATACAAGTATCCTTCTCCACCTCCTCCGGTTCACCATTATGCTCCTCACCCAGTCTACCACACTCCACCACCCAAGAAGCCATACAAGTACCCATCTCCTCCACCCCCGGTTCACCATTACACTCCCCACCCTGTCTACCACTCTCCACCACCACCCAAGAAGCCATACAAGTACCCATCTCCTCCACCACCGGTTCACCATTATGCTCCTCACCCAGTCTACCACTCTCCACCACCCAAGAAGCCATACAAGTACCCATCTCCTCCACCACCGGTTCACCATTACACTCCCCACCCTGTCTACCACTCTCCACCACCTCCAAAGAAGCCTTACAAGTACCCTTCTCCTCCTCCTCCGGTTCACCACTATGCTCCTCACCCGGTCTACCACTCGCCTCCACCACCGGTCCACGTCTACCCTCACCCACACCCACCATACAAGTACCCATCTCCTCCACCACCGGTTCACGTCTACCCACACCCACACCCAACCCCATACCCACACCCTAAGCCAGTTTACCACTCTCCTCCTCCCCCCGTTCATAAGCCTTACAAGTACGCTTCCCCACCACCTCCTTATCACTACTAGATAGTTCCTTCTCTCACCTCTTTCGCTCCAATTGGTAAGCTAATTAAGTACTATACTCCTTTTCATCACCTGATATCTTTCTGTAACAACATTTAAAAATATTGCTCTTCTAACATTGATCGAGTTTTCCCATGTTTTAGTGAAAAGATCTCCTGTTTTACGCTCGATGACTAAGAATAATGACTTGATGACTGATATCTCGTAGAATAATGAGTTGATGACTGATATCTCGTTCTTAGAAACGAGTTCTCTTAGAATATACAATATCTATTATCGTGTCCCTAATGGCTATGGATTTCTGTCTTAAGTTTGTCTGTAGATATTAAGAACACCTAGTCTTTTTTTCATGCAAAAATTCGATGATATGTGAGGATTTGGCTGTGGGGCTAGGGACCAATGACAAAGACTAATGGGTTTTCTTTAATGAAGTATTTTTAATATGCATGTGTATGTTACAGGATGCAAGAGACTGATGAGTAAATAAAGAAAGCAATGGAAAGAACGAAGCACTACTTTACAATACGGCAGAAGACTAAAGTTGAATGGAAGCAAAGTTTCCGCGTTTTGTCGAGCAAGGGAAAAAAAGTTGTGTTAAATTATTTATTCCACAATTTCTTTGGGTTTTGTTTTTATTATCATGATGTAATGTGACAGTTGTGAGGCACTCTCTGGTCTCGTCTGGTCCATCGCGTGTATTTCGTCCCTTGGTTAAATATTATTATTGGTAAAAACTATTTGCATGCATTGTAGTTTTCAACCTGTTGTGTTTGCAGTGGGCTGTGAAACTAAATTTTATTAATAAAAATAAAATATTCTCGTTCACGCATCCTCTCGATTTCTCTGCCTCTTTCTTTCTCTTCGGACGTGGTCCACAATTTTTAATTTTCCATTATGGTGTTTTCTTGGAATTGTTTCTGCCTTCAAAAGCACCGCAGATGCCAGACCTAGGAACATGATAGGGAAAAAAAGCTGAACATTGTTGTCCAAAGACTTTTCTTCGCTAATTATGATTTGACCTATTGTCATCTATCGCTGGAAGGTATAGATATATGAAAATTTCAAAAGCATCACTCAAAATATTTAAATTGTGGGGGAAAAAAACCAAAAATACAATTGAATTATACAAAAGATAAATAAAGTATTGAATTTTAATACTCCGTTTATTTTTTAAGTTTACAAAATAGTAGTAAAAATAGTTAATAAATAGTTAATACCAAAGCTAGAGCGGTGAATAATTAATAGTGTCCATTTGCTAGTAATCTAATAAATGCTTTTGCTTTTATATTTACTACTATAGTTTTGATATTAACTATTTTTATTTAGGAAATTCAAAAAATATATTAATAACATTGCCAATAACAAATTAAAGTAGTCAGTACAAAAACTAAAGTAGTTAAAATAGAAACTTGCTCAGTAAATAGTTGTAACATATCAAATTTTATCAAATATTCTTTGTAAATGAAATAAATTAAATGGGATAAAATTGTGTATTTTGGTACAAGAAAGATGGCTAAAGTATTTTTTTTTTTAAATTTTGGAATTGGGACTTAGGGTAGTCTTGTTGTATATCATTTTTGCCTATGTTAATTATGTTAAAAAATCATAACAATTTATATTCTAAAAGTGGACATGTCAAGCTTTAATTTGATATATAATTTGTGTGCTTTGGATATTTATGTTGGCAGTGAAATTTGTCAGTTTTTAGAGCAGTGTACATACATAAATTCTCTGGGAATGTTATGATTCCGATTAATCAAAGAATTATTTTTTCCCTAAAACTAGACTTAATAAGGGGCACTTGAACTTTAGAATCACTTCAATTGGATATTTATATAATTATATATGAATTTTTAAAGTTGAGTAAAAATTATACCCAGGAATACAAAATTTTATAAATGTAAGGGTAAATTGCAAAATAATTAAGAGTAAATAAAGATTAGGGGAGGTGTTACCAAAATTTTTTAAAAAATAGGAGAAGCTTGATTAAAGATTACATCATGGTCAATGAAGCGATTCAACATTAAAATTAGGTAGTTAATGGAATAAAATGTTGAACATCATGTTTTATCCTTAACCAACTCATTTCGGTCTGAATAGGGCATGGAGAAGGGATTGAAATTTGATTATTTTGATACTTCCAATGTGTTTAGAATGAAAAATTGTGTGGGGTGAAGGTAGAAAACTAATTTTGAAAGCATTATAATTAAAATTGGAATTCTTATTCAAAAAATGTACATTTTTGGATTGGTCCTGTTTGAAGGGAAATGGAGTGTGATTTTGGTAAATCTGAAGCAAAAAATGGATTAAGGACACGGAATTGTGTAGGGGTAGGCCGGTTGTGATTTTTGAAAAGATAGAATTATACCGGGTATAAAAGGAGAGAGATCGGTACCCCTAAAGGCAGTTTCATAGTTAGGCATTTTAAGGAGAGATAATAAATTTTTATGCTCCTAAGAAATAAGCTCGAATGAGTAATAACTCATTTGCACTATATTTAGACTTGTAGGATATGATATTTGCCAGGGTAAAAATTTAAAAAGCTGGTAGAGAGGCCAGACAAAGAAAAGTTTTCAGGTTGTAACTTTGTCTTTTATAATGTATGTGAAATGTTGCATGTATTGTATGCTACGCATGAAACTAAGATTGAAATTGAGACGCAGGGACACCTGTGATATGGTGTGACTTTTTACGGTCCACTGTTAGACTGAGACAGGGTGATAACTATGAGATGGTGTAACCCCTTTCGGTTCACCACTGGCCTGTAATGGGCGGAAGCCCATGAGGTTGAGGCGGAGATGTTCGTGAGGCAGTGTGATTGTTTACAGTCTACCATGAGACTCAAGTTATGCATTACACCACACATTTGTATTATGATGATTAGAACACTGCATATGTTCTGATGATGATACTGATGACTGTGTTATGATGATATGAATGGTTGCTTTGCATCTTTAGTATAATTACATTCATTTATGATGGACTGTCTGTTGCTATTAAGATTCATTTGAATGTCACTCTTTTCCTTAAATTAATTTATCCAGTTAGAGGTAGTAACTCATGGGGCAAGAAACCAGAGACCGGGTTTTAGATGTTCGAGTCCCAACCAACGAACACTTTTGCTTAGTCCAGTTTAACTAGTTTTTTTGGGAGATTTTGGAACACTGTATACATATATAATTTTTTTGTGAATCCTGTGTAAGAACACTGTATACATTCTAAATTTATATAAATATATAGTACCGGTTTATGTTATTTTGTGTTTATTTATGAATTGCGCTCCAATACTATAATAAATATCGTCCCGAAAGAGGGGTTTGACAATAGCAAAACAAAAATAGTTATTATGAAATATTTAACAAGTACCCTGTTTGCTATTTTAGTTTTGCTATATAATTACCAAAATTTCCATATTGACTATTTTTTATGAGAAATTATATATATATATATATATATATTATATACCGTTATAGAGGTCTCGTGACCGGTGGTCGGTGGGCAGCAAGGGGATTTAAGGATTTTTTTAAAATTAAAAAGTAAGATAATTATGTAATTTCTCACTTTTGTCAACATTTCAAAAATTTTAAATTAGTCTATTTAAATTTATTAAAATAAAATACCCTTATTTATCTTTTATACATATTAAATGTATTTTTCTGTCACATTTCATAAATTTTACGAGGTCTTTAAAAATTATTTTGAAATTAAGTCATTTCCTGAATGTTTTATTGCTAGCAATTCACAGTTATTGTTTTTTATAGTTATATTGTTATTTATAGTTATTGCTATTTGTTAAGTTGAAGTAGTTATTCGTTAAAATTTTGTTGTCGTTAATATTTAGCAAAGAAATTTTGAATTTAATTGTTGCTATTATTTTTGATAAGTTAAAATACCATTATTTTGTTAAATTGTTGTTACGTTTTCTTTTATTTTTTCATATTTTAAATTGCACATATGTAATTTGACTTTACAGTTTAATCACATGTAAATCCCAATAGACTTATTAATAATTTCAAGATTCAGGACTTTTTTTTTTCTTTCAAGATACAGGACTGGAATATAAATAATTTGAGAATATTTTTATGGGAAAATTATAATGAGGTTCCAAATAAGGGACTTTATGTCAAAAAGGTCTCGTAAAATCGGGTATTTGCAGTAAAATTCCGTAGAGTTGTTAATGCAGCTCATGAGGTTGTTAATAACAACTCCATCGTAGCTCATGGGTTGTTAATAAAGACTTCACTGCAATTATGCGATTTTATTGAACCTCTTTAACATAAAATCCATTATTTAGGACCTCACTTAAATTTTCTCTATTTTTTTTGTCTTTGGAACTGTATTATTGCCATATCTGTTGGTCCTTTATCAATATAAATTTATGTAAATTAGAGTGGAAGTCTACGAACCCCCTATGATATAGTGGCATGTAGGCAGTCCTATAATCGCAGCACAATTCGCAGACTTGAACCGCATCTGCAAACATTTAGCTTAACAACTTAAAAAAGAGTGGAACCAAATTTACACATGCCTCTCTTTGCGAATAAATGAAATATCATTTGAAATTGGAGCATATAGTGATGAGATACATTAAACATAAAATGTTAATTTCTGAATCCTTAAATAGAAAAAAAGTTGAAATCTTCATAAATTATTTTCTTAAGAGTTTCCGTCCTTAATTGTTTTTCCATCCATAATTGACCCACAAAAATTCAAAACATTGTGTATTTGTGGCTAACTTTCTCAGTGTATTCTTGCCCCGGAATATGAATCAAAGTATAATGCAAATATATTCCAACCAAAAAATATAATGCAAATAAATAAATAACATTATTAGGAAAAAAGTCCTTTTTGTCTATAGTAAACACATGAAAATGTACAATATTTTATTAAAAAAACCTTATGTCTTTATATATGTATTGGCGCTTTTCTTTTCGCGTACAATATTTTCGTATATCACGTTAAGGTCTTCTTATACCCTTTTCTTTGATATCTAATATCTTCAATGTACATAGAATAATACTCTCATCCTCTATATATGATGTCTCATTTTTTCAATGGTAGTGTCCATTTTTATAAGGTTTTATTTGAGTTAGTTTGAATAAAAAATGCATTTTTATCTATTTTATCCTTAATTAATTTCACACATTGCATTAATTAAAATGTTGACACATTCTCTTTATTCTCTTACATTTTCTCATCATTACTCTCTCTCTCTCACTCATTGATAAAGAAGAGCATTTTTATGGGGAAAAAATGTATTTCCTACATGTTTATTACTTTACACTAAATTTAATTGTTTTTTTTTAAAACTTGACAATTAAACTAAAATGACCTTATATATAGGGATGGAGGGAGTAAAAAGATAAGGTGTGTCCTCATTACTTTTAAATTTCCTTATCCTATAAACACTAAAAAGTTTGTTTGGTATGAGGGAAATGGAGAGAAAGGGAAGAGATAAACTTATTATGAGCTTGATTGAAAAATATTAGAGAAGTGAAGTTAAAAGCTTTTAATGAATGTTTCTTGCACTTTCATCCTATATATTCTATTTATTAAAATTTTATAGGATTTTCGTTTAAATAACTGGTTATTAAAAGTTGATTGAGATGCTCTCTCTTGCTGTAATTGTAAGAGTTAAATATACATGTTTGCTTTGATCTTGAATGCGAGACTCCAATACATCTTGTCTCTTAAATTTATAAAAATTTTAAATTATAAATATTATTTGCAAATATCAAAAGAGAATTTTTATTTGGGGTAGTTTCTGTTACAAATGATTAAAGTAGATAGACTTAGGAGGGCAAGGACTACTGTTCTGATCTGTGGCCGGGTTAAGAGAAATTTTTAAAGTTTGTTTGAGTTATAAGATGGTGATAGCTGATTGGTCACTTTGTCTTCTATTTTCTAACTTTTTCTGGACAAGTCTTATCTTTAACATTATTGACGAGCCCCTTAGCCCCACCATCTCCCATACTTGTTTTACATGAGCCACATGACCCCCAGACCAGGCTTTAAGGCGCTCAGAATATGCTTGGCTCTCCATAAAAACAAGCAAACGAATATTAATTGGGTGTGATTATTAGAGATCGAATGAAATGATCTCTAGATATATAGTTTTTAATAAGATTTCAAGTTTAATTTTGTGACAAATAATTACGATCGGAAAAGTTATTCCTGAGAAGACTAATTTAAGAATAATTAGTTCCCAACAAAGTTTTTGAGAGTTATAAATTTAAAAATATTTATTAGGAATCCAATTAACTCACATGTTATTTCTAGTACGGAGTAATTTATAACTGAACATATTAAATTTATAATTATTTAAATGAATTTTTGCATCTAATCTTTTATAAAATATTTTTAGTACATAGTAGTTATCAAAGAACAATACTACAGATTTAAGCATTTATAACGCTTAATACATAATGGTCACAACTAATAAACATTATGTATGTTGAGTTAGAGGTCACACAAGGATATATAACGCTCAAAAGTAACGGTTGATTATGCACACAGTCATGTATTGCAAGGAAAAATTAAGAGAAGCACAAAAATAATGGCTATAGTTAATAATCGTCATTTAATTAGTAACAAAAATGATGGTTCTTTCAAAAAAAAACTGCCATGTAAATTTAAAATTTGTTAGAACTGGCTATCACCCAAGATGAGTGAATTGAGTATTAGATCAAAACTTATGAACTTTTAAAATCTTTTCGTAAACTAATAAACGTCATAAGTATAAAAGTAATTATCCATAAATTCAAAGATAATTAATTAGTTAGATATGCTTGAAGTAGAAGAGATAAGTGAAGAGAATATGCAAACTATGATTTATCTTGGTTCGGTCCAATCCACGATGACCTACATTTAGTCCTCAAACTCTATTTGAGATTTTCAATCCATTATCTTTTTGTTTAATATGGGCACAAGAGAAGTCGCTACAATCTGTCAAGTTTCATTGGTACTTGAGAATCTTTACATACATACAAGTTTACTTTGGCACTTGCGAAACATTTGTAACTCTCTCAGAATTACTCCCTTTTACACCTTGTAAGGATACAACTTTGATGATGAAAATTTACAATAAATATTCTTTCAAAAGAATGGATAGATAATCACTAAGGCTTAAATATAAAATTCTCTCTATTGGTATATTACATAATCGTTGATAAACAGAGAGTATAAGAAATGCAGATGTGGGGGTCAGAGTGTTGGCATTTTGATACTGTGTTTGTGCAAGCTCTTGTCGTTTGTTGTTTATCTTAAATGTTTCTCCTTTTATAGTTAGTGTCAATTTGAGGACCGTTGAAGATGATGAAGTATCCATTGGCTTTTGAAGCATTTTTCGTCTCGTTGAAATATAACCGTTGGAGTTTTGACACAAAAGTGTGTTTTGTCATCTTGAGAGTACAGTTAACCCTATCTTTGATGCTTTTAATATGTTCTTAAACACATATAACAACTTGTAGAATCATTAGTAACAAATGAGCATCAATAATTAATAATCATAAAAATGATTCTAAGATTATGCTCTAATGCTTTGTTTCTAGATTATGAGTTCATAGAAGAGAGCTTGAGTTCATGAGAAAATGGAGCTTGAGCTATAAGAGTTTAAAAAGAGGAAATTGATTTTATGAGTTAAAGATAAAGAGAGCTTAAGTTCATATTTTCAAAGAGCTTGAGCTATCAGAGTTTAAAGAGAGGAAATTGACTTCATGTGTTAAAAATGAAGAGAGCTTGAGTTCAATATAAAAGGAAAGCTTGAGTCCGTATTGTCATTATGAGTGTAAAGATTTAATACGGAAGAGAGCTGGAGTTCATTTTTTCATAGAGCTTGAGCTATTGATATTAGAGGAAGAACTTGGTTCATTTAAAAGAAAATAGAGAAGCTCAGGTTTAAACCAAAAAGTGAGCTCTCAAGTTCACTTCCATTTGATATGATTAACTACTACATATTTTTCTTTATTTGACGGTTGGTTTTGCTCATATATATATATATATGACAGTTGAACAACCATCATATATTTATCATATATATAACGGTTGTCTAAGTTAAACCGCCATATATTTTAGCCTATATATGACGGTCTCTAGTGAAACCACCATGATGTATTTTTGTGATATATGCCAGTTATTATAACAACCACCATATATTATATCCAAAAAAATTTTCCACCCCAGGGGAGCTTTCAATAAGCCCCTAGTGTTCATATGCAATAAAACAGTAGCAGAATACACGTGTATGAACAAAATTGATGAAATATGAATTGAATGAATATATAATACATATGCATAAATACAAAATATCACTGCCCCCATCTATATATTAATAATGAACAACGTTATTACATATATATGTGTTATATATATTGCAAGCTAAGTACATATATATATATATATAATCAAGTGTCTCGTTTTCTTTTCCTTGACTTAATAATAATGCCTTTTTTTAATTACAATTGTTTTCTTAACAAATTTATGAACCAAGTTCCCCCTCTTTGATATCCATATTCCTTCGTTGTGGTCATGCCTAATATACAAAGCATCATTCTCATTGATTTGTGTTTCAAGAGATGGCGACCCTTGAAAAGGATCATCCTCAATGAATTCATCACCTCCTGCATCCTTATAATTTCTTTTGTTGGAAAGCATAATAATTGACCAGCCTTTATTTGCAGGGTCTGGAACATATAGCACTTGTTTAGCTTGAGCGACCAAAATGAAGGGTTCTTGTACATACTCGATCTTATTCAAGTTTAATTGTATCAATCCTAACTCATCCACTTTTAAAGCAGTTTTATTGTCAACCCATGTGCACCCAAAGACTGGAAGGTGAAGTCCTATGTAGTCCAACTCCCAAATGTACTCAACCACACCGAAGTACGACATATTCTCATATATAGGATTCTTGTCTTGTGTACTTGATAAATGCATCGTGCTAGCAAGAATAGTGACCCACTATTTTGCATTTTGCTTCTAGCATCTTGGTCTCTAGTGTAGAAGGTGTATTCATTTATAACATAGCTAGAGAAAGAATGCACATGTCTGCTTGGTCCACGTGACAAGAACTTTACTTTCTTTGGCACTAAATTAGGATCATCATTGTACAAGTCATCCACGTGCTTCCTCAACCATGTTGTAAACTGTTTATTGTGTTCTTTGGCATACCAACTAGGTGCTTTGTTGGGGTTTTCACTTGTAATATCATCTTTATTAATACCTATGTACTCCTTAATCTCTTTTGAGTTATGAAGCACATAAAGGTTTGCTTGCTCCCATTGTTTGTTCGAGATAGGGATGACTTGCTTTCCCATCAACCCTTATCTAAAAGTCCGTCTATCATGTCGAGCCACCGGAATGCTTATGTCACATGCATGTTTTAAGTAATTGGTACAGAATTCAGCCGCCTTTTCACAAATATACTGTTCAACAATGCAACCTTTTGGCCAACTCTAGTTTTTAACATACCCTTTTAGGTCCCTCATCTTATGCTTGACTGGATACATCCATCTCATGTATATTGGGCCACACAGTTGCACCTCCCTTACCAAATGAACAATTAAGTGAACCATTATGTCAAAGAAAGCTAGAGATAAAAACATCTCTAGGTCACACAATGTCATCATGATTTGGGTTTGTAGCCTTGGCAGCTTTTTGGGATCAATCACCCGACTTCAAAGTGACTTGAAGAAGAAACATAGCTTTATTATCGATGCTTGCATCTTGGTAGGTAAAATATCAAGTATTGCTACCATAATGAAGTTTTCCATCAACATATGGCAATTGTGTGATTTTAGACTCTTAAGCCTCAAATCCTTTATTGACACAACATTGCTAATATTTGATGAGTATCCTTTTGGAACTTTTACTGAAGCAAGAAACTCACAAAAGCTCCTTTGCTCTTTCTTGGATAGTGTGAAAGCCACAGGGCATATGAATGTATGAGATCCCCTCTCCTCTGGTGCCAACTCCTCCCTCATTCCCATCTCAACCATATTGAGTCTTGCATTTTTGCCATCCTTTTTCTTCCCAGGAATATGGAGCAACGTTCCAAGAGACTATCACGTACATTTTTCTCAATATGCATGACATCAAGAAAATGTCTAATATTTAGAGAACTCTAATATGACAGATTGTAGAAAATAGGCCTTTTCTTCTACTAGTGTGTCCTAACATGTCTCCCGAATGGCTCGCCAAATTTTTTGTACATGTTCTATCTTTGCAAGAACACCCTGACTAGTGAGAGGTATAGGTGCCATCCTCTCTTTTCCTTGCCCATTGAAGTATTTTCTCATACATCGATAATGATGACCCTTTTACAACTACCTGTGATGTCCCATATATGAATTATTCATACCATGCTTAAGCCTGATTGACTATGTACCCTCTTCACAAATTGGGCATCTAAGTTGGCCTTTAATGCTTTACCTTGACAAATTCCCATATGCTAGAAAATCAGTGATTGTTCCAAACAACATAACCTTCAAATTGAATGATTCTTTCTTGTTGGCATCATACATAATCTCCCCTTTATCCCACATGTCCTTCAAGTCTTCAATTAGTGGTGCTAGGTATACATCTATGTCATTGCATGGTTGCCTTGGACTTAAGATTAGAATATATAACATCATGTATTTCCATTTCATCACAAGTCATGGAGGTAGGTTACATATAAACAACATCATAGGCCATGTACTATGGGTACTGTTCTGCGTCTCAAATGGGTTCATCCTATTAGTGGCCAATGCTAGGTAGAGGTTTCTTGGTTTTTCAGTAAATTCGGGATGCTGGAGGTCAAACATTTTCCACTTTGCAGAGTCAGTAGGTCACCTTAGCATGCTGTTTTCAATCCTTTCATTTGCATGCCAACACAAGTTTTTTTGCATCAATTGCATTATTGTACATGCATCTAAATCTAGTTTTAATGGGCAAATACCATAATGCCTTCATTAGACTCTTTTCATTTGCTTGGTAGCGTGACGCTGAGCATAAGAAATACTCAGTTAACAATTCGTATTCTTTGCGGAATAGAATACAATTATTGGGGCAAGCGGGTATCTTCTCATAACTCAATCTGACTATGCGCATAACTTGTTTTGCATCATAAGTCTTTGTTGGCATGTCGTTTATGATCGGACCGAAATTGTCGCCTGAATCGGTCGGTCAGAATGATTGCACCAATAATGTAGTATAGGGGCAACCAATC